>OU342745.1:173887395-174461537 GCA_910589775.1 Avena eriantha | reverse complement strand
TTTCATGAACCACATGGATTCACCAGTGTCATTGCATGTGTGTTCTTTTCATGAACCACAACTAGAGTCATTGCATGTATGTTCTTTGCATAAACCACATGGATCCACCACTGTCATTGCATGTGTGTTCTTTTAAAAAACCACATATGGATCCACCAGTGTCATTGCATGTGTGTTCTTTTCATTAACCACACATGGATCCACTAGAGACATTGCATGTGTGTTCTTATCATTAACCACAACTAGAGTCATTGCATGTGTGTTATTTTCACAAACCACATATGGATCCACTAGAGTCATTGCATGTGTTTTCTTATCCTAGACCAACACTAGAGTCATTGCATGTGTGTTGTTTTCAAAAACCACATATGGATCCACCAGAGTCATTGCATGTGTGTTATTTTCATGACCCACAACTAGAGTCATTGCATGTGTGTTCTTTTCACAAACCACATATGCATCCACCAAAGTCATTGCATGTCTGTTCTTTTCATAAACCACATGGATCCACCACTGTCATTACATGTGTTTTTTTTGACAAACCACATATGGATCCACCGGTGTCATTGCATGTGTGTTCTTTTCATTAAGCATACATGGATCCACTAGAGTCATTGCATGTGTGTGCTTTTAATTAACCACAACTGGTGTCATTGGATATTCGTTCTTTTAAAAAACCACATGGATCCACTAGTGTCATTGCATGTGTGTTCTTTTTACAAACCACATATGGATCCACCAGAGTCATTACATGTGTGTTATTTTCATGAACCACATGGATCCACCAGTGTTATTGCATGTGTGTTCTTTTCATGAACCAAAACTAGAGTCATTTAATGTGTGTTATTTTCACAAACCACATATGGATCCACCAGAGTCATTGCATGTGTGTTTTTCTCATAAACCACATATGGACCTCAAGTGTCATTGCATGTCTGTTCTCTTCACAAACCACATGGATCCACTAGATTTCACTGAATGTGTGTTATTTTCACAAACCACATATGGATCCACCTGTGTCATTGCATGG
This sequence comes from Avena eriantha, assembly GCA_910589775.1. Lineage (NCBI taxonomy): Eukaryota > Viridiplantae > Streptophyta > Magnoliopsida > Poales > Poaceae > Avena > Avena eriantha. The sequence continues at coordinate 174,460,507 of OU342745.1, read as the reverse complement.
GTGTTCTTTTCATAAACAATAGATAGAGTCATTGCATGTGTGTTCGTTTCACAAACCACATATAGATCCACCAGAGTCATTACATGTGTGTTATTTTCATGAACCACATGGATCCACCAGTGTTATTGCATGTGTGTTCTTTTCATGAACCAAAACTAGAGTCATTTAATGTGTGTTATTTTCACAAACCACATATGGATCCACCAGAGTCATTGCATGTGTGTTCTTCTCATAAACCACATATGGATCCTCAAGTGTCATTGCATGTCTGTTCTCTTCACAAACCACATTGATCCACTAGATTTAACTGAATGTGTGTTATTTGCACAAACCACATATGGATCCACCTGTGTCATTGCATGGGTGTTCTTTTCATAAACAATAGATAGAGTCATAGCATGTGTGTTCGTTTCACAAACCACATATGGATCTGATGGGTTCGTAGCATGGAAAACAAAAAATTTCTACCGCAAGAACGAACAAAACCTAGATCTAATCTAGATAAAAGCCAAGATCTAATCTATTAGACATGAGCAACGAGATAGATGGGAACTAACCCTCGTAGATCCGAAAGAGTTAACGAGATTAGATCTCGTGGTTGATGTAGTCGATCACTTGCCGATCTCAAGATCGTGTGGACGATCCTTCCGGCGTCGCGTTCCAGCAGCGCTTCCGCCTTCGGTCAAGTAGACGATTCAGTCCTTTTCGTGCATCAAGAACCTTTCTTGTTGTTTCCATATTGAACTCATTCAACATGTTATCTATGTACATTTGGCAAAACCATATTAGCGCCTCAATTTATTCATATAGACATTGATGCCTAATTCTTGGGTTATGCCTAAGTCTTTCATCAAAATGAAATTCTTAACTTGTGTCAATATAAGATACATCATTTCCAATCAACAATATGTCCTCTACATAATGTATTAGAAATATGTCTTAGCGCTCCCACTTAATTTCTTGCAAATGCAAGCATCTTCATCATCTCCGATGAATTTAAACTCTTTTAACAGTTTCATCATGGTGAAGATTCCAACTCCGCTATGCTTACTTCAACCATTGAAGTTTTGCATACTCTTTTAGCATCCTTTGAATTAACAAAACCCTTTGGATCGTGTCATGTACACGTCCTAGGTAACTATTCTATTAGAAGAACTTGTTTTGTTTGTTCAACTACCATATACCATAATATATGTAGTGGTTGCTACATTAATCCGTCCAGACTAAATATCGCTATGAAAGATCAAATCTTATCATAGTCAATTCCTTGAACATTGTCGTAAACTCTTTCCGACATGTCGACTATTTCATAGATTTGAAACATCCATGTCTATTTATTTATAGATCCAAACACGACCGATAGGCTTCATGCCTTTCCGGAGGGTCTTCTAAGTTCAGAAACTTGATTTCTAGTGTATGGATACTATCACGGAATCCATGACTTATAATCATTTTATGGAGTCAGGGCCCATCATCGCTTCTTTGCATGTAGTCGGTTCATCATTGTCAAAACAATAACGACTTGCTTATCAAATCTTACTATTTGATTCTTACCGACCTACACGGTTCTATAGGAACTCTAATCTCCGAGATCATACCTTTTGTAATCACGAGAGCCATGAGCATTGTGGCCGCCACCGGGACACTTTCCGGCGCTGCGCTACTTAGCACATATAGCTAAGGTTCAACAACCTTATCAAAGTTCTATTGTCCTCCCACTTAACTTTTCACGAAAAATTCCTTCTCAAGAAACTTGACGTTCCAAGTAACAAACTCTTTTGTCCTCAGTGTTATGGAGAAATTCCCAACAAATTCTTTGGGATAACCTACAAAGACGTGCTTATCCGACTTTGGCTGTAAACATTTTACTTATGCATTACATACCAAAATTTAAGAAAAGACAATTCGGGTTTTATCCCAAACCATGACTTATATGGTGTCATTTCAACGGATCACGATGGAGCTCTTTTCAGTGTAAAAGCGGTAGTCACTAAAGCTTTAATCTTTAAAATATAATGGCAGTTTTATAAATGACACCTTTGATCTTACCATGTCAAACAAGGTTTCATTACATATCTTGAACACTCCATACTCCTATGGTGTTTTGGGAAATGCAAATCCATGGAACGATTCCTCAAATCTTAGGTGTTTTGCTAAACTTGTAACTCAAACATCTTTCTTTATGATCGAATCATAAACTCTTTATTTTCTTGTTACAATGATTTTCCACTTCATCTTGAAAGTCTTTGAACATTTTTCAAATGTTTCATACTTCTTCCTTATTGAATAAATATATACATATACTCACTCAAATCTTCGGAGAAAGCATATGAAGTTGAAATCCATCGCCCACGACTACACATAATGGACTATATACATCAATATGTACAAATTCCAATCAGTTAGTCATCCGTTCCTCTTTTGGCCTACAAACGGTGTTTTAATTATCTCCAGGAAAGTATCACAAGCGTCATTTGATCAAAATCAAAGACTCCAAAAATCCATCAACATGGAGTTTCTTCATGTGTTCCTTTCAATATAATTTAAACGGCGATGTCACTTCGCAAGTGATCTTTCAATCATTTGTCTTGCGACATTTTAGCAATAGTGTTTATGGCTGTGATTTCTCCCACTAGACTTGTAAAAGTTCATCCATCCTTTATGGAATATGGTTATTATTTGAACAACCATTGTTCTCGTAATACCGGAACAAAATAACAATTATTAAAACAAATCATGAAGGCTAGGTTTGATGACAACGAAAAACGCAATAACACTTTATTTGTTTTCGATGAACATCATCACTCATTCTCTTGCTAGTTACTTAGGCCATTGTAGTTCATGAATTGTGTTGTCCTGTATGACACTTCATACCAACCAATTCGGTATCCAATACCTAAGAACCACATTGTTTAACAAGCAAGAAATACAACCATAACATGTATATCTTCTATATGCCTAAGTTGGACATCTCCAACCTTTTATTTTCTGCCAAATATTTTATAGATTCTATTTCAGCAATTCCTTTTCTTTTAAAAGAATCTATCAACATCAATAGTGACGTCATTCACATGACACATAGTACAAAGTGTGTATAGTCAAATACCAATACCTTTGGACTTGCACTTTGAAGTGGATCACCTTCATCAAATGTTTGGCATTCTTTCAAAATTCCATTCTTTAGTAATCTTTTAGCGTAGTAAACATTTTACTTACATCTTCTATTCATCCTTATCATGACAACTTTCATGATCAAGCTGCTATAGCTTATAAAGGTGAATTGCGAGTATAATGTTTCTTTTTCAAAACCTTTTGGAGGATTAGGATGACTAGCATCTCCAACCTTCACAAATTCTCATCAAATATGAGGACGTATACTCTATCATGTTGTAACCAACACATTGTTTTAGATATCGCAATACCTTTCACATATGATGGTTTCTGAAACATTGCTTTCAGCTCTTAGATAAACTTGATATTAAAAACAATCTTTTGAGTATCAAGAATCACAGAGGCAAACATGATACATTAGATACTAACATCAAGAATTGTTACTCTTGATTTAATACTATTTATTAAACTTCATGGAGTAAATAGAGTTTGCTGAAAGTTTGCAATAGGACTTATAAATTTTAAATTGACACTCAAAACAATACGATACCAGTTCGTAAAGCAAATATCCAGAATTTCTATAGTTCCACTATCTCAACTGTAACTAAGCGTACGGTGGTGAACGGATGCCAATGACTACAACAAACTATGCAAATTCACTTTGATTGTGTTTATGATAAATTGAGTTCGACTAATCCAAATTACAAACGAACTCCCACTCAAAACAACATCCCTCGAGTTGCTTTAGTGATTACACGAACCAAATCTACTACACCAAGTCCGATCATCACGTGAGATGATGTAGCTTTAAAGGCAAACAATCAACATGTTCATCATATCATCCATATGACTCATGCTTTACCTTTCGGTATTCCGTGTTCCGAGACCATGTCTGTACATGCTAGGCTCGTCAAGGTTAACCTTAGTTCCCGCATGTGCAAATCTGGCTTGCACCCATTGTATGCACACGTAGAGTCTATCACACCCGATCATCACGAGATGATTCGAAACGACGAGTCTTAGCAACGGTGCCAACTAAGGACGAACACTTTATTACTTGATATTTAGTGAGAGGGATCATCTTACAATGCTACCGTCGCGATCTAAGCAATACAAGATGCATAAAGGATTAACATCACAGGCAATTCATAATATGTGATATGATATGGCCTTTCTTCTTGTGCCTTTGATCTCCATCTCCAAAGCATGGACAAGATCTCCATCATCACCAGCATTGCGTCAAGGTCCGTGGCACCGCTTCATGGTTGTCCATCATCACTAGCAACTATTACAACTACTTGGAATAAAGCTATTACAAGATGAATAGACACGCAGGTCTTAACAGAATTAAAGACAACCATTAGGCTCCTGCCGGTTGCCATATTACAACAAGGATCATTGCATACATCAAATACAATCACAATCACATGTTGGCCATATCACATCACAAAACCCCTGCAAAAACAAGTTAGACGCCTCTAATTTTCTTTGCATGTTTTACGTGGTTTGGGGCTTTCGCATAAGACCGATCTTACCTACGAACAAGAACCACAACGTTGATACAAGCGTTGTCAGATGCTCATTGTAAATTGAATCTTAACTATGGTGGGAGAGACAGACACCCGCAAAGCCACTTGTGCAAAGCAAGTTGCACGTCAAGCGTGGAGCAAGTCTCATGTGCGATGACATGTAATGTTAGCCCGAGCCGCTTCATCCCACCATGCCGCAAGATGCAAAGTACACGCTAAGACACCGACAACAAAAGCATCAACGCCCACAACATCATTGTGTTCTACTCGTGCAACAGATCTACGCATAGATACGGCTCTGATACCACTGATGGGTTCGTAGCATGGAAAACAAAAAATTTCTACCGCAAGAACGAACAAAACCTAGATCTAATCTAGATAAAAGCCAAGATCTAATCTATTAGACATGAGCAACGAGATAGATGGGAACTAACCCTCGTAGATCCGAAAGCGTTAACGAGATTAGATCTCGTGGTTGATGTAGTCGATCACTTGCCGATCTCAAGATCGTGTGGACGATCCTTCCGGCGTCGCGTTCCAGCAGCGCTTCCGCCTTCGGTCAAGTAGACGATCCTTCCGGCGTCGCGTTCCAGCAGCGCTTCCGCCCTTGGTCAAGTTGACGATCCTTCCGGCGCCGCAATTCGGCAGCGCTTCCGCAGTCGGTCACACGTGCGGAGTCGAAGAAGACCTTCCTCTCCCCGTTCCAGCGAGCAGCGGAGGTAGTAGATCTTCTCCACGGAATCCCAGCAGCACGACGGCGTGGTGGTGGTGGTGGAGTAGAGAATTCTGCAGGGCTTCGCCTATGCCTGTGCAGAAGATGGTGGAGGAGAGAGGCGGCAGAGATTGGACGTTATGAGAGCGTGAGAGGAGGGGGCGCCGCTGCCCCTCTATTTAAAGAGGGGAGGGCGCGCCAGGGAAGGGGAGTCCTTGTAGGACTCCCCTCCTATGGGGCCGGCGGGTTGGGGAGGTGGGGAGGAATCCTCCTCCCCCACGACTCCTTATTTTGACCCAACAGGACTCCTTGATCCCTATCTTGATTTTCAAGCAAACTCCAAGATATCTTCTAGAACCTTCCGGAACATTCCGAAACCTTCTAGAATCCTCATACAAACACTCCGGAACATTTCCTATCTCATAAAATGATCTCCTATATATGAATCTTATTCTCTGGACCATTCCGGATCTCCTCGTGATGTCCCGGATCCATTCCGAGACTCCGAACAACATTCGGTCTCCAACGCACATTCCATATCTACTTAAAACAACTTCGAACCTTAAGTGTGTCACCCTATGGTTCGTGAATATGTAGACATGATAGAGACACATCTCCTATCAATAACCATCAGCGGGATCTGGAGATCCATAATGGCTCCCACATACTCAACGATGACTTTGCGATCGATTGAACCATTTACATACGAAACTAATTCTCTTTGTCTCGCGATACTATACTTATCCGAGGTTTGATCGTCGGTATCTCCATACCTAGTTCTACCTCGTTACTGATAAGTACTCTTTACTCGTTCCGTGATATGTCATCCCCTGTGACCTAGTCACATGCTTGCAAGCTAACTAGACGACATTCCACCGAGAGGGCCCAGAGCATATCTATCCGTCATATGGATGGACAAATCCCAATCTTGGTTCATGCGCTTCAACACATACTTTCAGAATTCCTAATGACACCTTTATGACCACCCAGTTACGAAGCGGTGTTTGATGTCATCAAAGTATCCATCCGGTGATGGTGATTAACATAACCTCATGGTCGAAGGATTAGGTTACTATGCATTTGAAAGCTTATAGCAATACGAACTTAATGACTTGATCTTTATGCTACGCTTACTATGGGTGTGTGTCCATTACATCATTCTCCTAATGATATAACCTTGTTATTAATCACATCCAATGCCCATGATCAGGAAAGCATGATCATCAATTAATCAACAAGCTAGTTCAACAAGAGGCTTACTAGGGACTCTTTTATGTTTACAAAACACACATGTATTAGTGTTTCCTAATAATACAATTATAGCATGGATGTAAACATTTATCATAAACATAAAGATATAATAATAACCACTTTATTATTGCCTCTTGGGCATATCTCCAACAGGATCCACTAGAGTCATTGCATGTGTGTTATTTTCACGAACCACATGGATCCACCAGTGTCATTGCATGTGTGTTCTTTTAATGAACCACAGGTAGAGTCATCGTATGTGTGTTCTTTTCACAAACCACATATGGATCCACCAGAGTCATTGCATGTGTGTTCTTTTCATTAACCACATATGGATCCACTAGCGTCATTGCATGTGTGGTTTTTCATTGACCACTGCTAGTGTCATTGCATGTTCGTTATTTTCATAAACCACATGGATCCACCAGTGTCATTGCATGTTTGTTCTTTTCACAAACCACATATGGATCTACCAATGTCATTGTATATATGTCCTTTTCCTAAACCAACACTAGACATCGCATGTGTGTTTTTTTCATAAACCACATATGGATCCACTAGAGTTATTGCATGTGTGTTATTTTCATGAACCACATGGATTCACTAGTGTCATTGCATGTGTGTTCTTTTCAGGAACTACAACTAGAGTCATTGCATGTGTGTTCTTTTCAGATACTACATATGGATACACCCGAGTCATTGCATGTATGTTCTTTTCATAAACCACATGGATCCACCACTGTCATTGCATGTGTGTTCTATTCACGAACCACATATGGATCCACCAGTGTCATTGCATGTGTGTTCTTTTCATTAACCACACATAGATCCACTAGAGTCATTGCATGTGTGTTCTTTCCATTAACCACAGCTAGATTCATTGCATGTTTGTTCTTTTCATAAACCACATGGATGCACTAGATTCATTGCATGTGTGTTATTTTCACAAACCACATATGGATCCACTAGAGTCATTGCATGTGTGTTCTTTTCATAAACCACATATAGATCCACCAGAGTCATTGCATGTGTGTTCTTTTCATGAACCACAACTAGAGTCATTGCCCGTGTTTTCTTTTCACAAACCACATATCTATCCACCAGAGTCATTGCATGTCTGTTCTTTTCATAAACCACATGGATCCACCACTGTCTTTGCATGTCTATTATTTTGACAAACCACAGATGGATCCACCAGTGTCATTGCATGTGTGTTATTTTCATTAACCACATATGGATCTACTAGAGTCATTGCATGTGTGTTCTTTTCATAACCACAGCTACTGTCATTGCATGTATGTTCTTTTCATAAACCACATGGATCCACCAGTGTCATTGGATGTGTGTTCTTTTCACAAACCACATATGGATCCACAAGTGTCATTGCATGTGTGTTCTTTTCTTGAACCACATGGATCCACTAGTGTCATTGCATGTGTGTTCTTTTCATGAACCCCAACTAGAGTCATTGCATGTGTGTTATCTTCACAAACCACATATGGATCCACCTGAGTCATTGCATGTCTAATCGTTTCACAAACCACGTGGATCTACCACTATCATTGCATGTGTGGTCTTTTCACAAACCACATCTAGAGTCATTTCATGTCTATTCTTTTCATAAACCACATATGGTCCCACTAGAGTCATTGCATGTGCGTTCTTTTCACAAACTACCTATGGATACAGCTAGAGTCAATGCATGTGTGTTCTTTTCATAAACGACATATGGATCCACCAGAGTCATTGCATATGTGTTCTTTTCACAAACCACATATGGATCCACTAGAGTCATTGCATGTGTGTTCTTATCCAAGACCAGCACTAGAGTAATTGCATGTGTGTTCTTTACATAAACCACATATGGATCGACTAGAATCATTGCATGTGTGTTATTTTCATGAACCACAACTAGAGTCATTGCATGTTTGTTCTTTTCACAAACCACATATGGATCCACCAGTGTCATTTCATGTGTGTTCTTTTCATTAACCACACATGGATCCACTAGAGTTATTGCATGTGTGTTCTTTTCATTAACCACAGCTAGAGTCATCGCATGTCTGTTCTTTTCATAAACCACATGGATCCATTAGAGTCATTGCATGTGTGTTCTTTTCACAAACCACATATGGATCCACTAGAGTCATTGCATGTGTATTCTTATCCTAGACCAGCACTAGAGTCATTGCATGTGTGTTGTTTTCATAAACCACATATGGATCCACTAGAGTCATTGCATGTGTGTTATTTTAATGAACCACATGGATCCACAAGTGTCATTGCATGTGTGTTCTTTTCATGAACCGCAGCTAGAGTCATTGTATGTATGTTCTTTTCATAAACCATATATGGATCCACGAGAGTCATTGCATGTGTGTTCTTTTCAAAAACCACATATGTATATAGCTAGAGTCATGGCATATTTGTTCTTTTCATAAACCACATGGATCCACTAGAGTCATTGCATGTCTATTCTTTTCATTAACCACATATGGATCCATGTGGTTTATGAAATGAACACTCATGGTGGCCGTTAGATCGTGTCTAATGGTGGCTGTTAGATCGCGTCTTCTAGAAGGCCCGCCCCCGCGAAGAACTAGTTGTCTTATCCGATTGTTGTAAACCGCTCGATTGGGGAGCATGGATGAATAAGATTATTCTTCATAAGAGCGATCCACGAGTAGGCTATCCTGCGACATGATTGGCCGCACTTACATTTTCACTTATATTAGTATTATTTCCACTCCCCTATAGCCTACTAGTAATATCATAGAGCTCATGAGTGAGCACGTCTACTCCACAGCCCCCTCCTCCACCACACGACACTGTGCCCGGACGACGCCACCGGCTTTCGTCAGACGTGCCCGGACGATAGCCGCTGATTCTTGGGTCGCTTACTTCATGCTAAGAAATCATTTTACAAGATTTTGAATTTATCTTACATATTCCTGCTATTTACCGATCTAACTGCTGATCTTTTACCCGATTTCTTGATGAACTTCAGATGTGGGAGATGCTGCAGCCCAAGAATCTGGAGATCTTCGCGCACAACTTTGCAGCGATGTTCCCGCTTGTGTGCTCCCACCCAGGATGCTTCCGTTGTTACTCCTACCACGGCTCCTGCTCCACGAGCTTGCGTGCCCGCACGGCGCATCCTCCTGCATGGAGCTAGGCTGCAACTACACCGGCCCACTGACATAGCTCGTCGTCCACCTTGTAGAGGAGCACTTGATCAAAGTGATTAGGATCTTGTATGGCCACGCCCAACTTCTCTAAGAGCAGGTGTCGTTCACTGACTCAGCACGCCGCTGGCTAATTTTCCGGGGGGACGGCTCTATTTTCGTCCTGACCATCACCGCCGGTGTTCCGGGAACCAGATCTAGGCCCACCTTCGTGTGTATGGTATGCGTTAGGTTGGGCTTGAGCACCTGGCCCCTATACACGGTGTGCATGTGGACGAACGCCTAGCCGCCGTCGTCCGATAACTTTCTTGTGCTGGCCGAGGCGCCGAGCTGCCCGACGCCGCGGGAAGTGGAGTATGCGGTCCTAAGGTTGATCCTATGTGTGCCATCTCAGTAACTTGTCGGTGCTGGACCGAACAGGCAGATGCATTTCTACATTTGTATTGAGAAGACCGATAGGGAAATGTAGTACTTATGCTGTCGTTACTATTAGACTTAAGCGATGCTTCTCAGGTGCGTAGAGCATACGTGTTGTACGAATGTACCCTTAATAATCGACGAGTTATTGGTCCCATCAGCTTGTTGTTGTCACACTGCGAAGTCCGCTTGCTCTAGATAGACTAGCAATACCATGTTCTCCCACATGTTAGTGTCACGTGTTTCGTGGGCCCACCTGCCAGTGTCAGGTCCCCCTTACTTCTCTTCCCTCCCCTTGAAGCCATTGTCCCCACTTCTCTTCCATCCTGCCACTACAGTCTGATGGTTGTAATCTGATTTTTGTTGGATTGTTTACATGTAATCTACGTGGATAATGCAACATGCAAATGGCATAGACACAATTTCTAAAGTGGAAGCACTTACACACTGCTATTGCACAGATTTCTCAATATGATCTCCAAACCCATTACAATAATTGTACTCACACTAAACACAACCAAAATTGCAACCAACCTAAACAACATCTAAACCCACATCACAGCATTGTCGCCGGAGTCCACCTTGATTGGTGACACCGCCGTGCCCTTCCCAACGACATCCACTCCCGCCCGTGGCTTGCCCTTCACCAAGGAGGCAACAATGGCGTTCTGCATTGCTTCGTCCCCCGTCATCCTCCACATCAGAATCGACAATGACAAAGGGGACGGGGTTGGCGTGGACCAAGCCCCGTCGCGCCTAGCGGCTCCTGCTCGAGCTTGACACCGCATTAGTCCTTCTACAGGTTGGAGGGTCCGAGCTCGAAGACGTAGCATCGTCGCTCCGATCAAGAAACCATGACCATTTGATACTATGACGGTAGGATCTTGGGGTGGATCCGCCACGGCGAGCCCGACCGGGAGCGGTGGAGCGGATGGATTTGCCAGCACAAGCCATGACAAGTTCCGAGGGAGTAAGAATGTGGGCCAGGCGTGTCTGGTTCCCACGCAAGGCCTCCCAGTGATATGTACGCAGGCAAGGTTCCAAAAAATTTCGTCCAATGCACGCGAGAGGGCCTTTGAAGCACGAAGGCGCGAGGTTTTGTTGACAAGTCCGCACGCTAGGTCCCCCACCTATCAGCCGAATGTGGACGATAGGATTCTTCCTGAGTTATTAAGTGGGGATAAATCACGCTTCACCGTGCCACTACTCTGACATCCAAAGGCTCCTCTTTCCTCTGCCCTCGCTCCCCTCGCTCATGGCTTGTAACTCATGCAGTTCGTCTCGGGCGGAATCAAGGTTGGCTCAACGCCGTTAGGCGGGTGCCCCCATCAGGTACAAGAGGACGCCCTACGATTAATACCCCGATATGCTATATTTGTGAGGTGATAAGATGCCGAGATGGATTTCATGGACCGGCGAAAATACTGCGGGAAAATTCAACAACTGCACCATCAGAGCGGTAAGTTCCTACTGTAGGTACAATGGTAACCCATATCCGGAAAGTGTAATGTAATTCTTTTTTTTGTTTCCTTTGATCTACTTCGTAGGATCAAAAAGCCATTGTTTAGGAACTGGTTGTGACAAGTTTGTGCGGATCAAAAAGCCATTGACAGGTTTTCACAAAGAGCTAGTTTAGGATCTGCGTGATGCTGTGTGGGACAAGAAAGAGGAGATTCGTGCATTGGAGCAGAGATCCGGGAGCTTCGACAGGTGCAGGGGAGGCTAGAGTAGGGAGGTGGTGAGACAGATGGGCTCAAGATTAGGCCACATAGTGGAATCAATTTCCTCATTAGCTGGGCATTATCTGTTGCCTTTGCAGTTTATGCTGCCATGTCGTTATCCAGCAGCTAAAATAAGTTGCTACTTCATGGAGTGTAGCAGCCAGCTTAGAACTTGTTTTTCAGCTCAGAACCTTGTCATAAGTGTAATGCCAATAGAAGGGATTTATTAAGCGCCTATAAATAATTCATGCATGTGCCACTAACATCCATCGATTTTGGATACCCCTTAACCGCTTAGGTATCATGGTCCCGGTGGTGCGATTGTTCAGATAGTAGTGGCACAGTCACAATTTCAGATTCAACTAGTGGCCTCGTCCGTAGCCAATCCTCAAGTCACGATACATTTTACTCTGAGTACGGGAGGCAGATTGTTTCACCCGACAAGTTCCACGCACACAGCTCTAGAGTTTAACCAAACTACATATATAGGTTCAAGTTCAATAGATTATTAGGCTTTTACACTGCTAGCCTTCTTCCTCTGCTGGGTGCCAACTTTCTTCCTCTTGCCTTCATGTCCACTGGCTTTTTCATTTCATGTCTTCTTCCTATTCTTGGGTGCCAATTTTCTTACCTTCACGTACCCTGCATCTCCGGGTCGAGGGAAGTCAGGCCAATCAACACCAGAATCGTGTCCAGCATCATCACTCCACTCATTTTGGTTTTCGTCCCGCAGCAAAATCACTGAGTCGGCTATCTTGTTTCTTACTTTGTGCTTCCTGTAAAAAAACTATATAGGGATTACTACCTTATATCTACAGACTATAAACAATTTTTTGAATGTACCATCTCATACCTAGGTTTGGGAGCATTAAGGGGACATCCCGCTGCTCTATGGCCTATAAGATGGCAGGTCTTGCATCTGTTTTTGCCCTTCTTGCTAGCACAGGAAGAAGAACCCTTCTTCTCGAGAAAATTCTTAAACCTATTCACCTGAGGTCTTCCTCTGCCCCTTTTTGTAACTGGCTAGCAAAGATCGAAACTCAGTTGGACTTGAGGCCACCGAGATGGGTCTATACATGGCTAGACGGATCCAGCGTACGCATCTCTCAACTTTTCCATTGAGTAGTAGTCTGACAAATACTGATCCAAATGTGTAGAGTTATTTTCTTTACCAAGAAGGCCAAGGCATGGTCACAAGGTTTCCCGGTATGCTATCACTCTAAGTAGGTGCATTCTCGCAGCTGGATGTTCACAACATCCCTTTTGCCACTCTTGGACATATCAACCACCTCACAACTGCTACTGGTTGATGGGAGAACCCTACGATGAGCAAGTCATCGGCTTCTCTTGTGTAATTGTTGTACAACTGGTGGTAGCATATGTCCTCTAAGTCTCCTACCGATTTCTCTCCTTATATTTAACAGCTTCATGATCATACCACGTATGTTGTCCATCAAGATATGAACAGGACGCACTTTTATGTCCTTCACCCAGTTATTCAGGCATTCTGCAAGGTTGTTGTTTATGTAATCAACTTTGATGTCAGGGTTGAATTGACTCCTCATCCATAGCTGCGAATGATGGATGGCTAAGTACTTCGAAAGTTCAGGGCTTCCGCAAAAATCTTGCTCATGAAATATTCGCTGCTACTAGGTTTGTAAGCTCTAGCAGCAAGAAACATGTAACGAAATACGTTGCCTGCGTAGTGTGAGTACAAGTTGAGCATCATATCTGCATGGAATTCTCTACCATCAGCTTGCGGGAACACCTCCTTCACTGCATTCGTCAGCCCTTTGCATGCATCCTTGGATATAGCCAATGGATCCATGTGGCATATTGATCTCTTGAGATGCCTCATAAACCAGACCTAGTTTTCCTCTGTTTCTATTTCAAACAGCCTGAATGCCACTAGGAACATCCAGTTGTGACCATCAAGTGTTGTGGAAGATGGCAGGTGGCCTTTCGATTTGCTAGTTTGGACAGTGCTATCTATACTCAGATATGGCCTATAGCCGTCCTTGAATCCCTTGATGCAAGTTTTAAGCGCCATGAAAAATCTTTTGAAATACATTTTACCATGTACTGATTCGGTGTCAATCTCCACATCACTCCCCGGACACCTTGCTTGTACCTCCACCATGAAGTTGTACATCATCCTGAAGCTATTGGTCTAATCCCCGTACAAGACCCTCAGAGCTTTCTCTTTACCTTTCCAAATCGTGTAATACGGTAGGACAATGTTGTATTTAGAACCGAGGCTAGTCTGAATATTCTTTGCGGTCTCCTTAGGGTTATCCTTCAGTATGAACATAGCTTGTATAGCTACCCACTCCGTCTCAGCCATTGAGTATTTCAGTTTGCTGCATGTTGGACACATGTGTGGAGGGCCCATTTTGTTCACCTGCAACACATATTCATTTAAAAGATAAGCAGAGTCGACTCGTTGCCAGAAAGATCTTGCACAACAATTGTAGTTATAGAGTGAAAAGAGAGAAAGTTTTAATGGTTTGCTGCATTCATTTCCCCAGTACCCTTATTGCCTTCGACGCAGGTAAGGCTCTTGCTGTGATCCTCCATGGACAATGTACCTCGACCCGTCCATTCATCCATGTTAACCTGCAAATGGCCTCATACCTCTAGGCAGTGTTCTTCAGTTGATGAACGTCGAACTCCCCCTTGATACAAAAATGCCGGAATGACATCCTGAACTCATGCATGCTCCTAAACTCGGTGCCGACCGAAATTATAGGATACTCATGGTCATGTTTCATTTCTTCTACTTCAACACCCAAATCATCGACTGAATGTCAACCTCATCATTAAGTTCCTCGTCTATTTCATCATCACCAGATTCTTGATCCTCTACACTACACTCTTCTTCATCTGATTCAGAATCTTGGCCATCGTCTCTAATGCCTAGTACTACACACATCATATTGACTCCCATGGGTGCGGCTGCACCATCATCTCCACCCGGATGGACTAGAACATTGCCCCAATCTACCACACCGGCAACTCTGTTTTCTCCCATACACTCGGTTGGTTCTACTGCAACCACATGGGGTGGTCTTACGTTTCCATGCATCCCATGTTCTTCAGTAGATAAACAACAGTCAGAATCTATTTCATCTTGACTGTACAGAACCCTCTTGCTCTTCTTGTGTACATCGTCCTTCCTGATATAATCTTTCCTAATGGTATCTGTAGGGCTTGACATTTCCGTTCTGTTCCCCATTGAACTAGGCCTTTTGCTACCGCTCTTGGGTGTGATCTCCTTCCTGCTTCCCCTCACAGGTGTTGGCTCTAGGGTGCAAGCATTATTACCTGACCTCTGCGACGTGTTCTTCTTCGAATTAGCCATTTTGCTGCTACTATTGGGCATGTTCTCCTTCGTGCTAGCATTATTGCCTGAACTCAGCAGCGTGTTCCGCTCCAAATTAGCATTTTTTTTCTGCTACCACTGGTTGTGGTAGCCTCCGTGCTGGCCATCTTCGCCTTTTTGCTACCACTCCTGGGAGTGTTCACCACCGTGCTCGCCCTCTTAGCGTTTTTGCTGCTACTGTTTGGTGTGGCATTTTGGCTGGATCTCAGGGGTGTCTCTTCGGCGTGGTGCATTTTTTCGTACGACTCTTGGGCGTCCTCTTCTCTAGTGTGGTCTCCTTCATGATGTTCTTCTTCGGGGTGCCCTTTATGGGGATGCTCTTCCTGCTCCTCTTTATGACGCTCCTCTGTAAGGCTCTCCTTTGTTCGAAGCTAACCTCAGTCACACAATCCCCAGTGATGACATGATCAGGTCACGCATGCCTTCTACAAGTCCATCATCTATATTTTCGAAATCCAATTCCTCTCAAACCATTTGCACTATCAAGTGGATGTACACTTTAGCTTTATAATGTCTCCTTGCAAACGGTACGGCTAAATCACTAGTTTCTTTCAGTTTTTTAGCCTTTTTACTCCTGCAACAATAATATACCAATTGTGCTACCTGGGAGGACCCCCATAGCACCTTCACACGTAATGATGCCATCGGTCAGATAACTCTACCACTTCAGGATCGTATCTGCCAAGGATTATATCAATATCATCATAGAATTTTTCTGTGCCATCATCTAATTTTATAGTGAACTTCGCGACACCGATACAAACGATTACTTTGCCATCATTAGGTTCTACAGGATCGAAACATCCGAGAGGTTCGAGAGGTGGAGTGGCACCATCAGACCCAGCCACAATGCCATCATCGCCATCACCAGCGTCATCGTTAGCTGGAGCAACCTCGGTGGAAGTACCAGAACCAGGAGCAAGGCGAGGGCCCTTAGCAATGGGAGCTACAATACCTGGTGGACAGGCAGGGCCACGGCTAACGGTAACCACAATAGGAGCAGTTGCTGCCACGCCACATCAACGATCAGGAGCAGTTCCCACAACAGTAGTGTTTCGAGTGCTAGCATAGTCCAGACCATGAACTAGCTCCAGACCAGTAGCTCGCTAAACCTGAGCATGAGTTCGAGGAGGACACAAGGTAGCAGTCTTGGCAACAATATTGGGGCAGCCTCTGGAAGCCTTAGTTTCCTCAACAGTAGCAGGGATTGGGTCAACAGTGGCCATATCAACAACAACACGGGGACGACCAGTACCAGCAGATTCCAGAGCAGGGATTCGCACAACTTGAGCACGGTTTCGAGGAGGAGCAACACACAAGGTAGTGGTCTTGGCAACAACAGCGGGACAGCCTTCGGAAGCCTTAGTTTGCTCAACAGTGGCATGGATTGGGTCAGCAGTAGCCGGAGCAACAACACCATGGGGACGACCAATACCAGTAGATTCCAGAGCAGAGTTTTGCACAACTTGGGGACGGTTTCGAGGAGGAGCAACACACAAGGCAGTGGTCTTGGCAACAACAGCGGGGCAGCCTCCGAAAGTCTTATTTTGCTCAACATCGACATGGATTGGGTCAGCAGCAGCCAGAGCACCAACACCACGGGGACGACCAATACCAGTAGATTCCAAAGCAGAGTTTTGCACAACAGCAATACGAGGACTCCTATGAGGAGGTTGCTTGACAGAAGCATGGTGCAGACGAGGAACCACATTTTGCTCAACAACAGTAGGAGTTCGAGTTAGACCACCCTGTCTAATAATAGATGGGCGACTCTTAGTAGCAGGAGCTTCCACATCCAGTATTTTACAAATCAGCGTAACCACGCGAAGCCCAACAAACTGTTTCATCAACCCAATTAGCAGACTGTCACACCCTATAGGAACCGTGAAGCCTCGTTCATCCATGAAGTTGAACCATGCAGTCTACTCCAGACCCATTTCAGCACGTTCACGCACAGCAGCAACCATACTAGGGATAGTGCATAATTGCGCAAGTGCTACTTCCATCTTCAGACTACGAGTTTGATTCCACTTTCTCTTCCCATCTTCTAATTTAGTGTGGTAGCCATAGAGAGTGACCACAATCGTGTATTTGAGCTCAACGGAGATCCTACTTGATAGAAAATTGGGGAAACAAAGATAAGAATTGTTTGTCAGCAATGTGCTAGCAAACAATTCTAGGTTCGATCTATCTCTATAATGCCAATAGCCAGCTAGTAGTTATAGATAGTGCGAATAGCAAAGAGAAGGGTAGCTCACCCGCAATTAGCCAGAAGTACGTCTTCCTCAGCAATAGGATCTGCCATCCTTCGCGCTACTCAGCTCGTCGGTGGTAGAGGCAGGCTAGAGCATCGCAGCGGCGGGCACGACATTCGGCATTGGAGCTCGGGATCAGAGAGTAGGCGCAGCAACTGGGTGCCGGAAGTCAAATGCCCGAAGGGATTATTCTGGTAGGAGGGGGATTCCGATGCTGCCGGTGCTAGGGCTCATGCGAAAGGAGGGAGTGGATTTGTGAATTTGGTCAACGCACCAAGCTCCTTTAGTCCCTCATTTTGCTTACATAGTTGCCGTGTTGGTGCTCGCGTCATGGACATATTACTGACATGAGGGTCCTGACCATCTACTTCACGTGCAATTTCACGGAATGTTTCGATTTGGCAAGGGTGAGATGAGTTTGCCTCGAAATGGCCCCTCTCGGTAGTTGGCAGCCAAACATTTCGAAACGCGGCAATTTCAGGCAACTTAGGTACCGCGATGCACTCGCCCGGGAACTTTCGAGCCACAAACCAACAAGCCCCTCTACTCGGCCTCGTGACACGGTAGGAAAAATGATAGGATCTTTGTCACGGTAGGAAGGCAGTGGCAGAGTCTAGGGTTTATGGTGGCAGGGTATATGGCGACAGAATATGGCGGTGGTATATGGCAATGGCGGAATATGTGGTGAGTGTATGATGGTGATCGGTGATCGTGGCGGCGGTGACTAATGTGACCAGAATTCGAAACTCTAAGGGACAAGATACTAAGACCACCAACTCAACGCGACGATGCGGACACAAATTCAACGATGCAAAAACTAAAAAGATAATGGAAGGCGAAGATTGGTGATGGGATAGATCTAAACTCTAATTGTGTTTTTGGCTTTTTCATGGGTTATAGCAAGAACAGATCTACACTAGGAAAAACTGTAAAATCTCACCGAGCAACCTGAAATCTGATACTAATTCATAGGGCAAAGGTGTCTGATCTTTCGGTGAGATGGTGATAGTCGATTTGGGTGGAGTTCAGGCTTGATGATCCGACTAAACATGCGAGCACGAGCGCCAATGCAATCGCTAGGCCAATCTCCTGGAGGTTACCAATCTTGCAGAAGCATGATCAGCCCGACCAACAGGGGTCATAATTCCTACCTAAAATCGAGAACAAGTAAGAACTAATATTGCAATCAAGATATTGCGGATAAACATGAAAGATTTATTGAAATCATGGGATCCTGAATAGGTGCGAAGTACAGGAGGTCTCTGCGGCACTCAAGCCTTCGTGAAGTTGCAATGATGGCTAACTTTTAGTCTAAGCAAAATCCGAGTCTAAAGTAACGGCTATGGGGAGTATTTTAGGAGGAAAAAGTGGGGTTTTGGCCAGCCATAGGTATGGTGGCATAATCCAACCCTACATGGCCTTTTCCCCTCAAATACGGATTCTAAAAAGTGGCCATTAAAAATCCTGCGAAATAACATGGTCCTTGCCCAAAATAAAGGTGACGTAGCACAAAATTAAGCTACGGACGAATCTATGAAGTAATATTCTTGAATATTTTGTCCAAGCCTTCAATCTTCATTATGGTGGCTTCAAAGTTCTGAAATCTCCACTTGTGGCGTTCTCTTCAATCCTCATATGCTTGCTGCCATCTCCATGCATGATCATGCTCCAATGTTTGTCCCTCTCGTCCATGCTAGGTCCATCATTCCTAAGAGTAACAAACACATCTGATTTAGGCAGCATCATATTCTCATGTATATGAGGAATAGTTCCAAGAAATGAAAGGACCTGATAGTTAAGTTTCTTGGCACGAGCTTGTGTGGTAGATCTGAGAGTCCAACAAATCGACTGAGGAAAATTGGTTGGGGTCGAGGTGACCTCTCATGAAACAGAGCTTGTGGGTGCGTTTCTGCAGCGGGCAAACTCGGCTGCGGATGAAAGTAAGCATCAGGTCTTCGCCGGTGAACCCAGCATCCATCAACTCAAGGATGCGCTTTGCCACCGAATTTATGACACCATTGTTCTTCTTGGGGTCAAGGTCCTACTTCTTCCTGGTGGGGATGCCGAGAGAAAAGGAAGGAAGCCAAATCTTGTCGTCCGAATTATCGTTCTTCACGTAGAAGAACGTCTTTGCCCACCCCTTGCAGGATTCGAGACCCGTGATTCGGGGAAAGATTGAACCTCTCCGAGGTGAGATGGATGCCGCCCCACTCTAGGTTAAAGATTTCTCGCCAGGTCGGAGATCTTTGTTGGGGATGACGTTGGCCTTGAACTGGAATAACTTGGCCGAGATGTTGACGTCTAGCCAAAGGGCGAGATATCCTTCAACACCGAAGGCGAATGTGGAGAGAGAGGCAAGAGCATTTGCGGCAAGATGATGGGGTTGCAAGCCAAAGGTTTCGAGAAAATCCTTGAAGAAGTTGCTAACTGGGAGGCCAAAGCCACGACGAAAATAGGATACGAACACGACAAACTCACCATTTTTAAGAACAGGGGCTTGTTCATCGCCGGGGAGGTGACAACTAACCCTGGTTCTAGTCTAGGCCCCATGCTCGTGGGCGGTGCCACCCTCCTCTGGTTCCTCCACAGCGACAACTTCCCGCGGCATCTCCAAACCCTCTTCTTCGAATACAGAGCCCGGTTCAGGGAGAGAGGCTTAGATTGGCAAGTCCTCAAAGCGGCGGCGAGCAGCGGCGC
Organism: Avena eriantha; assembly: GCA_910589775.1. Classification (NCBI taxonomy): domain Eukaryota; kingdom Viridiplantae; phylum Streptophyta; class Magnoliopsida; order Poales; family Poaceae; genus Avena; species Avena eriantha. The sequence continues at coordinate 174,440,247 of OU342745.1, read as the reverse complement.
TGTAGTGGAGCGAGGAAGCACGGAGAGTAGCGACAGTAGTGCAATCACTAAGCGGAGAGCAGCAGCAGCGGCGGCGCAAGGAAGAAGAAGAGGAGTAGGTGAGTGGGGGAAAGTGGCTAAGGACCTCCCCCCACTCCCCTATTTAACCGCACCCAGATCATGGGTAGTGGGATCAGTAATTCCCGCTAGCCGCACAATGCGGGCGTGTATTCCGCCAAATGAACACATCAGAGGCGATCCACACAAGGGGTTACACAGCGTAGAAGGTCAAGAGGCAAGACGTGGCTCTGTAGTTATCGAAGAGGCACCCCAAGATATGATGGGGGCACAGTAACTCCTGATAGCGCGTGGAACTAACTGCTGCAAAGGCGCTTAAAATGAGGCAACAACAATGATTGTTTGCCACGTAGGATACAAGGAGGAGTACACGAGAAGATAGGCATCTACGAGGTAAACCCTGGATGCAACACTATGAATCAGGCAATGCGATGTAACTCGGAAAGTGTCAAGGAAAGTCAGGGTGAAAACCAAGTCACCACGAGGTACTGCCAAGTTAAAATTGGTATAGGCCGACGTATAAGTATATCGAAAAAATGGATGGTGATCCGAATAAGATCGAACCTAATGTGTGATGCAGCCGGTCCTACGGACGCTCCTACATCTACACCACCAAGTCCCCCAAGTGGACTGATACATTGCAAATGTATCAATAATTTTTGATGTTCCATGCTTCGTTTTATCCACTTTCTTGTGTTTTGTTCCAACTTTGGAGTACTTTTCATATGATTTCTTGGACTAACCTATTGACAAGAGCCACAGTGCCAGCTGCCTGTTTTCTGCTGTTTTTGGTTCTCGGAAAGTCAGAAAATGAATATTCTCGGAATTGGACGGGACAAAAGCCAAAGTGCCTATTTTTCTGGAAGTCATCAGATGCCAGAATACGAGACGGAGAGGGGCCAGGGGACCACCACACCACCTGGCCACGCGGCCCAGCCTGGCCTGCGCCAGGGGGTGGTGTGGCCGCCTCCGACACCCCCTCGGCCTCCCCTTCCGCCTATAAGATGCCCTCGGGACGAAAACCCTAAGTACCTGATCAAAAATCCACGAAAGAGTCTATAGCCGCCGTCATCTCCATCCCTAGATCGGGAGGGATCTGAAGCTCTTCCCGGCACCCTGCTGGAGAGGGGAATTCACCCCGGAGGCCTTCTTCATCACCATGCAAGCCTCCGGTGTGATGCATGAGTAGTTCATCCTTGGACTACTGATCCATGTAGTAGCTAGATGGCTGGTTCTCCTCCTTTGTGCTTTCATGTTTAGATCTTGTGAGCTCCGTTCATGATCAAGATCATCTATTTGTAATTCTACATGTTGTGTTTGCGGGGATCCGATGGATATTGAGATGCTATTTCAGATTGAATATTGATTCTATCATATCTTTGTTATTTGTGATCTTACATGCTTTTCGTTGTTAGTAGCTATCTTGGCCAAGTAGATGCTAGCAACTCCAAGAGTTAGTATTTATGCTCGATAGTGGGTTCATGCCTCTGGTAATCTGGGGAAGTGACAGAAATCTCTAAGGTACTAGATGTGTTGTTGATACTAGGGAGAAAACAACAATCCTTTGTTCATAGAACAATCGTATTGTTTACTTTACACGCAGTTCGTAAAGCAATATTCTGTTGCTTGCAACTTAATACTGGAGGGGGTTCGGATGATAACCTGAAGGTGGATTATTAGTCATAGATGCAGTTGGATGGCGGTCTATGTATAATGTTGTAATGCCCAATCGAATCTCAAAGGAGTCAAGATGATTAGTATATGCATGTATTTCTTTCTCGATGTTTGCCAATTTCCCCGCTGTAATTTGTTCACCCAGCATGTTATCTATCTTAAGGAGAGCCACCTCTAGTGAACTATGGATCCCGGTCCTTGGCTTTTACATACAATCTATAAATTGTTTACTGCTTTGTGTTTACTTTCTGCAAACTATTACTTATTTCCATTCAATACTGTGGCATCCCGCTAAAACCACTACTAGAAAATCGCTGTGTTTTCGTGCATCGCATCATCATGACCGCATGCTCATCATCATGACACATTGCATTTGAGCATCGTCATCATCTTGCATGGTTTGTTTAAAAACTATTTTCGAAAAGTCTTGTTTTGTTTTTTAATACCCCGTCTTTATTTCAAATCAAAACCCTTGTCTCTCGCCCGGGTCTTTTATTTTCCTAAAAATTATTTGCAAAAGTATTTTTAAAATAAAAGTTAAATAAAAATATTTTTAGACCGCCACCGGCCAGGCCCAAAGGCCCAGCTGGCAGCAACCTACTACCCCAGATAAAAAGCTAACACTAATCCTAGTCAGCTAAAAGGCCTAAACCCTAACCAAACATCCCTCACTCTCCCTTCCACCCCAGCCGCCACCATCCTCTCACCCGCATCACCCCCCACTCAGCCGACCCGCCCACCAACCTCCTCCCTGCCACCTTTCCATCGGGCCCCACCACTCAGCTCCAGCCCCACCACTACGACCCACCCCTCGGACCCCTCTCACTCTCCCCGTCCCCGTTGCTCTCGCTAGCGGCCCCACCCACGCGGACGCAGCGCACATGCATCCCCGTGAGGCCACCCACCTGGGCGCGCAGCACCAGGCCCCCCACCTGCCACCCCGCACCCTATCTCCCGCTCACCAACCCCACCCCAATCCCGTCGCCACCTGGTCCACCCGCGGACCCGCCACTCTACGTACGCCCCGCGTCGTCCTCTCTCTCTCTTCCGTCCCCAGCCCCGCACCAACCACTCGTCCCATCGCCACCTACCGCGCGCGGGCCCCACCCACCAGACGCGCCGCCTCACCTCGGCTCCCTCCCCGAGCCAGGAGGCTGTGACCCCGCCCCGTCCCTCCCCTTAGCGATGTCCTCCCCTGCGACAGCGTCGCCCTTCTCTCCCCTCGCTGGAGTTGCCCAGCCGCGCGACCCCGCGCCCTTCCGCGTCCCCTCCGCCAACCGCCACTCCGACGCCAGTGAGCCATCGGTCCCGTCCCCTTCTCCGCTCCAGGGCCGGCCACCTTCATCCCGGGCGCGCCGCCACTGCTCCCTGGCTTCCTCCGGCCCCACTTCTCGCCCAGGCGCCACCCCTCCACCCCGTCGCCGCCTCGGGGCCCGCTCGTCCTCGCCATCCCCTCGCCGCCCCGCTCGAGTCCTAGACCCCGCCGTCGCCAGCAGGGCCCTCTCCACGACGCCCGGCCGCTGCCTCGCCTCGGGCCCAAGCTCCCGCGCCATGGCGCCTTCCTAGACTCAGCCGGTAGGGGACTCAACCTCTTCCGTGTTGTGGTGGACGCCAAGTTTGCCAGAAGACCCCTGCCCATCTATTCCAGGTCTTCACGGTGATGGGATGCTATTTGATGTTGTTTGTGCATGTTTGTGAGCCTGGCTGATCACTTCCTCGCTGACCCGTTGGCCTCGGCTACAATATTGTGTTGCAACGCAGTGATCACCGTGTCCTCGTTGTCGTGATCCTTGATCACCAAGATCGCCATCGACAATGAACTCGAAGACCGATCCCTGGAGACTGTTTTCGGAACCAAGTCCTTCCTCGACACCCGAATCAAATGCCAAGTTCCCCGACCCGGAACCGAAGGGCGGGCCCGAAGACCACGAGTCCTCCTTCGTGGATCCGACGCTGGGACCCTGAAGACCGAACCGATCTCGCGGAACACCAAGACCTCCTTCTCGGATTCGAACCTCGTTTCCGTCGACCCCAAGACCCTCGGCCCCGGTGGTCGAGACCGATCCCGCCGAGACCGTCGAACCCCGGAACCCAAGTGCTTCGGAACCACATGTGATTCCCTTTTCGAGACCCCTATTTTTATAATATATGATATATATACCGATTGCATATTATTTGTTCATCTCGCATGCATATCATGTGGTGTGGGGGCATTAGTCGATTCACCTAAATTAAATATGGAGTCTATATGCGGGCTATTCTAGTCTTCTTCCGGACTCCATTTAAATTTGTGTAGCGAACCAATACCATGTTTTGCCTTGTTAACACAAATTTAAATTGCGGGGGTTCTAAATAACTTGAACCGTGTAATTAATTATCGGGACCCCGGTTCCGCTTAATATTGCCTAATTGCACCGCATCTGTGCCATGCCATGCACCATACCATGCATCATGCCCGATCTTCTTCCGTAGTATTAAATAGTGCATCCGGTGTTTCTTTTAGTGTTTTGCTTCTTCAAGGATAGGCCGCTGAGTTGATGCGAGTATCAACAAGTCCTTCGGATAACGAATCTTCGACAGTGTTTTCCCTGGCAAGCATCTCTTCCCCTTCTACATATTTTGCTTTTATAGTCTTTATTTCCTCCTGTTGATCTATTGCTATCCGTGTAGAGATGCTTTAGTGTTCCGTACCAGATATATATTCCGTGTAGCCTTTATATTGCCTTGGACACATCCTATTGCCTATTATTGATAGATAGTCGGCCTTGCGAGTCATAGTTGCTTGCTCAGGTGCTACTTCGCGTCGTTGTCGTTCCACCGTTGATGGCAAGTTGGCACATGATTTATGGTGGAGATGCTTAATGGTGGATGATCATGACTTTAAATACAACTATTAAAATGCTAGATATAACTAATGCAGAGGCATCGGTGGGCAATAGATGTTATTTGGTTCTTCCATGCTCACTTGTGTCCCGTAGGACCCCGAGTACTTGATACCTGTTCCTTGACTATTCGCATTATCCACATCCGGGAGGCCTTATGGACCCCCCCTGAGCCAGAGCTTGATTCATTTCTATTTCTTGGGGCCACAAAGTAGTTTGGGGCTTTATTACTATCATGTACTTATGCCATGCTTTACTGCTTTATTTACGATTGTGCGTGGGTCACCTGTACTGTTTTGGATCGCGGCATGATTTCGCAGTATCGACAAGCCTAGTCACACTTCCGGGTTCCCAGTCGTTTACAGCCGTTCTCGCAAACCCTGGGTCCGTTCCGGAGCCGGCCAACTTCATTGCGGGTAGCTTAGTGGGGTGGCCCCCTGAAATATTTTATGAATCCTGTGATCGCTTTGTCGTGAATGCCTCGTTGGGTTTGAGTTGGTTTTTCCGAGGTTGATCGAGTGTGTGTTGCTATTTGTGCACCCCTGCAGGGTAAATCTTTCTGAAAGCCGTGTCCGCGGTTATGGACGACTTGGAGCACAATATCTCGATCATAGACAAGCATAACTAAAGTAGTGCTATAAATTTGACTTAATATGTGACCAGTAATCAGCTCAATTATAACGGAATGGATATTAAAAATGCCAACAACTGGTGGATCTTGGTCATATCGTGTTCTGATATACCTACCTAGTAAGTATTGCAACTCCAATGGAATGTGATAAAAGTGCCAACAACTACTGGGTTTTGGGATTCCTCAGGACAATTATATCTGACTAGTAAATGTTCCAACTACAACTGAATGGTTAACTAAAACTGCCCACTACTTATGTTATCAGGATGACTCATGCTATCTATATCTGATTAGTAAGCGCTGCAACTATAACGGAATGAGTAAAATTGCCAACTGTGTGAGTTCCTTGGTCCAACTTCCTCGTTTGGTCTCGAGGGGAAATACCAGGATGGGTATGTTTGGTGTTAGTATCAGGTTGGATCCAAATAGATCTTTCTTATACCTCTCTAATAGCCACCAGTTTTACTGAGTCTCTATAGGTTGTTTAATGCTGCTGCGTTGCCGCTTAAGTCCACTATACCTATGTAGGCGAGAGCCGCCGAATTCTAGCCTCGCTGTGTACTGACCTCAGTACTGAAGCTCCTCTTTTTCCTTTGCCCTTTTTCGGCACCCCTTTTGTTTTAGCAGGTTTGAGATCGACGTCGTTAGCAGGGTTACCCTTCCGGCTTGGCCTGGGCAGGGTTATGGACGCCATTGGTTATTCTTCAGGGCTCTTAGCCCAATTCACATCTTGTCCGTACTCAGACGTTGTATCGATTTCAAGGTGATTTGGATCTTTGTAGTGTATATCCGTAATCTTGACTCTTGGAGTCGTGCTGTATATATATCTATTCTGTGGGTCCCTTCGAGGACTGTTGTGTAATGGTATTACTTCGTTTTTCCACCCGCACGAAAGTGCCTGGTGGGCGTCCTTGAATCGTTTCTATGCGGGTTTGGCGGAAAGGGCTAAAACATGCATAGGGCCGATTCAAGGGTGTTACAAATACATTTAATCCTTTGTTTTCAGCAAAACACGGTGAGATTGACAACATCATCACAAGTTGGGGACAAAGTTCTGTGGTTGTGTTGTGCAGGTCTCCACGTTGCTACTAGCACCGGTAGTGCGCCCTGCCAAGGCTCAGCTAGCAGCACCTTTGGGGTGTTTCCTTGCTCCTACTGGTTCGATTAAACCTTGATTTCATAACTGAGCGAAACTTACCGCTGTGCTCATCATACCTTCCTCTTGGGGTTCCCAACGAGCTCTACATCAAGATCGCACCAGCATTTTCCTGGCGCCGACACTGAGCCATCAAGCATTTTTCTGGCGCCGTTGCCAGGGAGTCAAGGACATCTTCACAAGGGGAGTCCCTCATAACCAATCTCTTTACTTTGTTATTTTTGTTTTGCTTAGTTTCTTTTTGCATTGTTTGCTTGTTTTCTTTATTCGAAAACACACAAAAAATTAGTTTTACAAGTTTGCTTTTTTATTTCAAAAACACACAAAAATTAGTTCCTTTCTTAAGTTGCCACTATGTCTAGCCTTGCTCCAATCACTATGTCACCCGAGGAAATGATTTTCACTTTTAAACAACGAATTGAGGAAAGTTTTAAAGAAGCTTGGTCTAGAATCTCTGATCTACATCAAAAAACTGAGCCTAAAATGACTCAAAGCTTGTTCCTTAGCAGTTTTTACCTTGGAATTGCTCTTTGCTATAGATATGCTTTAGATGCTGTTGTGGGAGGATATTTCTTCCAATGTAATGAGGATGATGCTATTAATGCTATAAAAAATTGATCCTCACTTACAACTTGCCTAGCCAAACTTATATTTCTTTCGCAAAAATATTTGCTAGATTGAACACTCTTAAGACTGGCACTGCTAGCTTAAAAGATTGTTATAATATGCTTAGGGAGCATCACAATTATGTTCCAATATATTATGAACCATCAAAGTGGCTCCCTACAGTAAAGATTGAGATAAACACTGAAACTTTTCAAGCTCGATGTGATATCATGTCTGAATTTTGTCTTATGCCCAAAGACATTTATTAATCTCTGAATACTTGGGGGCTTACTGAAGGAGGAAAAGAAATATCTCTTGCTAATAATGCTACCATATTACCTATTGGAATAGCTGAAGGAGTGTTTACAAATATCCTTGGGAAAATGATTTCTACTGATTATCTTGTCATTGAATGTCCATGAAAAGGACAAATTACACTTAGAAGGTCCCTATTAGAACTTCTTGGAGCAATAATAGATGTGGGAAAGGGGAACATCCACCTTTCTTCTCCACCAAACAATCACATTTTCCCCAAGGTTAAGAATAAAAGTAAGAGAGGTAAGGGCAAGAAATTTGGTTTTAATGCTTCTTCATTTGAGAACACTTGATTCTTTTTCTTGCTTCTTATGCCTAACTTAAACGCGTTAAAGAAAAGTACTTATTGGGAGATAACCCAAAAGTTTTAGATGAGTCTTGGAAGTTATTACCTCTGTAATAACCTCTCCTTATCCATTTAATTTGCTTTTTGTGCCAAGAGTAACCTCTAATGAGAGAGAAGTAATGATTGGGAAAGTGCTGTCCCGAAACAGATTTATGTCCTTCACCGTAAAAATTTGTGTAAAATATCTGAACGTCTTTTTGAAGCGTGAAGTTTTATGCTTCTGCCCCAGGTTGTTATCTAACTTTCGTTAGTTCAACACTTTTTGATTTGAGCAACAGAAGGTCTTCGAAAAAATTTGTCTTTACCTGCTGGTCTGTTTTGACAGATTTCTGCCATTTTCTGCATTTGCTTCTTGTTGGTTCCTTTTTGAGTTCTTTTGGGGAATTGAGCTTTTTGAGGGAAGTGCTACAGTAGCTAATGTTCAAATGAAAGTTTATTTGGTATTAGAACTGAACCTTAAGACCTATTTATCTTGAGTGCACTAATGTTGCTAATAAAGATTGTGTGAAGTTTTGTATGAAGGAAAAATTTCAGGTGTATGAAAGGAATGAGTAATGAGATGAAGGATGGACTAAACCTCAAGCTTGGGGATGCCATGCGTGTCACCCCAAGAAATACCCAAGAAGTACAAGCGTCAAAGCTTGGGGATGCCCAAGGCATCCCCTTCTTCATCAACAAAAATCCCAGGTTTCTTCCAAACACTTCATTTTTATTGTTTCATGCACAGTTGTGTTGTTCTTGGAGCGTCTTCTTTTTTGTTTTCGTTTTGGTTTTTCATTTGCTTGGTTTGCTTAGTTTTATGAATAAATTGGTTGGACCCCCTCTTTCATACATTGGTTTGCAAATAGTTTGGTTTGGTTTGGAAAAGAGTAGGAAAGTTCATGCTTATGTGGTAAAAAGAGCTCGTTTTTGACTGTGGACTATGTTTTGTCATGCCATGCTTGATATTGTTTTGGCTTTATGCTTAGTATTCTTTGCTGTAGCATGACTTGTTATAAACAATTGATATTGCTTAATGTGCCTTGGATGAATCATGCGTTGTTTTAGCATATTAAAGCATAGTATAGTGGTATTCTCCTTTGATGCTTTATTTGGGTTGACTTGGCGCATGCTCACACCATGTTATGACTATCTCAAGTCACCATAGCCTTTATGATCCTTTAGTTTTCAACTTGTAGTATCACTTTATGCTTTGATCAATGATGTTTTGTCACTCTGCATGATTATGGCCATTATTGCTCTCTTAGTTTGTCGCTCCCGGTCTTTTGCTAGCCTCCACAACCAAGTATGAGTTCCACTCATGCATCCAACTCCCTAAACCAAGTTATTCCAAAGAGTCCACCATACCTCCCTACTACCTTATGCTATTCCAAGTATATTCATTCTTTTGTTTACCTTCCAAATTAAACTTGTTATGAGAAAACTAGTGATTAAAGCTCTCACGAACTTGATGGCACACTTTACTTTTCCTGCCCTTAATAAACTTGAACCATTGTGTCGTCTATGTTGTATATGCTTGCACTTATTTGTTGGGAATTAGCAGAACCATGCTTTCATGGGGAACGCTTTCAACATTGCACTTGGTACTCGTACCTAGTTGATATCATGCTCTTTTGTATATGGATGTCGTCGGTGTGAAATGAAAGGGGAGCTTGTAAGTCCATGGAGTTATGTATATGTGTTAGAGAAACGCCCGGGCCACTGGTCTAATCCATGCTAACATGGTGGAAACCTGCAGCGTAACCATAATGAGCTATCTATGAAGCATTCTTCTTATAAAAAAAGAGTCCTATATTGAGAAAAAAGAGAAAAAGAAAAAAAATGATGAGATTATGAAAAGAGGAAAGAGAGAAAAAAACACCATATTCCCATGGTAAATAAGAAGATTGCTGATATGCTCGTTGTCTGCTTGCCTTGTCATTTTGATATGGGGATTCTTCCGTATCATCGGGCAAGGGGTACCCCGTTGGCGGTTCTCTATGATACACATGTACTTACAATGACAAGAACTTACCGGTGACAAAACTTGAGTAGCATGAGGAGCGGCCCTCGTATACAAGGGACATGAGATTTCTAACTTATACTTCGTCAAGCATGTACACCATACTTTGTTCACTTTAACCTTAATCACTTGAAGATGCTTATGATAGGGGCAATGAGAGCTAAAAGCTATAAGTACCATAATTTTTGGAAGCTCTTTATGAGACTTGAATCCCTACTTCCTTTTAAAAAGACCCTTCTTCCAGCATTATATTGAGTCTCCACCTTCTACCTTACATTGAGAGCATAGTGGCCATTCTTAGTTCTATGTGCATTGTCCCAAGACTAGTTGATTGATGCATAACTTGATATTGCTTGTTTTAAACTATTTGTATCTAGTCACTCTTATGAACTTTGAAGGTGTCCTATGCATTTATATTTGCTATTCTATGAGGGACAAGCTGAATGCTATTATGCTATGTTTTCTTTATGTGAAACAAACAAACGTCTTGCAAAGCATTGTTATTCATGAATCTTTTGTTTGTGCCTTTTCATGTTGCATCATAGTTTCTTTGTCTTATTGCTAGAAATTTGTCTTTCATGTTATGATTGAAGTACTATGATCCCAGCTTTGAATGTTTTACAAATACTTTGATCAAGTCTTTGATGGTGCATGTCACCTCAAAAATTATTCTTCCTTTTTATCACTTAGCTACTCGAGGACGAGCAGGAGTTAAGCTTGGGGATGTTGATACATTGCAAATGTATCTATAATTTTTGATGTTACATGCTTGGTTTTATCCACTTTCTTGTGTTTTGTTCCAACTTTGGAGTACTTTTCATATGATTTCTTGGACTAACCTATTAACAAGAGCCACAGTGGCAGCTGCCTGTTTTCTGCTGTTTTTGGTTCCAGGAAAGTCAGAAAATGAATATTCTCGGAATTGGACGGGACAAAAGCCAAAGTGCCTATTTTTCCGGAAGTCATCAGATGCCAGAATACGAGACGGAGAGGGGCCAAGGGACCACCACACCACCTGGCCGCGCGGCCTAGCCTGGCCTGCGCTAGGGGGTGGTGTGGCCGCCTTCGGCACCCCCTCGGCCTCCCCTTCCTCCTATAAGATGCCCTCGGGATGAAAACCCTAAGTACCCGATCAAAAATCCACGAAAGAGTCTGTAGCCGTTCGTCATCTCCATCCCTAGATCGGGAGGGATCTGAAGCTCTTCCCGGCACCCTGTCGGAGAGGGGAATTCACCCTGGAGGCCTTCTTCATCACCATGCAAGCCTCTAGTGTGATGCGTGAGTAGTTCATCCTTGGACTACGGATCCATGTAGTAGCTAGATGGCTTGTTATCCTCCTTTGTGCTTTCATGTTTAGATCTTGTGAGCTCCGTTCATGATCAAGATCATCTATTTGTAATTCTACATGTTGTGTTTGCGGGGATCCGATGGATATTGAGATGCTATTTCAGATTGATTATTGATTCTATCATGTGTTTGTTATTTGTGATCTTGCATGCTTTCCGTTGTTAGTAGCTATCTTGGCCAAGTAGATGCTAGCAACTCCAAGAGTTAGTATTTATGCTCGATAGTGGGTTCATGCCTCTGGTAATCTAGGGAAGTGACAGAAATCTCTAAGGTACTAGATGTGTTGTTGCTACTAGGGAGAAAACAACAATCCTTTGTTCATAGAACAATCGTGTTGTTTACTTTACACACAGTTCGTAAAGCAATAATCTGTTGCTTGCAACTTAATACTGGAGGGGGTTCGGATGATAACCTGAAGGTGGATTATTAGTCATAGATGCAGTTGGATGGCGGTCTATGTATAATGTTGTAATGCCCAATCGAATCTCAAAGGAGTCAAGATGATTAGTATATGCATGTATTGCTTTCTCGATGTTTGTCAATTGCCCCGCTGTAATTTGTTCACCCAGCATGTTATCTATCTTAAGGAGAGCCACCTCTAGTGAACTATGGATCTCGGTTCTTGTATTTTACATACAATCTATAAATTGTTTACTGCTTTGTGTTTGCTTTATGCAAACTATTACTTCTTTCCATTCGATACATTTAATCCTTTGTTTTCAGCAAAACACGGTGAGATTGACAACCTCATCGCAAGTTGGGGACAAAGTTCTGTGGTTGTGTTGTGCAGGACTCCACGTTGCTACTAGCACCGGTAGTGCGCCCTGCCAAGGCTCAGCTAGCAACACCTTTGGGGTGTTTCCTTGCTCCTACTGGTTCAATTAAACCTTGGTTTCATAACTGAGGGAAACTTGTTGCTGTGCTCATCATACCTTCCTCTTGGGGTTCCCAACGAGCTCTACATCAACATCGCACCAGCATTTTCCTGGCGCCAACACTCAGCCATCATGGACCAATGACTCTTGCTCGAGCCAAGCTCCTTAAAGCTAAGCTGAATTCGCTCCTTGTCTCATGTGATTTCGATACATCCTTGGACGGCTTCCTACATCATGCCAATACTTTATGCATCATCAGGTATGAACCCCATGAAGAAATGCCAAGGGAAGTAGCCAAGCCATCACAAGACGGGGCTCCAAACCAAACCAACGCCAGGACCGGTGGACCGGAAATCTTGCCGGCACTTTTGGCGCATGCTCCGACGGACCGGAGTTCCGACCGGAATTCCCGGCACTCGCCAAAACCAACCAATGTTGACCGAAACGCATCTTTGTATGCCGTTCTAGTCGCCAACCGGAATTACTGGCGCTGACCGGAATTTTTGGCGCCCAATCCGGCGCGACTGTACGTATCGCCGGAATGCTCCAGTCTCAAAGTCAACAAGGGTTTGATGCCCGAGAATATTCATATTTCGTCCAGTTTTTACCGTATTGTACCCAAACTACCCCTGAATTAGTGGCTGGCCTATATATAGCCCCCACACCCCTTGTATTACTCAGGCATGATATTTGGAATTAGTGGACAGCCTTGTGGATCTATCTAATTCTTGCCTCATGCTCCGTGATTACGGAACACCCAAATATCACAAAGCTCGTTGGAGTTTTCATTGTGCCTCTCTTGTTGTACAAGGCCTAGGCATCAGAGTCCCTTTGCCTAGACGTCAATATCCAATCGAGTCTCCCTACTCGTCATGCCAGTTCGAGAGAGAGTCCTCTGCCTGACGCTGATCCTAGGGATTGTGCCGGACCGAGCACCACTGGCATGAGCTATAGGTGTGTATTGTGTCTTCGTGTGTGCGTGTGTTCATCGTGTTCTTCATGCATGAGTTCACGGATTTCATCCTCTCCCTCACCCCCCTCCTCGATTTCAAGGGATTCGTGAAAGATTGGGCCATCCTCGAGTTTAGCCCCCAACATATTGGTGTCAAGATGTAACATCCCAAAACTCTAATCCAAGGTTATTAAGATCCAAATCATCAAAATTAGGGTTAACAAGAACTTTTCCATTTAAAAATATTAAAGCATTCATATGTGTGTGCATATAAATTAGGAGTTGTTTTGTTTTGCCATGTTAAGTGATCCATGGATTGTAAAATGATTCTAAGGTGAATTAAACATCATCTAGATCATTCCCAAACAAATCCCATAGAAAAACAAATCAAAATGAATAAAAGAAGGAAACGGTCATTTGTGCCATTTTAACTACCATGCCTACTTTGGCTATTCCTAGAACTCAAATCTTAACAGAAACAAATGTGGATCTTTGCACCCCTTGCTAGTACAAGTAGTGATGTACCAAGGCCCACTTTGTGATCTACCAAAAACTTTCAAACACTTATTTTAAATGGCATTTGAAAATTGAATCTATTGTAGGTATCAAGATCACACTTATTCAAAAACCACTCAAATGAACTCCATTTTCAAATCCCAAGAAAACATAGATGATTAAGCATGTGACTAACAACTTCACCAAAATTCACCTCAAAATTAAAAACTTGAACTCTTTCGGCCATTTCTACAAACACCTTGTGGGCACAATTCAAACAAAAACTACAAACACTATTGAGAGCAGTGTTTGGACCAATGCGGTCTCCCATTTTGCAACCAAAGCCACCCCAGTGCACCCCCTGTCCTTTTCTAGCCCGGCCACCAACTGTGCACACGACCAAATGGTCATGGCCATTAAGGCCGAGCACCATTGAGCACCCTCACCGGCGACAGCGCGCCACATACGCCGCCAGTCTCGCCCACCATGCCAGCACGTCGCCCGAGTCCACCTCCACTTCCAAGCCAGCCCCAGCCCGCGGACAGAGCAAGGAGCAGCCAAGGACCGCCGCGCCCGGACCGTGTCTTCCATGCCGACGCTGCCCGCAGTTCATGTGTTGTCCCCGCTCGAACAAACCCCGCCTCGCTCCAGCCGCCGCCTACACGATCACCACCGTCCTAGGAAGCTAACGGACATGCCCGTTCCCCCGACCGTGCCCCGTAGTCACCGGCCACCGCAAAATTCGCCGTCGGCAGAGACATCGTGTGCGCCACGCCACTCACCTCTCCCGACCACAATTCACTGCACACGCACCTCCATGACACTCGCCAGGGCACCGCCCACCGTCCTATCCCACCGCCCACACCTCTAGCTCGATGTGCCGTCGTCACCGGCGAGCACCGCCCATGCTCCTCTACCACCTCGCCGAGCCTATAAATAGAGGCCTCCCCAGCACCGTTTCCTCACACCACTCTCATCCCCTCCCTCTCAGAACACTCCCAGGGCCCCACCGGAGCAAGCCGCCGTCCGTAGCACCGGAATTTCGCCGGAGTCTGCCACGGAGGGAGAAGAAGGGTGCCGTTGATCTAGGCCATCTCCTGGGACGCTGCCAGTACCAGGTGAACCACCGTCCTCGACTAGTTCGTTTGCCCGCCTCGCCGACCCTCGCCGGAGCACCGGTATGCCGCCCTAGACCCCCACCGAGCCGCTAGGGTTACACCTCACCGGCGACATATTCGCCGAGGACGACGATCCTCAGCCATTGATCCACCTTTTAATCGTAGCGCTGAGAGTGCCCCGTACCGCTTCGTGTTTGATGTGTCGCTGACCTGCGGGACCCCCCTGTCAGTTGTCATCCACGCCGCGGAGTGCCACTAGGCCGGCCCGTTAGTTTTCCCGCGTGACCCAGTTAGTTCAAATATAGATTTTTCTATTTAAGTTTGAACTCACTTCTGTCCCTTAGTTCAAAAATCAATTCAAGAAGATTTGCTTAACCAAATTGAGTAATTCCAATTTTGTTGGAAAGCCTCTTAAAATATCTATCTAAGCCCATTGGATTTAATTCATTTAGAGTTAGAGATCTCTCCTAGTAAAAATAACAAGACAGAAGCATTTGCACATTCAAACATTTTTCTAAAATCAACCATAAAATATTTTGAGTTGATTCCAACTCTCAAAAATCACAATTAACCATACCTATCTGAATATGTAATAATATTAAGGTTTGCATGCAGTGACTTTGGACTAGTACCAAAATAATGCTATATAGGCATTTCTAGTCACTTTAAATCATTAATTATTAAAGTTAAACTTATTAAAATGTGATCCAACCTTTAAATCACATTTCCATATGTTAGAATATGTGGTGATGACATGTGTCCACATGATCCCATATTTTAAATGGAAAATATTAAATCTTAGTTATTTTCAATGAGTAGAAATTACTTTTCTTAAATAAAAAGAATGAAGCTAGTTAATAAAACCTTGTGATCCTTGTGATGATAATAGATCATCAAATGTGTGCCTTAGTATGCTAACTAGCCTAGTTAAGTATTGTTTGGTGATTGTGTATCCTGTATGTATTTATAGACGATAGTACCGACCAAGCTTTCGAGGAGGAGGAGTTCTACCAAGAAGAGGAGGAAGAAACTTCAACCACTGCACCAACCAAGGCAAGCTATTGTTAGCAAGATAGAATTAAGTTACATAACATAAGCAAGATGCATTAGGCATGCTTTGTTTATACCACTTTAACTAGTACCTACTCCAAGTTTTTACTTTCAACCTTTTACTTTCTTTACTTTACCAAAGTCGCTTACTTGTTGAAGGTAGCATAAAAAGTATAAAACTTGACCTATCTAGATAACCTTAGATGTCATTCTATGGCATGAGATTGAGATTAGCATCCCACCTTAGTGAACACTCTTAACTTAATAGCTTAGAGCTAAATCAAAAAGTGAGTCACATTAGATGGGAACACTTGGTGAAAATGAATTTTGAAAACCTTGGAATGGTGAGTCATTCTATTGAGATGTTTTGACATGTGTTGAGAAACACAAATGGTTTATGATGATGAAAATGTTAAGGCATGAGCCTTAGCCCTTTTACAAAAAATGATGGTTGGATTCGGATGCGATACCATTCCAATTTTACCGTACAACCACAATACCTGAATTGGGTAAGGCTTAGCCAGAAATTTATATGCATTAGTATTAGTTTCCTCACGGGAGAGGTTTGAGCTGAGGCTACCTCTCAATGTTGTCCACCTATGCAGTGCCCAAGATGACAGATGGTCATGGTTGGGAGGCCATACTCATTGGAGAGGTGCTTATACTAGGGTGTGTAAAGGAAAGTTTATGTTTTATTATCTGCATACTAAGTATGATGATTCAGGGTTATCCCTGATAGATGTATCGAATCTTGTGGTGAAAGTGTACCACCTCTACAGAGTGTCAAACTATTCGAATAGCCGTGTCCACGGTTATGGACAGTTGGAGTGGCCATACTGTTTCGTTGTCAGATGTTTTCAAAAAGACTTATGAGATGACTGATGAATCTTGACTTGACCACAATAGGGTTGTGACTATGACACTAGCTTCCCAACTTAAGGGATTCTAGAACTTTATTTTATCTTTCTTTGTTTCTGAACTCAGCTTAGGTTTCAAACTTAACTTTACAACTAAACATAGAGTTAGCATTTAACCGTAGCACTATCTTACTTGTTAGTGGTAGTTTGCGAGTACTTAAAGAGTACTCATGGCTTTTTTCCCTGGCTATTCCTATGGCCAGACTATGAAGGAGACTACCAAGATGAAGGACAGCAGGACGGCTCTGATAACTAGGGCTATCTTCCATCGTCAGCATTGCCTGTGCCACTGAAGATGGACCCCACCACTACGCTTATTATTTATTCCGCTGCTTGTTGTATTAAGACTGGATCATGAGATCCTTTATTCGTGTAAGACCTTATATTGGTTTGTAATGGATGATGTACTGTGATATCCAATCTGTTATGTCTCGCAAAAATGGTAATCCTGGGATTGCGATGTATGACATAATAGGCATCTGGGATTAAAAATCCGGGTGTTGACAAGTTGGTATCAGAGCCATCCTGACCATAGGAGACCCTAGTTAGAATGGACGTCCGAACAAAAACTTAATTTCAAAACCAAAGTGAGTATTTATGAAAAACTATTTCCTCTCTTACCCTTGGGAATTCATTCTTTCTCAAAAAATCATGTTCCTCAAATTCTAACATTACTATATAAAATTTGACACACTTGATCACTTCACTAACTTCCTCATCCTAAGTTCTTGTAGATGGAGACTTAGTTCAGCAAGTTCTACCAGTTGGGCAACGGAGGCCAGCTGATCTTCGAGAGGGATCTAGATTCACTGTCTGAGTTATTGGGACGCCCACATCCGGAGTTTGTTGGAGCTCAACTTCCTGGACCCTCAGGAGGAGATTTACAGTGGCTAGTCACCGCTGATCTTCGAGGAAGCATAAAAGCACCAACGCCGGGAGAATCCAGTTCTCCGTAAGGGAAAACAACTGGCTAGATGGATTAGCCAGGGCAATGCATGAAGCTCTCGCACGTCTATGTGCCCTTAGTGTCAACCAAATCCAAGGAACCCACTTTGCGCACTATGCAAGGCGTGACTTCATGGGAATGCCAATGGAAATGCCAGGTCACCTGGAGTTGCAGCGTCAAGTGGAGAACCTTGACTTCCTATTGTACGATCGCCATAAGGAGTTGGACAATGCTAGGGAGTTTGCCAACCACAACCATGCCATTGCCGCCCAGAAAGCCTAGACTTTCTCACTGCTTGTCAAGGACCGTCAGTCTCTTCGCCTCCAGCGTGAAAAGAAGAATCGCACCATCGCCCGTCTTTGCAAGAAGGTGGCCGACCTCGAGAAGACCGTCAAGGAGCAAGAAGCTCAGCTTGCAGCAAAGGAGGAAGAAGAGGAGGGTGAAGACATCCAGGGAGACATGGATTCTTACCTCAGCAATGATGATGACTTTCTAGAGGAGGATGTCGTGGACTTCTACATTGACGATGAGGACTCCGACTTCATCGACGATGAGTAGATGCACTAGAGCACTGTCGTAGCATGAGATGTATCAGCCCCACTGTATCATAGCTTGCAGAATGGTTCTTAAAACCATCTGTTTTCCTTTGTTATTGTGGTGTGTGTGTGTGTGTTTGTATCGTGTGCTTGTTTGAATGAATGAAACGGAGTTAGTTGCAAAACCTGAGTCAAACTCAAAATTTTAGCTTTGAAACCCCAAAACCATGAACCTTAGAACTTTCCCGCTTACCCCTTTATCTATCTCAATCTCTAGATGACTCGAGGAAACCCAGGAGGGAGTAGCTCATCGCAGTACCCAATGCTGCAAATTATGTAGATGTTAGTTGCAGACCGTGAAGCAAGCAGGGCAGAGCGCCAGGCCAACTTTGCAACATTACAGCAGATAGCTCAGATGGCCCAGAACAACCAAGGGCATGGAAACCAGGATCATCTAGGATCCAAGCTGAAGAATTTCTAGAATACCAATCCCCCAATCTTTAGCACTTCAGAAAACCCAACAGATGCTGATGACAGGTTGCAGACGATGGAGAATAATTTGGAGGTAGTGATGGCTCAGTATTGATGTAGAGCTCGTTGGGAACCCCAAGAGGAAGGTATGATGAGCACAACAACAAGTTTCCCTTAGTTATGAAACCAAGGTTTAATCGAACCAGTAGGAGCAAGGAAACACCCCAAAGGTGTTGCTAGCTGAGCCTTAGCAGGGCGCACTACCGGTGCTAGTAGCAACGTGGAGACCTACACAACACAACCATAGAACTTTGCCCCCAACTTGTTATGAGGTTGTCAATCTCACCGTGTTTTGCTGAAAACAAAGGATTAAACGTATCGAATGGAAGGAAGTAATAGTTTGCAAAAAGTAAACACAAAGCAGTAAACAGTTTGTAGATTGTATGTAAAAGAAAAGGACCGGGATCCATAGTTCACTAGAGGTGGCTCTCCTTAAGATAGATAACATGATGGGTGAACAAATTACAGCGGGGCAATTGACAAACATCGAGAAAGCAATACATGCATATACTAACCATCTTGACTCCTTTGAGATTCGATTGGGCAGTACAACATTATACATAGACCGCCATCCAACTACATCTATGACTAATAATCCACCTTCAGGTTATCATCCGAATCCCCTCCAGTATTAAGTTGCAAGCAATAGATTATTACTTTACGAATTGCGTGTAATGTAAACAATACGATTGTTCTATGAACAAAGGATTGTTGTTTTCTCCCTTGTAGCAACAACACATCTAGTACCTTAGAGATTTTTGTCACTTCCCCAGATTACTAGAGGCATGAACCCACTATCGAGCATAAGTACTAACTCTTGGAGTTGCTAGCATCTACTTGGCCAAGATAGCTACTAACAACGGAAAGCATGCAAGATCACAAATAACAAAGACATGATAGAATCAACAATCAATCTAAAATAGCATCTAAATATCCATCAGATCCCCGCAAACACAACATGCAGAATTACAAATAGATGATCTTGATCATGAACGGAGCTCACAAGATCTAGACATGAAAGCACAAAGGAGGAAAACCAGCCATCTAGCTACTACATGGATCCGTAGTCCAAGGATGAACTACTCACGCATCACACCGGAGGCTTGCATGGTGATGAAGAAGGCCTCCATGGTGAATTCCCCTCTCCGGCAGGGTGCCGGGAAGAGCTTCAGATCCCTCCTGATCTAGGGATGGAGACGATGGTGGCTACAGACTCTTTCGTGGATTTTTGATCAGGCCCTTAGGGTTTTCATCCCGAGGGCATCTTATAGGCGGAAGGAGAGGCCGAGGGGGTGCCTGGGCTGGCCACGCCACCCCCGGCGTGGGCCAAGCCTGGCTGCGCGGCCAGGTGGTGTGGCCGCCCTCTGGCCCTTCTCTGTCTCGTATTCTGGCATTCGATGACTTCCGGAAAAATATGCACTTTGGCTTTTGTCCCGTCCAATTCTGAGAATATTCATTTTCTGACTTTCCTGGAACCAAAAATAGCAGAAAATAGGCAGCTGGCAATGTGGCTCTTGTTAATAGGTTAGTCCAAGAAATCATATGAAAAGTACTCCAAAGTGTGGACAAAACACAAGAAAGTGGATAAAACCAAGCATGGAACATCAAAAATTATAGATACATTTGCAATGTATCAACATCCCCAAGCTTAACTCCTGCTCGTCCTCGAGTAGGTAAGTGATAAAAAGAATAATTTTTGAGGTGACATGCACCATCAAAGACTTGATCAAAGTATTTGTAAAACATTCAAAGCTGGGATCATAGTACTTCAATCATAATATGAAAGACAAAGTTCTAGCAATAAGACAAAGAAACTATGATGCAACATGAAAAGGCACAAACAAAAGATTCATGAATAACAATTCTTTACAAGACGTTTGTTTGTTTCACATAAAGAAAACATAGCATAATAGTATTCAGCTTGTCCCTCATAGAGTAGTAAATATAAATGCATAGGACACCTTCAAAGTTCATAAGAGTGAGTAGATACAAATAGTTTAAAACAAGCAATATCAAGTTATGCATCAATCAACTTAGTCTTGGGACAATGCACATAGAACTAAGAATGGCCACTATGCTCTCAAAGTAAGTGCATAAAGGTAGAAGGTGGAGACTCAATATAATGGTGTGGGAAAGGCCTTCATAGAAGGAAGCAGAGATTCAAGTTTCATAAAGAGCTTCCAAAAATTATGGTACTTATAGCTTTCAACTCTCGTTGCCCCTATCATAAGCATCTTGAAGTGATGAAGGTTAAAGTGAACAAACTATGGTGTACATGCTCGACGAAGTATAAGTTAGAAATCGCATGTCCCTTGTATACGAGGGCCGCTCCTCATGCTACTCAAGTTTAGTCACCGGTAAGTTCTTGTCATTGTAAGTATATGTGTATCATAGAGAACCACCAACGGGGTACCCCTTGCCCGATGATACGGATGAATCCCCATATCAAAATGACAAGGCAAACAGACAACGAGCATCTCAGCAATCTTCTTATTTACCATGGGAATATGGTGCTTTTTTCTCTCTTTCCTCTTTTCATAATCTCATCATTTTTTTTCTTTTTCTCTTTTTTCTCAATATAGGACTCTTTTTTTATAAGAAGAATGTTTCATAGATAGCTCATTATGGTTACGCTGTAGGTTTCCACCATGTTAGCATGGATTAGACCAGTGGCCCAGGCGTTTCTCTAACACATATACATAACTCCATGGACTTACAAGCTCCCCTTTCATTTCACACCGACGACATCCATATACAAAAGAGCATGATATCAACTAGGTACGAGTACCAAGTGCAATGTTGAAAGCGTTCCCCATGAAAGCATGGTTCTGCTAATTCCCAACAAATAAGTGCAAGCATATACAACATAGACGACACAATGGTTCAAGTTTATTAAGGGCAGGAAAAGTAAAGTGTGCCATCAAGTTCGTGAGAGCTTTAATCACTAGTTTTCTCATAAGAAGTTTAATTTGGAAGGTAAACAAAAGAATGAATATACTTGGAATAGCATAAGATAGTAGGTAGGTATGGTGGACTCTTTGGAATAACTTGGTTTAGGGAGTTGGATGCATGAGTGGAACTCATACTTGGTTGTGGAGGCTAGCAAAATACTGGGAGCGACAAACTAAGAGAGCAATAATGGCCATAATCATGCAGAGTGACAAAACATCATTGATCAAAGCATAAAGTGATACTACAAGTTGAAAACTAAAGGATCATAAAGGCTATGGTGACTTGAGATAGTCATAACATGGTGTGAGCATGCGCCAAGTCAACCCAAATAAAGCATCAAAGGAGAATACCACTATACTATGCTTTAATATGCTAAAACAACGCATGATTCATCCAAGGCACATTAAGCAATATCAATTGTTTATAACAAGTCATGCTACAACAAAGAATACTAAGCATAAATCCAAAACAATATCAAGCGTGGCATGACAAAGCATAGGCCACAGTCAAAACGAGCTCTTTTTACCACATAAGTATTCCTACTCTTTTCCAAACCAAACCAAACTATTTGCAAACCAAAGTATGAAGGAGGGGGTCCAACCAATTTATTCAGAAAACTAAGAAAACAAAAGCAAACGAAAAACCGAAATGAAAACGAAAAAGAAGACGCTCCAAGAATAACACAACTGTGCATGAAACAATAAAAATGAAGCGTTTGGAAGAAACCTGGGATTTTTATTGATGAAGAAGGGGATGCCCAAGGCATCCCCAAGCTTTGATGCTGGTACTTCTTGGATATTTCTTAGGGTGACACATGTGGCATCCCCAAGCTTGAGCTTTAGTCCATCCTTCATCTCATTACTCATACCTTCCATACACCTGAAAATTTTCCTTCATACAAAACTTCACACAATCTCATTAGCAACATTAGTGCACTTAAGATAAATAAGTCTCAAGGTTCAGTTCTAACACCAAATAAACTTCCATTAGAACAATAGCTACTGTAGCACTTCCCTCAAAAAGCTCAATTCCCCAAAAGAACTCAAGGAGGAACCAACAAGAAGCAAATGCAGAAATTGGCAGAAATCTGTCAAAACAGACCAGCAGGTAAAGACGAATTTTTTAGAAGACCTTCTGTTTCTGAAATCAAAAAGTGTTGAACTAACGAAAGTTAGATAACAACCTGGGGCAGAAGCACAAAAATTAACGCGTCAAAACTACGTTCAGAGATTTTACACGAATTTTTACGGTGAAGCACATAAATCTGTTTCGGGACAGCAACTTTCCCAATCATTACTTCTCTCTCATTAGAGGTTACTCTTGGCACAAAAAGCAAATAAAAAGGATAAGGAGCGGTTATTACTGAAGTAATAACTTCCAAGACTCATCTAAACCTTTTGGGTTATCTCCCAATAAGTACTTTTCTTTAACGCCTTTAAGTTAGGCATAAGAAGCAAGAAAGAGAATCAAGTGTTCTCAAATGAAGAAGCATTAAAACCAAATTTCTTGCCATTACCTCTCTTACTTTTATTCTTAACCTTGGGGAAAATATGATTGTTTGGTGCAGAAGAAAGGTGCATGGTCCCCTTTCCCACGTCTATTATTTCTCCAAGGAGTTCTAATAGGGACCTTCCAAGTGTAATTTGTCCTTTTCTTGCACATTCAATAACAAGATAATCAGTAGAAATCATTTTCCCAAGGATCTTTGTTAACACTCCTTCAGCTATTCCAATAGGCAAAATGGTAGCATTATTAGAAAGAGATATTTCCTTTCCTCCTTCAGTAAGCCCTCGAAGATTCAAAGATTCATAAATATCTTTGGGCATAAGACAAAATTTAGACATGATATCACAGCGAGCTTGAAAAGTTTCAGTATTTATATCAATCTTTACTGTGGGGAGCCACTTTGATGGTTCAGAATTTATTGGAACATAATTATGATGCTCCCTAAGCGTATTATAGCAATCTATTAGGCTAGTAGTGCTAGTCTCAAGAGTGTTCAATCTAGCAAATATTCTTGCGAAAGAAATAGCAGTTTGGCTAGGCAAGTTGTAAGTGAGGATCAATTTCTTTATAGCATTAATAGCATCATTCTCATTACATTGGAGGAAATCTCCTCCCACAACAGCATATAAAGCGTATCTATACCAAAGAGCAATTCCAAGGTAAAAACTGCTAAGGAACAAGCTTTGAGTCATTTTTGGCTCAGTTTTTTCATGTAGATCAGAGATTCTAGACCAAGCTTCCTTAAAACTTTCCTCAATTCCTTGTTTAAAAGTGAAAATCATTTCCTCGGGTGACATAGTGACTGGAGCAAGGCTAGACATAAAGGCAACTTAAGATAGGAACTAATTTTTTTGTGTTTTCAATAAAGAAAGCGAACTAGTAGAACTAGTTTTTTGTGTTTTTGATAAAGAAACAAGCAAATAAAACAAAAAGAAACTAAGCAAAACAAAAATAACAAAGTAAAGAGATTGGTTATGAGGGACTCCCCTTGTGAAGATGTCATTGACTCCCCGGCAACGGCGCTAGAAAAATGCTTGATGGCTCAGTATTGATGTAGAGCTCGTTGGAAACCCCAAGAGGAAGGTATGATGAGCACAACAGCAAGTTTCCCTCAGTTATGAAACCAAGATTTAATCGAACCAGTAGGAGCAAGGAAACACCCCAAAGGTGTTGCTACCTGAGCCTTAGCAGGGCGCACTACCGGTGCTAGTAGCAACGTGGAGACCTACACAACACAACCATAGAACTTTGTCCCCAACTTGTTATGAGGTTGTCAATCTCACCGTGTTTTGCTGAAAACAAAGGATTAAACATATCGAATGGAAGGAAGTAATAGTTTGCAAAAAGTAAACACAAAGCAGTAAACAGTTTGTAGATTGTATGTAAAAGAAAAGGACCGGGATCCATAGTTCACTAGAGGTGGCTCTCCTTAAGATAGATAACATGATGGGTGAACAAATTACAGCGGGGCAATTGACAAACATCGAGAAAGCAATACATGCATATACTAACCATCTTGACTCCTTTGAGATTCGATTGGGCAGTACAACATTATACATAGACCGCCATCCAACTACATCTATGACTAATAATCCACCTTCAGGTTATCATCCGAATCCCCTCCAGTATTAAGTTGCAAGCAACAGATTATTGCTTTACGAATTGCGTGTAATGTAAACAATACGATTGTTCTATGAACAAAGGATTGTTGTTTTCTCCCTTGTAGCAACAGCACATCTAGTACCTTAGAGATTTCTGTCACTTCCCCAGATTACTAGAGGCATGAACCCACTATCGAGCATAAATACTAACTCTGGGAGTTACTAGAATCTACTTGGCCAAAATAGCTACTAACAACAGAAAGCATGCAAAATCACAAATAACAAAGACATGATAGAATCAATAATCAATCTGAAATAGCATCTCAATATCCATCGGATCCCCACAAACACAACATGCAGAATTACAAATAGATGATCTTGATCATGAACGGAGCTCACAAGATCTAGACATGAAAGCACAAAGGAGGAGAACCAGCCATCTAGCTACTACTTGGATCCGTAGTCCAAGGATGAACTACTCACGCATCACACCGGAGGCTTCCATGGTGATGAAGAAGGCCTCCACAGTGAATACCCCTCTCCGACAGGGTGACGGGAAGAGCTTTAGATCCCTCCCGATCTAGGGATGGAGATGACGGCGACTACAGACTCTTTCGTGGATTTTTGATCGGGCCCTTAGGGTTTTCATCCCGAGGGCATATTATAGGCGGAAGGAGAGGCCTAGGGGGTGCCTGGGCTGGCCACACCACCTCCTGGCACGGGCCAAGCCTCGCTACGCGGCCAGGTGGTGTGGCCGCCCTCTGGCCCTTCTCCGTCTCATATTCTGGCATTTGATGACTTCCGGAAAAATAGACACTTTGGATTTTGTCTGTCCAATTCCGAGAATATTCATTTTTTGACTTTCCTGGAACCAAAAAATGCAGAAAACAGGCAGCTGGCAATGTGGCTCTTGTTAATAGGTTAGTCCAAGAAATCATATGAAAAGTACTCCAAAGTATGGACAAAACACAAGAAAGTGGATAAAACCAAGCATGGAACATCAAAAATTATAGATACATTTGCAATGTATCAGGTAGCCAGAGTTGATGACAACGAAAAAGTTCTCTTTGCCACCTGGCAATAGATGCAAGAGCCTGGTGGAATATCATCCGCCTGATGAACCATGGTCAAGTGATGAGATGGGAAGCCTTCAAAATCAAGTTCAGCCGCACCCACATGCCGCAGGGCCTAGTCACCAGAATGAGGGATGAATTCAAAGGGTTGAAGCAAGGCAGAATGACTGTGGTGGAGTACCATGACAGATTCCTGTCGCTTGCCAGGTATGCCCCTGATGAGATCAACCCAGAGGCAAAGAAGAAGGAAAGATTCCTGAACGGACTGCATGACGAGATGCAGACTGTCCTCTCAACATCCGCTTTGAGGATCTCGAAGAGCTAGTCGACTCTGCCATTCAGATGGAAGGGAAGATTAACCAGGCAAACGACAACCGCAAACATCATATGATGCACCAAGCTGGATCCAACAGTCACCAGAAGTACCGTCCCAACCCCTCACCAGGGTATGCACCGAGAAACAACCGACCCCCAATGTCTCGCCCAAGCTACCCCAACCATAGCGAAGGCAATGTGAAGTCCGGAGGAAACAACAACAACTCTGGCAACACCAACAATTTCAATCGTGCCCCTCCCAAGAGCAATAACAACAACAACACTGCACCCATAACTGGAAGCAATGTTGTGCCTATCGCAGCAAAAGACAATTCCCAGATAACTTGTTTCGAGTGTGGAGTGAAGGGTCACTATTCCAATGAGTGTCCCAAGAAGACTGCCGCCACTGCCAATGTGAATGCCCCAGCTCAATAGCAGCATCGTGTTCAACCAGGGAGAAGGTTTGCCCCAGGGAACCCTCACAACCGCAACGGCCGTCTCTTCCACATGAACGCCGAGGAATCCCAAGAAGCGCCAGACGTAGTGCTGGGTATGTTTTCTATCAACTCAGTTTTAGCAAGGGTATTGTTTGATTCGGGAGCATCGCATTCATTTGTCACCGGAGAATTTGCATGCACTAGTAAGATTCACCCAACCAACTTGAAGCATGTCATGATAGTTCAAATTCCCGGTTCAACTACAAAAGCTAGAAAAGTTTGCAAAGATGTGCCTATCAGAATACATGGGATAGATTTTTATGCCAACCTTATAGTACTCGGAATCAAAGGATTGGAAGTAGTACTAGGTACAGACTGGATGTCAAGGCATAAAGGACTGATAGACTGTGCTAAGAAAGCCATCACCATGACCAGTAGCTCTGGAGTCACAGTAGAGCATATATCTGAAACCTTACCTCGTCAATTCAAGTGCAACAAGAGTCTAGCCCTACCCACCATTGACCAAGTCAGAGTAGTCTATGAATACCTCGACGTATTCCCAGATGAATTGCCAGGCATGCCCCCGGATAGGGATATTGAGTTCATTATTGAACTAATCCCCGGAACTGAACCCATAGCCCAGAGACCCTATAGCATGAACCCCTCAAAGTTAGTAGAATTGAAGAAGCAGTTGGATGCTATGTTAGCAACAGGCTTGATTCAACCAAGCGCATCGCCATGGAGATCACCAGTGTTATTCGTCGACAAGAAAGATGGAGGCAACCGTCTGTGCACAGATTAAAAAAAGCTGAATGACGTCACCATCAAAAACAAGTACCCTTTGGCAAAGATAGAAGATCTATTTGATCAGTTGACTGGTGCCCAAGTGTTCTCAAAGATTAATCTTAGGACTGGTTATCACCAACTTAAGATTCGTGCAACGGATATTCCAAAGACCGCCTTTACTACTCGTTATGGTTTATACGAGTATACGGTTATGTCTTTTGGATTAACCAATGCCCCTGCTTATTTCATGAACCTCATGAATAAGATCTTTATGAATTTCCTAGATAAGTTTGTCGTTGTGTTTATCAGCAATATCCTTATCTACTCCAAGTCAGAAGAAGAGCATGAGAAGCATTTGAGAATCAACCTAGAAACCCTGAGAGAGCATCGGTTATATGCCAAGTTCAGCAAGTGTGAGTTTTGGCTGAAAGAAGTAGGATTCCTAGGACATATTGTGTCTGCCGGAGAAGTCTCTATTGATCCTGCCAAGATCAAAGATGCCGAAGAATGGGAAGCCCCAACCACTCAAACCCAAGTTCGTGCATTTCTCGGATTAGCAGGATATTACCGCAAGTTCGTCGAGGGATTCTCGAGCATCGCCAGACCCATGACCCAATTGTTGAATAAGGACAAGAAGTTTGAATGGACCGACAAATGTGAAGCCAGTTTCCAAGAGCTGAAGAAGAGATTGATTTTAGCCCCAATATTGATCAAGCCATATCAAGAAGCCGTTTGATGTGTATTGTGATGCATCCAAGATTGGTCTCGGATGTGTATTGATGCAAGAAGGCAAACGTATCGCATATCTGTCTTGGCAACTGAAGCAGCATGAGCAAAACTATCCGACCCATGATCTTGAATTAGCAGTCGTAGTTTTGGCATTGAAGACATGGCGTCACTATCGGATGGGTAATCGTTGTGAGATTTACTCAGATCAGAAGAGCTTGAAGTATATTTTCACTCATAAGGAGCTGAATATGAGGCAAAGGAGATGGATAGAGTTAATCAAGGATTATGACCTTGACATTCACTATCACCCCGGCAAAGCCAATGTGGTAGCGGATGCTCTTAGCAGATTGCCTTGTAGGCTAAACACCATGATCAAGGAGAAGCAACCAAGTTTGTATGAGGTGTTGGAGCAGTTTAGAACTGAGCTTGTTAGCAAAGGATTTTTAGCTAGCATTGAACTTCAACCCACTTTGATTAGCCAAATCAAGGAAACCCAAAAAGGAAATGAAAGTATCGACGGAATCAAAAATCATATTGGCATAGGAAAGGTACCTGGATTCACTGAAGAGGACGAAGGAGTTCTGTGGTACAAAGGACGTATCCATGTGCCAGCAGATTCGGAGCTGAAGCAAGTTATCATGCAGGAAGCTCATGATACTCTTTATTCTATCCACCCTAGAGGAACGAAGATGTATCAAGATTTAAAAGAGCAATTTTGGTGGCACAAGATGAAGAGAGAAATCGGAACCTACATTGCCAAGTGTGACATCTGTCAAAGAGTCAAAGCAGAGCATCAGAGACCCGCAGGACTGTTGCAACCATTGCAGATTCTAGAATGGAAATGGGATTCCATCGGAATGGAATTTATCACCGGTTTGCCTACTTCTAGTAGGGGAAATGACTCAATCTGGGTCATCGTAGCTAGACTGTCCAAGGTAGCTCACTTTATACCCATCAAGAAAACCTACCAGAGTTCGAAGCTAGCAGAGTTGTATATTGCTAGAATTGTTAGTCTGCATGGAACCCCCAAGACCATAGTATCAGATCGAGGAACCAAGTTTACCTCAAGATTTTGGCAGAAAGTCCAGGAAAGGATTAGGAACCAAGTTGAATTTCAGCACCGCCTATCACCCGCAAACTGATGGACAGACTGAAAGAGTCAACCAAATCCTAGAAGATATGTTGAGAGCTTGTGTTCTGGAGTATGGATCAAAATGGGAAGACTGTCTGCCCTTCGCAGAATTCTCATATACAACAGTTATCAGGCTAGTTTGCAAATGGCACCATTTGAGTTCCTATACGGAAGAAAGTGCCGTACCCCTTTGAATTGGTTGCAAGTAGGAGAGAGTCAGATTTTTGGACCCGACATTCTCCGAGGAGCTGAAGAGAAGGTTCACAAAGTCCGTGAGCACCTCAAGACTGCCCAATCCAGACAGAAGATTTATGCTGACAAGAGAAGGAGAGACCTGACTTTCAATGTCGAAGATTTTGTATATCTAAAGGTTTCACCATTGAAGGGAACGCAACGCTTTAGTCTAAAAGGAAAGTTAGCCCCCAGATATATCGGGCCCTTCAAGATTATGAACTGTCGAGGAGAAGTATCGTAACAACTGGAACTGCCTGAAGAGATGTCAGCCATCCACAATGTGTTCCATATCTTGTTACTTCGCAAATGCCTAGAAGTGCCAGAGAAGAGCGAAGTTTTTAAGAACATCGATCACCGAGCTATTGATATCAACAATGACTTGACATATCGTGAATTGCTCATCCGTATCTTGGAGGAAGCCTACAGAACCACCAGGACCAGGAGTATCAAATTTCTCAAGATTCAATGGAGCAACCATACCGAAGAGGAAGCCACTTGGGAGCGAGAAGATTACATTAGCACAGAGTTCCTAGATCTTTTTAGTCCCTAGTTTTCTTTCGTAAATCTCGAGACGAGATTTTGTTTAAGGGGCGAAGGTTTGTAACATCCCAAAAATCTAATCCAAGGTTATTAAGATCCAAATCATCAAAATTAGGGTTAACAAAAATTTTTCCATTTAAAAATATTAAAGCATTCATATGTGTGTGCATATAAATTAGGAGTCGTTTTGATTTGCCATGTTTAAGTGATCCATGGATTGTAAAATGATTCTAAGGTGAATTAAACATCATCTAGATCATTCCCAAACAAATCCCAAAGAAAAACAAATCAAAATGAATAAAAGAAGGAAATGGTCATTTGTGCCATTTTAACTACCATGCCTACTTTGGCTATTCCTAGAACTCAAATCTTAACAGAAAAAAATGTGGATCTTTGCACCCCTTGCCAGTACAAGTAGTGATGTACCAAGGCCCACTTTGTGATCTACCAAAAACTTTCAAACACTAATTTTAAATGGCATTTGAAAATTGAATCTAGTGTAGGTATCAAGATCACACTTATTCAAAAACCACTCAAATGAACTCCATTTTCAAATCCGAAGAAACCACAGATGCTTAAGCATGTGACTAACAACTCCACCAAAATTCACCTCAAAATTCAAAACTTGAACTCTTTCGGCCATTTCTATAAACACCTTGTGGGCACAATTCAAACAAAAACCACAAACACTATTGTGAGCAGTGTGTGGACCAATACGGTCTCCCATTTTGCAACCAAAGCCACCCCAGTGCACCCGTACCCTTTTCAAGCCCGGCCACCAACTGTGCACACGGCCAAATGGTCATGGCCATTAAGGCCGAGCACCATTGAGCAACCTCACCGGCGATAGCGCGCCACAGCCGCCGCCAGTCTCACCCACCATGTCTAGCACGTCCTCCGTGGTCCACCTCCACCACCAAGCCAGCCCCAGCCCACGGACAGAGCAAGGAGCGGCCAAGAACTGCAGCGCCCGGACCGTGTCTACCATGACGACGCCGCCCGTAGTTCATGCATTGTCCCCACTCGACCAGACCCTGCCTCGCTCCAGCCGCCCGCCTACACGATCACCACCGTCCTAGGAAGCTAACGGACATGCACGTTCCCCCGACTGTGCCCCGTAGTCGCCGGGCACCGCAAAATTCGCCGTCGGCAGAGACATCGTGCGTGTCGTGCCACTCACCTCTCCCGACCGCAATTCACTACACACGCACCTCCGTGACACTCGCCAGGGCACTGCCCACCGTCCTAGCCCACCGCCCACACCTCTAGCTCGATGTGCCATCGTCACCGGCGAGCACCGCCCATGCTCCTCTGCCGCCTCGCCGAGCCTATAAATAGAGGCCTCCCCAGCACCGTTTCCTCACACCACTCTCATCCCCTCCCTCTCAGAACACTCCCAGAGCCCCACCGGAGCAAGCCGCCATCCGTAGCGCTGGAATTTCGCCGGAGTCTACCGCGGAGGGACAAGAAGGGTGCCATTGATCCAGGCCATCTCCCGGGATGCTGCCAGTACCAGGAGAAACACCGTCCTCGACTTGTTTGTTTGCATGCCTCGTCGACCCTCGCGGAACCCCGATAAGCCGCCCCAGACCCCCACCGAGCCGCTAGGGTTACACCTCATCGGCGACCTGTTCGCCGGGGACGACGATCCTCAGCCGTTGATCCACCTTTTAATCGTAGCGCAGAGAGTACCCTGTACCGCTTCGCGTTTGATGTGTCGCTGACCTGCGGGACCCCCTGTCATTTGTCATCCGCGCCGCGGAGCGCCACTGGGCCGGCCCGTTAGTTTTTTCGCGTGACCCAGTTAGTTCAAATATAGATTTTTCTATTTAAGTTTGAACTCACTTCTGTCCCTTAGTTCAAAAATCAATTCAAGAAGATTTACTTAACCAAATTTAGTGATTCTAAAAAAATTTGGAAAGCCTCTGAAAAGGTCTATCCAAGCCCGTTGGATTTAATTCATTTAGAGTTAGAGATCTCTCTTAGTAAAAATAACAAGACAGAAGCATTTGCACATTCAAACATTTTTCTAAAATCAACCATAATTGCTTTTGAGTTCATTCCAACTCTCAAAAATCAAAATTAACCATACCTATCTCAATATGTAATAATATTAAGGTTTGCATGCAGTGACTTTGGACTAGTACCAAAATAATGCTATATAGGCATTTCTAGTCACTTTAAATCATTAATTATTTAACTTAAACTTATTAAAATATGATCCAACCTTTAAATCACATTTCCATATGTTAGAATATGTGGTGATGACATGTGTCCACATGATCCCATATTTTAAATGGAAAATATTAAATCTTAGTTATTTTCAATGAGTAGAAATTACTTTTCTTAAATAAAAAGAATGAAGCTAGTTAATAAAACCTTGTGATGCTTGTGATGATAATAGATCATCAAATGTGTGCCTTAGTATGCTAACTAGCCTAGTTAAGTATTGTTTGGTGATTGTGTATCCCGTATGTATTTATAGACGATAGTACCGACCAAGCTTTCGAGGAGGAGGAGGAGTTCTACCAAGAAGAGGAGGAAGAAAACTTCAACCACTGCACCAACCAAGGCAAGCTATTGTTAGAAAGCTAGAATTAAGTTAGATAACCTAAGGAAGATGCATTAGGCATGCTTTGTTTATACCACTTTAACTAGTACCTACTCCAAGTTTTTACTTTCAACCTTTTAGTTTCTTTACTTTACCAAAGTCGCTTACTTGTTGAAGGTAGCATAAAAAGTATAAAACTTGACCTATCTAGATAACCTTAGATGTCATTCTATGGCATGAGATTGAGATTAGCATCCCACCTTAGTGAACACTCTTAACTTAATAGCTTAGAGCTAAATCAAAACGTGAGTCACATTAGATGGGAACACTTGGTGAAAATGAATTTTGAAAACCTTGGAATGATGAGTCATTCTATTGAGATGTTTTGACATGCGTTGAGAAACACAAATGGTTTATGATGATGAAAATGTTGAGGCATGAGCCTTAGCCCTTTTACAAAAAATGATGGTTGGATTCGGATGCGATACCATTCCAATTTTACCGTGCAACCACAGTACCTGAATTGGGTAAGGCTTAGCCGGAAATTTATATGCATTAGTATTAGTTTCCTCACGGGAGAGGTTTGAGCTGAGGCTACCTCTCAATGTTGTCCACCTATGCAGTGCCCAAGATGACAGATGGTCATGGTTGGGAGGCCATACTCATAGGAGAGGTGCTTATACTGGGGTGTGTAAAGGAAAGGTTATGTTTGATTATCTGCATACTAAGTTTGATGATTCAGGATTATCCCTGATAGATGTATCGAATCTTGTGGTGAAAGTGTACCACCTCTGCAGAGTGTCAAACTATTCGAATAGCCACGTCCGCGGTTATGGACAGTTGGAGTGGCCATACTGTTTCGTTGTCAGATGTTTTCAAAATGACTTATGAGATGACTGATGAATCTTGACTTGACCACAACAGGGTTGTGACTATGACACTAGCTTCCCAACTTAAGTGATTCTAGAACTTTATTTTATCTTTCTTTGTTTCTGAACTCAGCTTAGGTTTCAAACTTAACTTTACAAATAAACATAGAATTAGCATTTAACCGTAGCACTATCTTACTTGTTAGTGGTAGTTTGCGAGTACTTAAAGAGTACTCATGGATTTTGTCCCTGGCTATTCCTATGGCCAAACTATGAAGGAGACTACCAAGATGAAGGACAGCAGGATGGCTATGATAACTAGGACTATCTTCCATCGTCAGCATTGCCTGTGCCACTAAAGATGGACCCCACCGCTACGCTTATTATTTATTCCGCTGCTTGTTGTATTAAGACTGGATCATGAGATCCTTTATTCGTGTAAGACCTTATATTGGTTTGTAATGGATGATGTACTGTGATATCCAATCTGTTATGTCTCGCAAAAATGGTAATCCTGGGATTGCGATGTATGACATAACAGGCATCTGGGATTAAAAATCCGGGTGTTAACACAAGAGCTTCGTTGCTCACGAATTCCCCCATAAAATTTTCTTCTATCCACCAAAAATTCAAAAATCCCCAAAAAATAGACCCAAATTTCCCTTCGGATTGATCTCTGGATTTGGTGCGTTTTTAGTGGTTTTGTTCCATAGATTTGTTGCTTTGGGTATAGATCTACATTCCTAGAACCTTTTCCCAGCCCAATTTGGACAAATTTCTGATTTTCTTTGACGGATTTGACTTTTCAAGTTCGTCACAAACTCAAATAGGCTCCAGGCCTGGTGGCCCAGCCCAGCCGCCGGAAATTTCGGCGCATGTTCCAGCGCACCGGAATTGCGACCGGAAATTCCGGTGCCAGGCTCGGCACTACCGGTTTGGCCGCCGAAAATTCTGATTTGACTCAATCCTATCTGTTTTTCACTTGTGTTGTTCGTGCCTCGTGTGCGTGTGGCCCCAACTAACTTCAAGCTTCTGCAACTCATCACATACCGCACTCCTCGACACCACGACGCCAAACATCATCCCCTACACTGGTAGCAAGTCGTCAATACCGAAGGTATAACTTGCTCCACCTTGTTAACCCTTCTTCCTTGTGTGTATCTATCCTTTGAGAGCAACTCATCTTGTCTTTGCCTAAGCATTGTTCACTTGTCCTTGGAAAGTGAGAGTGTGTAAGCAAATTGAAGATTTAACATAGTAGAATAGAACGGGAGCAAAAGAATCAAAAAAAAGAGAAAAAGAAAAGCAAAAGAAAAAGAGCAAGAAACATAGTCTACCAATACAAAGAGAGTCTCAAGCTTGTAAGCAAAGAGAGAGATAGGGCGCGAGCAAGGCTAGTGCAAAAATCCGTTGCTTATTTCTCTTTTGGCAAACAAGTTATGGTATCTCCTTGCATTGGCACGACAACGAGCGTAGTATTCGTTAGGACATTTTATACTCATTTTTATAGTCGTGTTAACCACATCCATCTCCACGTGTGTGTATCCTTGTGTTTTCGTAGATCGTTTCCTTTTTGCTTTTGATCTATGGTTCTCTACCACTTTTGACAATAAACTTTTCTTTGGATCGTTTTGTTTGGTTTTCCACCACCCTAACCTTCCACCAAAAGCTTTTGAGAGTTAGTTCTTTCTTTAGTGTGAGGTTTCTTTGCAATTTCACTTTGCACGCTTATAGCTCTCACTTGTGGTTTCTAGTACGGTGCAATCCCCAAGGTGAGGTAAAAGGCTAACACCACCATATTCCACTTCCATATACAATCCTTGTGTGTTTTGCATGATGGATAGGCACAGTGAGTCGAGCCAACCACCTCCCCAAGAAGAAGAACATGGACCGTACATGACGCGCGCAAGTCACTACTTCATCTGACAAGAGTTCCGTGAACATTGCCAAGCTCTTGAAATGCGACAAGATGAACAATTCGGTGAGACGCAAGTTGACATGTACTTACCTTATGGGCACTCGAGTTTAGCATATACGGTCCAGTCTAGAAGAATCCCACGGTGTTACCAAGGCCCAATCAAGGATTCAGGTGACCTCAGGAGACTCTGACTGCTTGCGGCACACGGCAAGCTCAAGATAGAAAGTTCAAAGGGAAAACCCTAACTTGTAACCGACTTGACCTGCTATCTCGACACCTAGCCTATCTATATAAAGGCTAGGAGGGGGCAGCGAGGAGGACAATCACAACCCTAGTTTCCATACCATCGCCAGATTACATCTGCGCACCCCCTGTAACTTTTGACTCCCTTGATAATTCCAAGAGCAGACGAGCAGGAGTAGGGTCCTCTACAAGGACTAAACCTAGGTAAACCTTGCATCCCCATGTGCTTGTTTGCTAGCCGATTGATGCCTCCAACACTCCCCTCTTCTCCAAAACCCAAGTCCATAACAATGGGCATTGACGAGTTTAACCCTCACCAATTGGCGCTGTCTGTGGGAAGTGGGAGTGCTGATGATGTGGCTTCCTCGGCCCCATCAACTGCGATCTACAACTCTGCAATAGCAGAGATTTGCCTCCTCTTCAGTGCCTTCGACTTCACCATGCATATGCCGGCCACTCACCCAGATTTCGAGTCTGTGGGAGATGGGATCGGCCTGGCGACTGGAAGCTTATGTTTCCAAGTTGGTCAGCTGGGCATGCTTCGCCTTCCTGATCAGCCGATGGTCCCCGCGATTGCCCTAGCATCGTGGTTTCCACTGTCGATTGGCACCCTGAGCAAACTGAATGCCCCGACAACAGTCAGGAACACGGATAGTGACAACAGTCGCGAATCCGATCTGGGCGATCTGGCCATAGAGGATGGAGCCTACAGCTCCAGATCTGAAAGCTGTGTAAGCAACAGCTTCCACAATCACTACATGTGCACTGTCGTCAACACAGGCGACAACGCGACAATCGCGACAACATCGGTACTGGTCCCTCCAACGGCGGTATCCTAGTCACGAACGGTGGTCCCTCCAATGGAAAACCCACCAAAAATGGGCCGGTGAATGACCCAACCCTTACTACGAATAATCACACCTAGGAGCGCGTGTTGATCAAGCTCAACGACGCTGAGTGGGCTCGCTACCGAGAGGCCTTGCGGGGTAACCCCCTGCCATCAAACTCATCACAAGACATGTTGATGGGTTATCACTGGCTGCTCAAGGAAGAATTCAAGCGCCAGCAGCAAGTCATCGCCCAGCTCGAGGCACACAGAAAGGCAGCAGACGAGTCGAGCCTTCGGCGAGCTCAACTCTCCTCCATGGGAGGATCCTCCTCCAAGGGCAACAACCATGTAGCCGCCAAGAGACGCTCTCGACTGGCTCACCTCACCGATAAGGAGCGAGAAGAGGCCGTGCGAATCCTCGACTTCTCATCCATGATGATGGATACGCGGGGCAACATGCTCCCGAAGACGCCACAGGCAGTGGTGACAGCGTCCACCATGTACCTCCTCAACAACCAGCCACCAACTAGGGACCCGTGGGCTGCCATGCACCGATCTACGATCGCGGGTCTGGGCGAGTCGAAGCTTCCCTCATCAAGGATCCAGCACCAGAACCGAAGAAAAACAAAACTCTGGCCAAACGCTACTCTTCACTTTCCTCCAGCGACGACAACCACGACTTGTCGCGGTGACGCCACTAACGGCGGCACAACTACGACTATGACGCGTGTGAGGACATCACACAGACCTTGAGAAGAAGGTCGATGCAATCGATGGTAGAGTTGGTTTCTTGATTAAAACTGTCTTGAGTTGACAGATGAGAAGAAATTCCTCAAGAAAAAAATGTTGAAGCTCCATGACGACATGGCCGAGCTCTGCATCCGCTTTGCAAGCATAGTTAAAGATGGCAACATAAAGGAAAAGGGCGGCGCTCTTTCTACCCAAGAGGAGGAATAGGTACCAACGAGGAGTTAATTAATCCCGCCTGGCTTGATTCTAAGCTTGGGGACATCTTTAAAGACCTTGTAATCTATCTTATAAGTTTTATATTACCGTTTTTTGCATTAGTTCAAACTAGAAATAAAGTTTTTATCATTAGAATTCCCTTCAAGAATAGTCGATCCCTTTAATGAAATTCCGAGTTTATTATTATATATGGAGCAATATTGAGTTTGTGTTTTCTTTAATGATATATGAAAGGCTTGAGTATAATTTTACTTGCACTTGATGATAGCAATAGGAGTCTTCCACACCATTGGTATTAATGGAACACGTAAAGATAATTTGGTCAATATGTTGTAAGTGTACGGTTTGATTTGGAAAGAAAGATTATCTATATAGTTAAATTAAACCTTGAACAAAGAAAAGTGAAAGTGCTATCAAAATAGAGTGAGAACAAGTCGAGGTAGAATCTCCAAGTCATAAGAATGCTTCATATATAGTTGGAATTTGATGATTGAGATTGTTAAACTTTGAATTCCTACATAAGGTGGAATATATGGCTAGCTCCTTTGCACAACACTTAAATAGAAGTGTGAGCATATATGCAAAAGAAAAGAAAAGAAAGAAGAAAAAGAGCGAGTGTGCAAACAGCAAATAGGCATATACCATTGTATTGTAGTATGACAAAGAGACACTTTTGATATTTTGAATCCCAAGTGAATACTGATCCTAAAACACTTGGGACTACCTCGCTAACTCATTCGGTTGAACCAGATACTTTTACATTATGTTGAGATTCATCTTTTATGAACTGTTGATCACCAAGGTGTGGAAGCCTACTAATAATATTCAGATGGTTCGAGTAAGTTACTATTCATGAACCTATTCCTATGTATCGTATACGATAAACACATGCTACAACTGCCTCATTTATTTTATCGACTCAGCTTCATGAATATTAGGATCACATCCATTGAGCTAAAACTTGCTCGAGACGAGCAAGAGTCTAAGCTTGGGGAAGTTGATGAGTGCATATTTGCATCATGTTTTACATTATTATTTTGCATTGTAGATGTAGGATCTTGGTATTTTACGGCGCTTGCACGCACATTTTATGTCTATTTTCATCAGGATTAGGACAGATGATGGATCCAATGGACACAATTCTTGGAGCAGTTCTACTGTGGAGAAAAGGAGTCAAAAACAACGTAAATTGCTTATTTGGGAATAATACCAGAAGAAAACCAGAAGCTAACAAAGGAGGCAGAGAGTTCAACGACCAACTATACGACCGAAGCAAATTTTCCGCCTGTATATCTCTGGCCATATAGTTGGTGTCATCTCCGCCTCCTCAAATAGTTTCACCCCGTGCAACTGGTTTGGTGAGGCTACATACAGAACACCCAGAAATCGTAGAAACCTCACCTTCAGAAGGCATATAGAGGGGTAACTCATCCGCCAGGGATCCATCTTCAACCTGCGCAGATCCAGGAGGCTAAGGCATCGATCTTCATCATCTACCGCTGCATCACCACCATCTCCATCCATCCCATCTACATCTTGACTAGATTTTGCTATAATTCCTGTACTCGTTGTGGATTTATACAAGTACTATTCATCTATAATTGTTGCCATTACCATTGCTATGATGTTGCATCCATGTCTAAGTAGATCTCTAGTTCTTAGGGAGATGGAGAAACCCTAGCATGTGATGAGATACAGATTATTATGTTATACATCATTATGTGTATGTTTTAATTGTCTTCATCTTGATGTTGGGAGTTGTGCACCTCCTTAATATTTGCCTCTTGTGGGGACTCAATGAAGGGGATTACTTGTTGGTAGACGGAGGGGTGATAGCACTTACTGTCACTATAAAGCTGTTGTCAATCCTTACGTACTAACTTGGGGGAATCAAGGAGAACTCATAAAGCCATGCCCATGCCACGGGAGAAATCCCTTAATAGCGCAGTAATTCGATAGATGTCGATTGTTGTTCGCTGTGGTTATGAGGATGATGTGTGCATCGGTTGCTAGCTATTCGTCCATATATGGAGCTCCTCCCACATACATACACATTATAAGAATATTCGTTATAATAATCTTGGTTACTTAGTCTAAACTGCTAGCGGTGTATCCACTATTCCTCGAGAACGTCGACTTCCCTATTGTAGTTCCAAAGTTATATTACACACGCGATTCTTACTTTTTGCATTAAGTTTTGCTTTACTTTAAAATTACCTTGTTCAACCAAAAAACCCACAAACAACTCTACCTTTCTTGCGTCTTAAAGTTATTTCTTAAGTACTTCGTTTAGTTGTAGTTAAAAGAATTTTAGTCTTTCGCCTACTGCTCCCTATGGGATCGATATCTTTATTTCAAAACTAGCTTCAAACAATATGTGCACTTGCAGTCATCAGCTACCATGTTATTCATGATATATTTCATATTCTACAAGAGTCAATGCTTTGTTTCGCCAACATAGGTAAGGCCGGATTGGAGACTACCGCTTCGGCCACTAATGAAAGATCTAGTGCAGATACTCATTAATAGGTAATGACTTTTATTGCCGAACGGTTGGTGATATTCTTCTTAAGCAACATGGATGAAGACTAGGCGAGGATCATTGTTGCAGTTGTTCATGAAGACATTCATTATATCCATCAATCGTCAAGATGAAAGTGGTTGTTTCTGAAGGAAAACATTTGCAGAAGTTATACCCAAGTAACAACAAGCCTGTACATAAAATGACCGATATATATTTATCGCACTTAGCACATATGAAAGATATAGAGTTATCACCCTAAGAGAACCAGTGGCTGATGGAGTGTTGACATCGTCCTTAGACTAAAAGGGGAGCAAGTTATTTTCTGGCACGCAAGCTCTGCCAGAAAACAGGGGACATGTGTTCGCACTCGTTTTGGGCTCGTAAATAATCAAGGAAAATAGGGAGAGACACTTGGAAAAGTCCACTTGAAGGATTATTAATCATCATCAAAGAGGCACCATATCAAGTCAAGTCATTATCAGGCTTAATAGTCAATTATGTTAGTGTTCAAAGAAGACTGGTAGACTGATATATGGAGGCTTCAACTATGGGTCATTAAAATGACCTCAAATGAAAAAATGCCGAACATGAATGTTGTGCGCCTCATCGAAACAAGCAATTTTGGTTTTTGAATCATCTTGATCCGAATTAGTATTCAAAATTGAGAGCCAAAATACTGTCCGAGACCAAATTTCCACGATGGGCTCGCCGGAGCACAGACTAGGTCTGTCCTTCGATGTGAATTATGCCGAAAAAATGCATTAGATAACGTATTTTCGTGCGATCTGCATAAATCGGTCAAGATCAACTTAGATGAAACGTGATAAACATGAAAGCTTGAACAAATTTAATTTTGGAGTCAAGTAAGTATGTGGCCTTCAGATTCAAGATACGGCCGAATTGAGTTAAATTCGTTCGGTCTAAATCCGAGTTTGATAGAAAAAAGAGCAAAAGGCTATGAAGACCACATCATATGAAAAAGTGCAAAACATGAAAGTTATTAGTTTTTTCAAGACGAACAACTTTTATTTTGTACTCATATCAATCCGAGCAAATTTTCCATCCCAAAAAGTGGCCAGATCGTTCAGGCAGACTCTAAATCGAACAGTTCAGCCAATATATGGAAAGTTCAGACCCACCGGTCTGAATTCGATCCAAGCTAGGTTTTCGGACGTGGATCCAATCTTGTTTCTTGCACGGAAAGTCTAGCCGCTCCTTATATACACGAGGGTCGATGGCCGATTGAACCAACACCAACTGAACAAACAAATCTACTACTTTTCCGTGTTCATCTACTTATCCGTGTTCATCTACTTTTTATCTCTCTCTTGTATCTTGCTTCTCGTTCTTCCGCAGTTCTTCATACCGGAGGGTTGCGAATCCACAAGGCTCTAGGGGTGGTCATGCCGACCTAGGGCAGCCCATAGCCTCCGCGCCGCCCTGACGGGGTCCCTCCCGGGCGAGCGGGGTTTCGGGTCTTCAAAAGCGCTCGCCTGACTATCTTGTGTACCGCGCTTCTAGCGAGCCTCCCTTGGCACGTGCTGCCGCACATCGTGCTCGGCTTCAAGGGTACACGGTGATGTGTTCGTGTGCGGACACCAGGGTCGCCACGGGAGACTAGGGTCTTGTGCCTCTCCCTCACCCTGAGATTACACCGCTGCTGCGGGGTCTCCACCGGAGCGCGGTCGACCTCCCCTAGCCACCGTGCATCCTGCTCGCCTCGCCCTCCGCCTCGACGCCTCATCCTCATCCCATCCTTGCCAATGCCGAGTTCCACCTCTTGCGTTCATCCTCTGCTGAGTGCGCGAGCGCGCCCTGTTGTTTGGTGTAGCTGTTTCCCAGCTGATGTAGGACCCTAACCTTTTGTGTTTCAGCTCAGTAGTGAGTGGTTGTCCCGTTTTTCTCCAGGACTCGGGCATATATGGTGATGTGGTGCTCTGAAGATGCTGGTGGGGTGTAGATGTTGATGTTGTGGACGTGGATACAAGAACGGATGAACATGACATCCAATCTGGTACCGACAAGATCTTCGATGCTAGAGGACACCGGCATTGGAACCAAGTTCCGCCTCGACAACCAAAGCCGAAACCCAAGTTCTACATCATGGATTCGACGTCGCGGTAGCGAACCCCAAGAGCCCCGATCCTGGATCCGAATCCCGAACCCCGACATCGGCTTCATGCTCTCCTTCATGGACGACAAGACCCCATCCCGGAGGCAAAGACTGATCCCGTCGAACCTCGAGACCCCGGGATCCGAACCCCAATGTGTGACCCTATCTTAACCCTCCCTATTTTTATAATATGAGATATACTTGTGCATCTTAAATCATTCATGTGGCATACATATATCATTGTTGGGGGTACTTTGTCGACTCACCTAATAATTAAATATGGAGACTATATGCGGCTATTCTAGTCTTATATCGGCTTCATTTAAATTTGTGTAGCAAACCGATACCATATTTTGTCTCGTTAATCCAACATTTAAATTACGGGGTACCTAAACAACATGAACCTCCTAATTAAACGTCAGGACCTCGGTTCCACTTAATATTGCATAGTCGCATCGCATCTTTGCCATGTCATGCATCATGCTTGATATTCTGACGTAGTATTAAATAGTGCATCCATTGTTTCTCCTAGTGTTTTGCTTCTTCATGGATAAGGTCGATAAGTTAATGTGAGTTGAGACGGGTTCTTCGGATAATGTATCTTCGGCAGTGTTTCCGAGGCAAGCATTCTTCCCCTTTCTACCTATTTTGCATTTTTAGTCTTTACTTCCTCATGTTGATCTATTGCTATCTGTGTTGTCGATGCTTTAGTTTTTCATACCAGTTATATCCCTGCAGCCTATATTGCCTTGGACACCTCCTATTACCTGTTGTTTGATAGACAATTGACCTTGTGAGTCGTAGTTGCTTGCTCAGGTGCTGCTTCGCATCGTCAATGCTCTATAGTTGTTGGGAGGTTAGCACATGCTTAATGGTGGAGATGATCATGGATTTCAACAATTAAATGCTAGAAATAGATATAATGCAGAGGCACCAGTGGGCAATAGTCAATATTTGGTTTTTAACCACCCACTTTTGTCCACCTAGGACCCGAGTTCTTAACACCTATTCCGAGATCGAGCACGCTAACCACAGGTAGGTGTGTGGGTACCCCATTGGCTTACTACCTGATTTCAAAGTACTGTGCTAGGGGCCACAAACTAGTTTGGGGCTTTATTACTATCATGTACTTATGCCATGCTTTATTGTTTTATTTATGATTGTGCGTGGAGCACTTGTACTGTTTAGGAACCCCGT
This sequence comes from Avena eriantha, assembly GCA_910589775.1. NCBI lineage: Eukaryota > Viridiplantae > Streptophyta > Magnoliopsida > Poales > Poaceae > Avena > Avena eriantha. The sequence goes on along the minus strand of OU342745.1, from coordinate 174,397,296 downwards.
GCCACGTTTCCACTGTATCGACAAGCCCAGTCACACTTTCGGGTTCCCAGTCGTTTATAGCTATCGCCACATACCCTAGGTCCATATCGGAGACGGCCGACATCGTTGCGGGTGATGGCCCAAAATATATCGAGCTCGTTGGGGAAACCCAAGAGGAAGGTATGATGAGCACAGCAGCAAGTTTTCCCTCAGTATGAAACCAAAGTTTAATCGAACCAGTAGGAGCAAGGAAACACCCCAAAGGTGTTGCTAGTTGAGCCTTGGCAGGGCGCACTACCGGTGCTAGTAACAACGTGGAGACCTGCACAACACAACCACAGAACTTTGCCCCCAACTTGCGATGAGGTTGTCAATCTCACCGGTTTGTTGAAAACAAAGGATTAGACGTATCGAGTGGAAGAAAGTAATAGTTTGCAGAAAGTAAACACAAAGCAGTAAACAGTTGATTGTAGATTGATGGTAAAAGAAAGGACCGGGGTCCATAGTTCACTAGAGGTGGCTCTCCTTAAGATAGATAACATGCTGGGTGAACAAATTACAGCGGGGCAATTGACAAACATCGAGAAATCATACAAGCATATACTACTCATCTTGACTCCTTTGAGACTTGATTGGGCATTACAACATTATACATAGACCGCCATCCAACTGCATCTATGACTAATAATTCACCTTCAGGTTATCATCCGAACCCCCTCCAGTATTAAGTTGCAAGCAACGGATAATTGAATTATGAATTGCGTGTAAAGTAAACAATACGATTGTTCTATGAACAAAGGATTGTTGTTTTCTCCCTAGCATCAACAACACATCTAGTACCTTAGAGATTTCTGTCACTTCCCCGGATTACCAGAGGCATGAACGCACTATCGAGCATAAATACTAACTCTTGGAGTTGCTAGCATCTACTTGGCCAAGATAGCTACTAACAACGGAAAGCATGCAAGATCACAAATAAAAAAGACATGATAGAATCGATAATCAATCTGAAATAGCATCTCAATATCCATCGGATCCCCGCAAACACAACATGCAGAATTACAAATAGATAATATTGATCATGAACGGAGCTCACAAGATCTAAACATGATATCACAAAAGAGGAGAACCAGCCATCTAATTACTACATGGACCCGTAGTCTAGAGATGAACTACTCACGCATCACACTGGAGGCTTGCATGGTGATGAAGAAGGCCTCCAGGGTGAATTCCCCTCTCCGGCAGGGTGCCGGGAAGAGCTTCAGATCCCTCCCGATCTACGGATGGAGATGATGGCGGCTACAGACTCTTTCGTGGAATTTTGATCGGGTACTTAGGGTTTCTGTATCGGAGGCATCTTATAGTCGGAAGGGGGAGGGGGTGTCTGGGGCGGCCAGACCAACCCCTGGAGCGGGCTAGGCCTGGCCACGCGGCCAGGTGGTGTGGCCGGGCCCTAGCCCCTCTCTGTCTCGTATCCTAGGTCCAGGTGTCCCTCGGTGAAAAACTGACTTTGGCTTTTGTCCCGTCCAATTCCAAGAATATTCATTTTCTAACTTTCCTAGAACCAAAAACAGCAGAAAATAGGCAGCTGGCACTATGGCTCTTGTTAATTGGTTAGTCCAAGGAATCATATGAAAAATACTCCAAAGTGTGGACAAAACACAAGAAAGTTGATAAAACCGAGCATGGAACATCAAAAATTATAGATACATTTGCAATGTATCAGCGGGTAGCTTAGTGGGGTTGCCCCCATGTACTTGCTTTGGGTCAGGGAAACATCGTGTCCGAAGTCCCGTCGCATACCGTTGGGTGTATATTCAGGATCTTGCTCATATTCGGATCTGACAATAAGGGTTGAAGTGCGTGTGGATACTTTGGTGCACCCCTGCAGGGTTAAATCTTTTCGAAAAGCTGTGTCCGCGGTTATGGACGACTTGGAGCATAGTTTCTTGATCATAGACAACTATAAATAAATAATTGCTGTTATAATATGACTTGGATCTGATATGACTAGTAAAGATGGATAACCACCATGGAATGAATGAATAAAATTGCCAACTGTGTGAGTTTCCTCGGAATGACTTCCCCATTTGGTCTCGAGGGGGAAATACTAGGTTGGATATGTTTGGTGTTAGTATCAGTTTGGTTCCGAATAGGTCCTTCTTATCCCTCTCTGGTAGCCCACAGTTGTATCGAGTCTCTATGGGTTGTTTAGTGCATGCTTCGCCGCTGCTTCAGTCCACCATTCCTATGTAGGTGAGAGCCGCCAAATTCTAGACTCGCCGTGTACTGGCCGCAGTACTGACCGCTCTCTTTTTCCTTTGCCCTTTGTTGGCACCCCTTTTGTTGTAATAGGTATAAGTTCAACGTTGTTAGCATGGTTACCCTTCTGGATTGGCCTGGGCAGGGCTATGGATGCCATTGGTTATTCTTCAAGTCTCTTAGCTCAATTTGCTTCTTATCTGTACTCGGATGTTGTATCGCTTTCAAGGTGATTTGGATCTTTGTACTATATATCTGTATTCTTGACTCGTTGAGTCGTTGTTGTATATATATACTCTATGGGTTCCATCGTGAACTATTGTGTAATGATATTACTTTGTTTTCCACCCGCATGCAAGTGCATGGTGGGCGTCTTTGAATCATTTCTATGCGGGTTTGGCGAGATTCCCTGAAATCTGCATAGGGCCGATTCGAGGGTGTTATAGTTCCCCAGGCGAGCATTCTCCCCCTTTCTACCTATTTTGCATTTATAGTCTTTACTTCCACCCGTTGATCTATTGCTATCTGTGTCGCCATGATTTAGTTTCCGTACCATTTATATTCTGTGCAGCCTCTATATTGCCTTGGACACCTCCTATTACATGTTGTTTGATAGACAGTTGGCCTTGCGAGTCGTAGTTGCTTGCTCAGGTGTTGCTTCGCGTCGTCGATGTTCCACCATTGTTGGGGGTTGGCATATGCTTACTAGTGGAGATAATCATGGTTTACTTATCATATGCTAATAAAAATGTTGGAAAATATATAATGTAGAGGCACCGGTGGGTAATAGATGTTATTTGGGTTTTACCGGCCCACTTGTGTCCACCTAGGACCTGAGTTCTTGACACCTGTTCCGAGATCGTGCGTGCTAACCACATGTGGGGTGTGTGGGCACCCCTATCGGCTTATTACCTGATTTCAAAGTACTATTCTAGGGCCACAAATCTAGTTCAGGCTTTATACGTTACCTATCATACCTATGCCATGTTTATTACATGTTGCTCGATGAGCATTTATTACTGTTGTGTAGGCTCGAGACACTCTATCACGAGAATATATTGTTTATGGCCTCTGCTGCTCTCTTCCTCTTGCAAGTGCAGGAGTCCCTGACTGACTCAACTCGGCATGGCTTGTCTTTAAACCTACTTCTCAAAATCTTTCCTACGAAAATCTAAGGCATAGAAGCGCCGCCATACGCAACTGAAAAAGGGTTAGTATATTGCCAAAAACGAATATATATTCACCGGGAAAAATAAATGCAATAGCTAAATGGTGGTGAGCAATATCGGTTAGCCACAAACTTTATGTTTGTGGATGGAATCCCCCAAGAAGAGTTAGAATGGCAGTTCCCGCTCCTTGAGCGGTACCAAATAAATGATTACTCGAATCAGGGTTTTGGGCATAATGATTCCACTGACCTGTCAAAAGGGGTCCCAAACCCTGGGGATACGGGGGGACAGACAGACTGGCAAAACAGCAGTAGCCACAGATACAATTCAAAAGACAAAAGAAAAGGTCAAGATGTAAGAAGAACGAGAGTTTTCTCTCGCGTGACAAGTGCACACAACCTCAGGGTCGTACGAGGATTAGCTATACCTTGTACATGTAGCTCTTGGCCCCCATGTACTTGCTTTGGGTATGGGAAAGCGTCCTATCCAAAGCCCCACCGACATACTGATGGGTGTACGTTAACTGATCTGGCAAAAAGGGTGGAAATGCGTGTGGATACTTTGGTGCACCCCTGCAGGGTTAAATCTTTTTGAAAAGCCGTGTCCGCGGTTATGGACGACTTGGACACAGTTTCTCGATCATAGACAATTATAACTAAAGCATTACTATTATAATATGACTTGGATCTTAGATGACTAGTAAGTTGGACAACCATCATGGAATGAATTAATAAAACTACCAACTGTGTGAGTTTCCTTGGAATGAGTTCCTCGTTTGCTCTCAAGGGGGGAAATACCAGCATGGGTATGTTTGGTGTTAGTATCAGGTTGGTTCCGAATAGGTCTTTCTTATCTCTCTCTAATAGCCGAGAATTGTATCGAGTATCTATAGGTTGTGTAGTGCATGCTTCGCTGGCGCTTCAGTCCACCATACCTAGGCGAGAGCCACCGAATTATAGACTCGCCGTGTCCTGGCCTAAGTACTGACCGCTCCCTTTTTTCTTTTGCCCTTTGTCGGTACCCCTTTTGTTTAACAAGTATGAGTTCGACATCGTTAGCAGGGTTACCCTTCCGTCTTGGCCTGGTCAGGGTTATGGACGCCATTGGTTATTCTTCAGGGCTCTTAGCCCAATTTGCATCTTATTTGTACTCGGATTTTGTATCGTTTTCAAGGTGATTTGGATCTTTGTATTGTATATCTTTATTCTTGAGTCATTGAGTCGTTGATGTGTATATATATATATATATGTTTATGTGGGTTCCATCGAGAACTATTGTGTAATGGTATTACTTTGTTTTCCACCCGCACGCAAGTGCTTGGTGGGCATCTTTGAATCATTTCTATGCGGGTTTCACTGGAATCGCTAAAATCTGCATAGGGCCGATTCGAGGGTGCTACAGAACTGCCGTCGGGAGCAGCCAGATGATACTATGAGCCTCTCATTAAAAGTGCACACTCAAGATGGAGTGGGGCGCTCTGGTTGGTTCGTGGATCCCGACGTCCCGGTGTTGAGGGGAACAACTCATAGGGGAGGGCCTATGCCAGAGTGGCAGCCGGGGAGTCTTGATTGGTTACTCGACCCACGATCCATAAGGGATCAGGGAGGGTACTCGGATGTTGTGTGTAAAGTGTACAACCTAGGTGTAGTATAGTTTGAAACCATCTTTTTCTTTGAAGTAGCTAATTGATAATAAATCCGACTCTAAACAATGTCTTAGATGGGTATCTATGGAGGAGCTTAGAGTATTTTGGCACCTTATTGCATGTGGCCAAATTCAACTCTAATTATGTGATGGATTATGTGTTATGGATCTAATTTGGCTTTGTAATCTAATTGTATTAGTTTAGGTGATATTTTTGGTGAAGGATGTGAGTATATGCTTTCTCAATTGGAGAAATGATGGTTCATAACCCTTTCGAAATATGTGAATTCGCGCAGAAAATGATATCACAATCCTAAGTAACGACGAAATGGTAACAAAATGAGTGAAAAATCATTAAAAGAGGGAAGACATCAGGTCGCTATTGATTATTTTCAGGTTGTGGACACCTTCTATTTAAATATATACTCTATTACAGCATATTTTTACAATAATTTTGATGAGCTATCGTTAGCGTTGCTTCAGAACTTCTTAGCTTGACTCAAGTGACTTATTATATAGGTCCAAGTGGAATAAGATTTCTCGGCTTATAGAGATTTATCATGGGGATTTATATTCTCATGAGCATCATTCTATGTAAGATAACATTGAGATATTCGTTATTCATATGCGAAGAATTAAATACATCAGAAATTATCATTTTGAACAACACATCATGTTTCATACAGTTTATCGTCTTGTTGAGCTAGCATTGATTTTACTAGTGACGACGACAAAAGTTAATAGGGCTTTCTCGATGGCAAAGATCGAGTTCTGCAAAACGATTTTCATGATTGCTTTCTCCATGACTTGATGATATTCTACATCGAGTAAGGAATAAAAGTCTTCGTCGGTAAAAGAGAGAAGATTTTGACAAAAAGTTAGAGCTTTTGCCATTCCCTAGCACTCTGATATGTCATTAAAGATGCATAATTAGTATTTCTTTGGTTTTAATTATAATTAAATATGTTATTATTCCTACTGAATTAAGTGTTTATGTTTGGGTCATATGTAATACTATCTCGAATATTTTGATATTTACATCATTTTTTGAGTTTGCCCTACCTCAGATTTTTTTCCGTCCTACGCCATTGCTCATGGAGCCCTCCTACTACCACAGCCATATTGCATGTCCTCTTTTATATTTATATTCTCTTAAGGTGGTTTACGTGTACATTCAAAGTACTCACTAGCATTGTCCCTGGCTATTAACTTGGTCAGATATGAAGAAGAAGGTAACGTTGACGACTATGCGAGCTCTCGGGCTCTACGCTTGATAAAGTTCCGATGATGTTGTTCGATGTGGCCATAAGGGAACTCAAGGTATGACTTGTATCCACTTAAGTAATGGATGTTTACTTTGATACTTGTCGGTTATGTGCCACGACAGACTGATCATGGGATCGTGGTGGTATGCATAATAGGGATTCTCGGAGAATTAATCCTGGGGCCCCACAACACTATGGGTTCTGAAGTCCTGTTGCGTGGACATTGCCCACACAATGATGCTTCCTACAGATGTCTCTTGCTAGGATACATGGCATCCTTGGAGATGTTGTTCTCGTGATACTGCTGAGAAGTCACTTTTCCATGATGCAGGAATCAGTGCCTCCGCTTCTTCATCGGACTCATCAGAATAATCAGTGGTATCACTATCGCCATCTGAATCTTCCGCTTCCATCTGATTTTGCAAGAAACCATCGTATATATCATCCTCATCTGCTTCTCCACTACATATGTGTTGGGGATATGCTATATGGGTATCCTCATAGCATGTCACCAATCCGCTTAACCCGGGTGGCCCATAGTTGGTAGCAAGGCCTATGGCCTACTGGGCGGCCCAGTTAGATGGATCCTTAAGGGAGGCCAATGCCAGATAAAGGAAGGCTACGTAGGAGTCACCGACATACTCGGAGCCTTGGACTACAAGACACGGAAGACTAGTTCGTGTAGGTGTAGGACTCTTTACCTTGTCCGGCAAGGACCTTTCCCTGTAAACCCTAGGTCTTGGCGCCTTTATAAGCCGGCATGTGGGATCCTTTAGGGCACAACTTCTCTGATTGCTGCATACAACGTGCAACATCTTACACAGCGAACCTATCTCTGTAACTCGGCGTATTGCCATTATTGTGATTTATAGCAGGAGTAGAGTTCTGCCACCGTTGTGGGACTTGAACCTGGGTAAGCTGTCGTGGCAGGCCGCAGGCCCTCTCACCCTTGGTGAGATGGTTACCATCGTCAACGAATACGCGGATGCCAATAAAGAGGCCATGATGGCAATCGCCGTCGTAGCCAGAGGAAACAACAACAACAATGTCCCGCCTCCATCACCCTCCACGTCCGCCATCGCCAACACCGAAGCTAACTCCGACTCCGTCCTCGATGCGCTTTACGCCGACATCAGTATGGATGCCGGTGGCGTGGACGCTAACTCGGAGGAATATGATGCTGTTATGAGGGAGATCGAGCAGGAGAATGAGAAGGAGGAGCACGCCGAGAAGACCAATACCTCCCACCAGGTGCTAGTCGCCATTGGGAGCGTGATGGAAGAAGACGGACAGGAATGGGAACGTGAGAGAGCTCCGCCCATGCCAGCGGTCACTAGAGCAGCAGCAGCTAAGAAAACCACCGAGCCTCCGGCTCCGGCCAAGGCTCTGCCTCCTCCAGTTTCCCGCCCGCCGCCGGCGCAGGAACCTACCACCCCTAATACGGCCCGACAATCAAATCGGACGCCAATGCCACTATCAACGTCTGCAGCTGGCAACCCGCCACTCCCGCTGACAAAGCAATCTACGGCGCACTCCTTGTTGAGCCAATCACCATCGCCCATATCCATAGCGTTACGGAGCTTGATGAGAAGCATGCGGAAATCTTGGCGGAGGCCAAGTCCATCGCGGAGCAAGGAGCTAAGTTGGACGAAGATATGGCTAAGGCGCAGCAATCCATCAAGGTGGCAGGAGCTATGATGGTCGAATACAAGCAACTGCTATTAAAGCATAAAGCAAAGAAGGTACCAGCTCATGTCATCGAAGATGCGCTCGTTCGGCAAGGTTTGGGATTTAACGGATCTAAGCTGACAAAATCCACCACTTACATAGATTCAGAGGGGAGCCAGGTCATGCCAACCCCCACTCTCAACATTGCCGTCACCAAGACCCTCCTGGAGCAGGATAGGTCGCCAGAAGCAGTTGCTCAGGTGTACGACCTTGTCGCTAAGGCATGCAAGCAACAGGAAAAGGCCGCCTCGTAGAGGCTTGAGTCTAACCTAGAGCTTTGCTAGTCAACCCTAAATAGCCGCAGAAGGCCAAAATCTCCTCGTGACAAGGGATCGCATACAGGCTCCATAGAGCGAAGATGGAGGGAGGCACGCAACAGGACTGACGCTATCCCCATATCCTTCGACCACGGAGAAAAGGCTCATCCCCACCGCTCGCCACCTCCACCACCATCTCGGCGTCACGAGGAACCAGAGCCACGCCACCGCACAAGCATGACACCTCCAAGGCGGTCCCAGCCCGGCATTGTTATACGCGATTAGGGCGAACAACCTAGGCATGTCGGAGAGCGTAGTGGCCACGACGGACACAAGAGCAGGTCTCACAAGGAACCGCCACGTCCGACAAGCAATCGTGACAGGAGTGAGGAATCGCAGGAGGGGCACAGCAAGAGAGCTAACCCACCGCCTCCGCCGCCATCGCCACCTAGCAGCCATCATGGCGGAGGACACGGTGGATCTCATAGATCACGCCACAACTCTGCCCCCATGATGGCAAAGGGAAGCAACCATAGCCATACGATGCACGTACACGGCTGGACAAGATCCAAGAAGCTCGGTAGCTCCCATACCTTGGGCTACGTTGTTCTGGACCAGTCATACGGGCCACAACCTACCCCGAGGGCCTCCGGATAGAAAAGACCATCAAGCCCTACAACAGCACTGCCAGGCCGGCAAGTACCTCCCACTTATGTTGACCGGCACCGCCCGACAATGGATCAACGACTTACTGGAGAAATCAATATGCAATTGGTTGGACATGCATGAAGCGTTCACCAAGAACTTCAAGGGTATAAACGTCCATGTACTGTTGGAGACCTACAGCGGTGTGTGCAAGAGAAGGATGAAACCTCCCGTGCCTACCTCTCTCGCTGGCTAGATAAGAAAAACTCCTGCGTAGGGGTACACGAACAGACCGCTATGGACGCCTTCATTGATGGTCTGGAAAAGGGTAGTTTGCTCCGGCATACGCTGAAACGCAGGCAGGACAACAATGACCTCAACCTCAACGCAATGATCGCCATGGCTAGCGAATTTGCTGCTGCTGATGACAACGCGCGTGGATCGCTACCGGCGATAGCAATCCCTACCCAGGCCAGAAAAAACAATAATAACAAGCGGAAGAATCCTCCCGAAGAGAAGCAAGTAGCCAACATGGCCGCCGCAACATTCACTAGCAGAGGCAATGGCGGACAGCGTGGACGTGGTCGGGGGGCTAGCAGTGGCCAGCAGAGGAGTAACACTACACTCTCAGCGCCCCACGTTCCCCAAACATACGAAGAGTACCGCGATATGTCATGCTTCGTCCATCTCGACGCCAATGGAAAATCCACCCACACCAACCGTCAGTGCAAATTTGTCAATGATCTCAAGGAGGACCCGGAGTCCGGCTACAAGCGAAGTCAAAAAAACAGACCCCGCGGAAAAGGCAAAGGGACGAAGAAGGAGGAAGAACACAAGGAATCAAGTGACATGGATGAAGACATGGACCCAAAATCTTCCGACAAGGGAGAGGATAAATGGAAAAATCCCTTCGAAAAGAAGGCTCCATGTTATCACGCCTTCCTCACTCCAAAAGTTGGAGCCTAAAAAACCTCTCTAAGGATACTGATGCCTACCCTCCCTCCGGTTCCCCAGTACGTCAGGTGGTCGGAAGTTCCAATTACTTGGGATAGGAAAGATCATCTAGAACTCATCCTAACCGAGAACTAGTATGCCATGGTCATCAACCCTTTGATTGACGGCACGGAGTTCACCAAGTTCCTCGTGGATAGTGGAAGCAGCATCAACATCAAGTACTTGGATACACTGCAAAAGATGAACTTGACAGAGACCTAGCTAAGGAAGAGCAACACCGTGTTCCATAGGGTTGTCCCTGGCCGATAAGCAAATTCCCTGGGCTGCATCATCCTCCCGGTCACTTTTGGCGATGTAAACAATTACCGCCAAGAACGCATGACCTTTGAAGTGGTGCCCTTCAAGAGCGTTTACCACGTCATCTTCGAACGCGACATCTTCCACTCCTTCCTCGCAAGGCCATGCTTTGTCTACAACAAACTCAAGATTCCTGGACCAAATGGCATCAACACCGTTGACGGAAGCTTCACCAAGGCACCGGAGTGCGAGCTCAGTGAAGCCGCCTTCGCTGAAGTAGTCCTCTACAGTGAGGAATTTAAGGAGATCCAGAACCAGGTCGATGCCTCGAAGATGTCGGCTTCGAAGAAGCAGATCACTGCTGCCAAACCCGCCTTCAAGGCCGCCATCAAGATCAAGCAGGTGGAGCTTGTCGAAGGTGATTCCTCCAAGACCACCGCCATTGGCATCGACCTGGATCCCAAATAGGAAAGTGCGCTCGTCGAGTTCCTCCGTGAGAATAGGGACATCTTTGCCTGGCAACCTGCCGACATGAAAGGTGTACCTAGGGAACTTGCCGAGCATAGCTTGAATATTGATCCTAATGCCAAACCGGTGAAACGACCTCTATGATGCTTTGGTGATGAAAGACGAAGGGCTATAGGCGAAGAAATAGCTAGGTTACATAAGGTTGGCTTTATCCGAGAAGTTATTCACACCCGATGGGTGGCAAATCCTGTACTTCTCCCCAAAAAGGGAACCAATGAATTAAGAATATGCGTTGATTACACCGGCTTGAACAAAGCTTGTCCGAAGGATCTGTTTTCTTTGCCTCGCATTGACCAAGTCATTGATTCGATGGCTCCCTCGAAACTTCTGTGTTTTCTCGATGCTTATTCAGGATACCACCAGATCCGGATGCAAGAGTCGGACCAATTGGCCACTTTGTTCACCACACCCTACGACATGTATTGCTACGCCACGATGCCCTTTGGGTTGAAAAACGATGGGGCCACGTACCAGCGGACGATGCAACGTTGCCTGCACGACCAAATAGGTCACAACGTACACGCTTACGTGGACGACATCGTGGTAATGTCAAAGAAATTAAATGATCTTATCGCTGACTTGCAGGAAACCTTCGACAATCTCTAGAAATACAACATGATGCTGAACCCAAAGAAGTGCGTCTTCGGGGTACCATCCGGCAAACTATTGGGCTTCATCGTTTCGCATTGTGGAATCGAGGTGAACCCGGGGAAAATCAAGGCCATCCTCGACATTAAACGCCTGACATGCCTGAAGGACATACAAAGGCTCACAGGTGCGTTGCAGCAGTAAGCCGGTTCATCAACTGACTTGGTGAGAAGGCTATGCTGCTCTACAAGTTGCTCAAGAAGGCGGACAAATTCACATGGACAGACGAAGCTGACGCAACACTTCAGGAGTTGAAGAGAATACTCTCCTCCCCACCTATACTTGCAAAACCGGTACCAAGGGAGCCTATGTTAGTGTACATGGCGGTAACAAACCAAGTAATCAGCATTGACATCGTGGTGGAGCGCCAGGAACCAACGCACGAATACGGAGTTCAGTGACCCGTTTACTATGTAAGCGAGGTCTTGACAGAATCCAAGAAGCGTTACCCGCACAACCAGAAGATAGCTTATGGAGTTTTCCTTGCTTCACATAAGCTAAGGCATTATTTCCAAGAGCACCCAATCACAGTAGTGAGCAAAGCTCCACTATCCGACATCATCAACAATAGTGACGCTACAAGGAGAGTTGCAAAGTGGGGCATTTAACTTGTCGCCTTCGACATCACCTACAAGCAACGCTACGCTATCAAATCACAAGCATTGGCGTATTTTCTTGCAGATTGGACAGAACTGCCAGAAGACACTCATGTGCCAGAGCTAGAATATTGGGTCATGCACTTTGACAGATCGAAGTTACTCAATGGCTCGGGGCTGGTGTATTATTGCAATCACCAACAGGAGAGAAATTGCAATACGTCATGTAGATCCACTTCAACGCTACAAATAACATGGCGGAGTATGAGGCCCTCATTCACGGACTTCGCATAGCCAAGGATATTGGCATCAAGCGCATAGTTTGCTGTGGAGATTCCAACTTGGTTGCCCAGCAAGTAGCTGGCACCTCGAATGCGCGGAACCCTATGATGGCGGCATATCGAGATGAAGTGGACGACATAGCCAAGTGCTTCGATGGCTACAAAGTCAAGTACGTCAAAAGGGGTGATAATGAGGCGGCAAATCTGCTGTCAAAGCTTGGATCAGCTCGTCGACCAATTCCGCCAGGTATTTTCCTGGACCATTTACGGACTCCATCCGTGAAAGGAGCGGACCCCGACAACCCAGATAGAGTGGACTCATTTGTTAACATAGTAACAGTGACCTCTTCGGCTTGGACGAAGCCGTTCATGGATTATCTACAAGACAAAACTTTGGTCGCCAACAAAGTCGAAAGCCGACAAATAGTACGCAGAGCAAAAAGCTACGTCATCATTGATGGCTAGCTATACAAGAGAAGTACCACAGGAGTTTTCCTACGATGCGTCTCCCAGCAGCAAGGTATTGAAATCCTTAGAGAAATACATCTCGGAGATTGCGGGCATCACCCCGCTCCCCAATCATTGGTGGCTAAGGCCTTCCGATTCGATTCTACTAGATAACTGCCAAGGCAGACGCCGACAAGTTGGTACAAACATGCCTTGGGTGTCAGTTTTATGCAAGACAACCAAGTGTTCCAGCTGAAGAATTGCGAACAATACCAATAACTTGGCCGTTTGCAGTCTGGGGGCTGGACATGGTGGGGCCTTTGAAACATCACCCTGTGGATTCACACACTTGCTAGTAGAAGTGGACAAATTCACCAAATGGATTGAAGCTAAACCCATTAGAAAGCTTGATGGGACAACAACCCTAAAGTTTGTCCGGGATATAGTGGTGAGATTTGGTCTCCCACATAGCATCATCACCGACAATGGCAGAAATTTATCCCTCGGAGAAGTTGAGGAGTACTGTCATGAGAAAGGCATCCGCCTTGACCTAGCATCTATGGCACATCCACAGTCAAATGGGCAAGTTGAAAGGGCCAATTGATTAATTCTGCACGGAATCAAGCCACGCTTAGAGGCACCGCTACATAGAGTAGTTCGACCCTGGGCGGAGGAACTACCATCTATCTTTTGGAGTTTAAGAACAACACCCAACAGATCCACCGACTTGACTCCTTTCTGCATGGTTTATGGAGCAGAAGCAGTTCTCCCATCCGACATCCTCCACGATGCACCAACAGTTTCCGCCTACAAGGAGGATGACGCTGAAGAATTCAAACGACTATCTGTGGACCTACTTGAAATAGAGCACGTGCTGGCATGCCAGAGATCTGCCGTCTACCAGCAGAAGCTACGCGGCTACCATAGTCGCCGTGTAAAGCATCACTCGTTTAAAGAAGGGGATCTGGTGCTTAGACTCAAGTAGGAGAAATCACACAAACTATCCCCGCCTTGGGAAGGACCGTTTGTCATACGCAAAGCATTTCTCAATGGTTCCTATTACCTTGTCGATATTCACGAGTTGAAAGATATGCCAAAAATCGCAAGCGCAAGCAATGTGACTCCGATGATGATTACCCGGACACAGATCGGCCATGAAACATAGCACAACTACATCCCTTTTACACTTAGCACATTTATATTATGTAATAAGGTTCTTATATGATCAATGAAACAAAGCATTTGGTTCACTCATATTATACGAGTCTTTTACCTCCTTTAGTTGTTCATTTTTGGATCATATAAACCCTTTATGCGCAAGGTTGCATTTTCCCTTGTGAAAATTCCACCTACGGGCATTAGCTTAAGTTTTCTGGTCTACACATTTTCTGAAGTTTTTAAGTAGATTCCGGAGTAGTGACTTATCGGCACTCAAAGCCGGCAATTTTGTTCTTATGTTCTTGATGGTGCTATTAAGCATCATCGCCCGAGAGCATAGTTCTGCGCTGCGAGTCTTCCGTCTCACGAAAGGTCAAGCATACGAACCAGAATAATGGATAAGCTAGCACTTGCTTAAAAAATATATACACATGCTGGAAACGAATAAGTTGCAGGAAGCTTGAGTACAAGTTTTTCCGCCTTAGACAAACATAAGTTTTATAGACATTGTTTTTCATGGCTCTACTATAGGGGGCTTCGTAGTGGCATCATCAGGACTTAGGAGAGCCAGGCCGAGAGAGCTCGTCAAACTCTAAAGGAGAGGGGCTAGACTCAGAAGAGGCCATGTCGTCATCCAAGATCTCGGCAGGCACGAAGACATCAGCCTTGACTATCTTGGCAACCCTGGTATCGAAGCCGGTGAGAGAATTCCAAATAGCATCGCTATCGATCTCTTGTCCTTCCTCGTCTAGCTTGGGCATGCCGGAGGTCACCAAGTTGATGTCAGCATTGTCATAATGAGCCTTGACCAAAGATAGGGCCATCCTAGCACTGGCCCGGATGCAAGAGGCTTTCCAGTCCTTGACTTTCTCGGGGCCTCGACACAGGATTTCTGAAAACTTGGTCGTTGAGTCTGCCGCCTTGATGTTGATGCCCAAAGGTTGAGCTATCTCCTTAGCTTGGGCGATGGCGGTGCTGACGAAGTTGCCGGCAAGAATCATGCGTTCCTTGGTACTCGGAGCACCCTCACCCAAGTTGGCTAAGCAGATGGGAGTTATGGTTTCCACAAGCATACAAGGACCATGAGTATAAACAAATCAAATGGTTCTCCAACTTACAGAAAAAGACCAAGACGGAGAAAGGTTACCGAAGATGCTCGTTTACGCTTGCATGCATGTCTCCGCTAAGTCATCGCGCTCCTTCTGGACTGACTTGAACATCTCAAGACTCCTAGCATTCTGCTCTGTGGCAGCTTGGTTCTAGTCTTTGAGCTGTGCAATCTCATCCTTCAGGCGATGCATCTCGGCATCAGCAGACTCTTGCATAGACTTCATCGTTGCCTCATGGCCCTTAACAGCATCGGCCAGGTCCTTCTTCAGAATCTTGTTTTCATCATCGAGCTCTTGGATATGCTTGGATTGCTCGACGATGTTCTTGGCCTTGGCAATGACTTCTGTAAGATGGAAATCCGAAAGTGCTATCAGAAGACGGAACAAATGATTCAATGAGAAAAGCAAGGAGCTGTTGTAGGAAACAGACTCTGGCTATTTTTGATCAGTTCCTTCAGGCATTTGGTTTTACCCTGTTCAAGGTCCAGCTCCTTCCGAAGAGCAGCAAACCTCTCATTGGAGGTTATCCTCCATTTATTCTCATTCTGCATAAGAAGTAAACATGCTTAGTTTCTCTAGAGCATCTAGTCGGAACTATCCAGTTTCAACTAAATGCTCGGGGGCTACAATACATGATTTTGAGTTTCTCTAGAGCATCTAGTCGGAACTATACAGTTTCAACTAAACGCTCGGGGGCTACACGGACAAATTTTATGCTTAGTTCTTTGGATCTCTCCGGCCAATAACTATGGGATTATCCGCCTAAGAGCTCGGGGGCTACACGGACAAATTTTACGCTTAGTTCTTTGGATCTCTCCGGCCAATAACTATGGGATTATCCGCCTAAGAGCTCGGGGGCTACAGTGGGATATACTACACAAAGTAAAGCAAGTGAAGTTCAAAAAACTTACGATGGCAATGATCCTGAGATTGTTGGCTAGATGAGCATAGGAATCGTGGAAGGTCCGGGCATTCTTATAGATTGCGTCGGCCTGCTTGATGAGATCATCTAGGCTCAATGTCGGAGGAGTCGCAGCCAATGGAGAGGTCGAAGCCGGAGGCATGGAAGAATCCCTAGCTGCCTCTTGCACCTTCAAGGCAGTTGATGGCTCCGAGGCTCCCGCCTCGATCGTAGCTTCCACGTCCACCTCTTCCACTTCCTTCCCCTTCTCGGTGGCATCCTTAGCCGGAGTTTCAGCCACTTTAGAGGAGGTACTCTCCTGCGTCGCCTGGCCGCCTAGAGCAATGTCTGCCTCGACAGAGCCTGAGACATCAAGATTTGGATTGATATCTATCTCCATGGCGGAGGTCTCAGGGATGACGGGGGATGACGGCCCAGCGGGACCAGCGGAAGGTATGGCGGCAGGAGTAGGGGGAGCGGTGGCGGGAGAGGGCTTGGCGGACAGACCCTTGGTTAACATGTCACAAATGTTTTTGACCCTCCAACATCTTTGGAGGATCGCTTCAAACTAACACCGACTTTCCTCCTAAAACGTACAAAGTATAAGTATAAGAGTTGAAAAAATGTGTGAGCTGAAAATACAAGCCAGAGAATGAAATTACTTACTCCACGGCAGGAGCCTTGGCGAGGGGAATGCTAGTGGACTTCTTCTTCTCCGCCTCTAAGGCGGCAGTGGAACGTTTGGAGACTCCACTCTCCATTTTCTTCTTCATCTTGGCCTCGGCAGTAGCGTCAGAGGTGGAGCTCTTCTGCTTTCGCGCTGCCGGAGCTGGTTGATCCTTGGGGGCGTCATCGTCGGACACCACCTGGATATCCTTTAGCTTTGGATCATAGACCTTGGAGGCCATTTGATCCGCCGCCAAGGTCACCAGCTGGGATATAGAGGAGTGTTAGATGGACAACTTCAAGTCGGAAAAACCTTAGAGTATATAATGAGCAACAAAGGAAACAGAAGCTACCTCGGGGCATGTACGCAATCGAACATGTCATAGGTGATCTTGAAGCCACGCTTCTTGTCCCTCACCCTGACGATGTCCTTTAGCCAGAGCTTGATGGGGTCAGTAGAGAAGTTATCCCGCGAAATTCGCATGGGATCCCTCCTATCTTGGCTATATTTGCACATCAGCTGGGCGCGGTGCTGCAGAGGCTGGATCCGCCTAACATACCAGCACATGGCAAGGTCCAAACCCGTTAGACCTCTGTCTACGAGCCATTCGATCCGCCTTACGGCGTGATTGGCTTCGCTGTCGGAGGGAAGAGAGGCTGGTGTCTGCCATGTGGGAACTTCGCTGGTAGCTCCATTGACAAAGTCGGGGTAGGTCTCAAGATGGTCTGGCAGGGGGACATCTGGTCCGTAGAAATACGTGTGCTGCCAGTTCTTGCAAGACTCCTACCCTACGATGTCGGGGAAGCGCCGGCTAGGCCGGATCTTAAAGCTAATGGTTCCGTAGGTCCGCAACTTGGACTCTACGGACTCTCTCTTGATGGTAAAGAATTATACAAATAGATCTAATATAGGCTTGATCCCTAGATATCCTTCGCACAAAGCTACAAAATTGCTAAGGACTAGGATGCTATTGGGAGAGAGATTGTGGGGAAGTACCCAGAAGTGCCGGAGAACATCCAAAAAGAAGTCGGAGACTGGCAGGCTTACGCCGCACACCAGCTGAGACTTGAGGTACACCTTTTCTCCGGGTTGAGGAGAAGGGACCACCTTACCGACCGGCGCCGCTCGCTAGACAAACTTCTCTGCCGCGCGGAGATACCCCTCAACGACCAGCTCCTGGAGATCTTTGGCGGAGATGTCAGAGCCTTTCCACACCCCCTTGTGGGAGTCGCTTTCTTCTTCAACAACTTCAGGCACCGCCCGTTCTTGGTCATCGCCGGTGGTTTCCATCACGACGGAGACGGGTACGACCACCCCCTCCAGTGGAATGATCAGCCCCTGGGATGGCTCCATCGTAGCCTCAGGGATCGCCACCGTGGAAGGAATAGAGCTACTAGAGGCCATTACGATGAGTAGGAGGTGGAGAGAGAAAAGGCTCTGGTTAGGGTTGTCAACACCCGGGTTTTTAATCCCAGATGCCTGTTATGCCATACATCACAATCCCAGGATTACCATTTTTTTGAGACAGAACAGATTGGATATCACAGTACATCATCCATTACAAACCATAATAAGGTCTTACACAAATAAAGGATCTCATGATCCAGTCTTAGTACAAACAAGTAGTGGAATAATAAGCGTAGCGGTGGGCTTCATCTTTAGTGTCACAGGCAATGCTATCGATGGGAGATGATCCTAGTTGTCGTAGCCGTCCTGCTGTCCTTCTTCCGGGTAGTCCTCCTCATAGTCTGGCCACGGGAATAGCCAGGGACAAAGCCATGAGTACTCTTTAAGTACTCGCAAACTATCACTAACAAGTAAGGTAGTTCTCCTAGGAATGCTAGGTTCTAAGTTTAATTGCAAGGTTAAGTTTGAAACCTAAGCTGAGTTCAGAAGTAAAGAAAGATAATTTAAAGTTCTAAATCACTTAAGTTGGGAACTTAGTTTTCATAGTCACAACTCTGTTGTAGTCAAGTCAAAGTCACAAATCATTTTGTAAGTCATTTTGAAAACATCTGACGACGGAACAGTATGGCCACTCCAACTGTCCATGACCGCGGACGCGGCTATTCGAATAGTTTGACACTCTGCAGAGGTGGTACACTTTCACCACAAAATTCGATACATCCGTCAGGGATAACCCTGAATCAATCATACTTAGTATGCGTATAATCAATCATAACCTTTCAATTACACACTCTAGTATAGGCACCTCTCCTATGAGCTTGGCCTCCCAGCCATGGCCATCTACCATCCTGGGCACTGCATAGGTGGAAAACATCAAGAGGTAGCCTCAGCTCAAACCTCTCCCGCGAGGGAACCCATACGCATATAAACTTCCGGCTAAGCCTTACCCAATTTAGGTATTGTGGTTGTACGGTAAAATTGGAATGGTATTGCATCCAAACCCAACCATTAGTTTTTGTAAAGGGCAAAGGCTCATGCCTCAACATTTTCAGCATCATAAACCATTTGTGTTTCTCAACACCTGTCAAAACATCTCAATAGAATGACTCATCATTCCAAGGTTTTCATAAGCATTTTCACCAAGTAGTCCCATCTAAAGTGATCAAGCTTTATGATTAGCACCAGCCACTAAGGTTAAGAGTGTTCACTAATGAGGGGTGCTAATCTTTAATCTCATGCCATAGAATGACATCTAAGTATAACTAGATAGGCCAAGTT
The DNA here is from genome assembly GCA_910589775.1 of Avena eriantha. Taxonomy (NCBI): domain Eukaryota; kingdom Viridiplantae; phylum Streptophyta; class Magnoliopsida; order Poales; family Poaceae; genus Avena; species Avena eriantha. The sequence goes on along the minus strand of OU342745.1, from coordinate 174,378,076 downwards.
TTACACTCTTTATGCTATCTATACTACTTTCTAGAATGTCACAAAGCGTTACTAAAAGTAAAAAAACCTTGGTAAAGTAAAAGGTAAAACTTGTAAGTAAAACTTGGGATGGGTATAACTCAAAATGGTATAACCACAGCATGCTTAAGGCATTTTTCTTAGGTTATCAAGCTTGCAAGTGTTAGCTTGCATTGTGAATGATGGCTTGCAAGTATTAGCTTGCCAATAATAGCTTGCCTTGGTTGGTGCAGTGATTGAAGTTCTCCTTGTCTTCTTCGGGGTAGAACTCCTCGTCCTCGTAGACTTGGTCGGTACTATCGTCTATAAATACATACGGGATACACAATCACCAAATAATACTTAACTAGTCTAATTAACATACTAAGGTACACACTTGATGATATACTATCATTACAATCATCACAAGATTTAATGAACTAGTTTCATTTATTTTATTTGAGAAAAGTAATTTCTACTCATTGAAAATATTTAGGATTTAATATTCTCCAATTTAAAATATGGGCTCATGTGGACACATGTCATCACCTCATATTCTAATACATGGGAACGTGATTTAAAGTGTTGGTCACATTTTATAAAATTTAAGTTTATTATTTAATCAATTTAAAGTGACTAAAAATGCCCTAAAAGCATTCTTTTGGTGCTAGTCCAAAGTCACTGCATGCAAACCTAAATATTTTTACATATTCAGATAGGTATGGTCAAATGTGATTTTTGAGAGTTGGAATCAACTCAAAAGCTATTATTGTTGATTTTTGAAAAATGTTTGAATGTAGAAAAGTCTCTGTCTTGTTATTGTTGCTATAGATTATCTCTAACTCCAAATGACTTAAATCCAACGGGCTTGGATAGATATTTTTATTACCTTTCTAAAAAAATTTGAATCATGTCATTTGGTTAAGTAAATCTTTCTGAATTGATTTTTAAACAAGTGGTCAGAATATAGCTTATATCCAAATAGAAAAACATTTATTTGAATTTGTGGGCTAGCGCGGGAAACTAAACGGGCCGGCCCAGTGGCGCTCCGCGGCACAGAGGGCAACGACAGGGGGGTCCGCATGTCAGTGTCTGATCCTAACGTGAAGCGGTACGGGGCAATATCAGTCGTGCGATTAGAACAAAAATCGACGGCCGACGTTCATCGTCTCCGGTGAACAGCTCCAGCGAGAACTAACCCTAACGCGGCACAGTGGGGGTCCATTGGGGGCTTACCAGGGCTCTAGCTACACGTGGCGATGGGGGCGATCGAATTGGTGGACGACGGCGGTTCTAGGCGTGGTCGCGGCGGCTCCTAGGGTGGTCGCAATCAGCGGCGCCCTTCTCCTCCAGTGGCGGCCAGCTCCGGTGGAATTCCGGTGGCTAAGGACTCGATTGGCTCCAGGGAGAAGTGGGGAAGGCTTAGTGGTGAGAGGAGAGGTGAGTGGTGTGCAGAATGAGGCTGGGGTTGGCCTCCTTTTATAGGCTCGACGACGGGACAACGCGGTGTGGGCAGGCGACGGTGGCGACATGGCTACGGGCTGCTAGAGGTGTGGCTGCGAGCGGCGGTCGATGCGCGGTCTCCTGGCGATCCTCTACAGCGTAAAGGCACGGCTAGGGGCGGTGGCATGTGGTCGGGCGCGGCCCGTGCTCTGCGCGGCAGAGGCGGCGTTCGACGCGGCATGCGGTGTCTGTGGGTCAATCTGCGACGAACGGGGATGTTTGGGGGCGTGCTGGTGTTAAGGCGAGTGTGCGCGTGCGAGCTGAGGGAGGGTATGTGCTGGCCTATCGGGCGTGGCGCTCTGGCACGTGCTCGGCATGGCGCAGAGGCATAGAGCACGGAGCTCTGGGGGTGGTCCAGTGCTTGGCATTGCTCGGGGAAGGGACAGGGGGCGACGGTTGATCACGCCTACCTCCCAGGCACTGTGGAAGGGGGCTGGGTGGTCTCCTACGACTTGGGAATGGTCGGCCGGCGACGACCATTTTTGGGCGGCGCGGTACTGGCGCAGAGGTGAAGGGGGAGTGTTGTCTGGGCTGGGTTAGGGTAATAGGGGACAAAGGAGAGATGATAGAGTCAAATGGGGGACAAAGCTTGGATTAACAACAGTATTAGTTAGGCAGTTTATTTTGTGCTAACCAACTGTTCGACACAATGCCCACATGAGGTTTATTCTTGTCTTTTGAATAGATTTTTGGTGGGTGTGTTAGTCATAAGCTTGATCATCTGTGGTTGCTTGGGATTGGCAAGGTGAACTCATTTGAGTGGTTACTGTTGGGGATATTCGGAGATGAACGAGCAAGACGGTGCAATATTTCAAATTCCTCCAGGGGCTACTGTTGGGGATATGCTATATGGGTATCCTCGTAGCATGTCACCAATCCTCCTAACCCGGGTGGCCCATAGTTGATAGCAAGGCCTATGGCCTGCTGGGCGGCCCAATTGGACGGATCCTGAAGGGAGGCCCAGGCCGGATAAAGGAAGGCTATGCAGGAGTCACCGACATACTCGGAGCCTTAGAGTACAAGACACGGAAGACTAGTTCGTGTAGGTGTAGGACTCTTTACCTTGTCCGGCAAGGACCTTTCCCTATAAACCCTAGGTCTTGGCGCCTTTATAAGCCGGCCAATGGGAGCCTTTAGGGCACAACTTCTCTGATTGCTGCATACAACGTGCAACATCTTACACAGCGAACCTATCTCTGTAACTCGGCGTATTGCCATTATAGTGATTTATAGCAGGAGTAGAGTTCCGCCACCGTTGTGGGACTTGAACCTGGGTAAGCTGTGTTACCTCGTATCCGCCAACTCTCCGCCTTACCCCACGTCTCTAAACACGCATTGTGAGGACCCCTCCATGGCGTACTCGTCGGCAATACCACGACAATATGTCTTCTCCTGTTGCTTGACTACTCTCCTCTGAATCATAACCACCACCTCTAGATTGTTGCATAACTGCTCTAGCCATAATCATAACCGCCACCTCCAGCTTGGGCTTGACTGCTCTGACCATAATCATAACCGCCACCTCCATCTTGGGCTTGACTACTCTTGGCATGATCATACCCACCCTCATCGTGTTTGAGCAAGGTGATCTCCTTCACCATGGGAAACACTAAGGCCACGGGGTTAACTCTCCTGGTTTCGCAACCTTTCATCTAACACAACCATTTAGGGTCATCTTCTATCGGTCTCAAATAAAACATAGGTGGTGATCTAGACATTGACCATAATGCATGCACTCCAACTGTATGTGTCTGAGTAACCCCTAGTGAACCACACAGCTAGTCCTTGAACTGATTAACGGTCCATTTGAGGGGCTGGCAGCTCTGTTTCAATGCAATTAAATTCACTCAAATCAACTCCATGATCATTTCTTCTGACAACACCATTACGGTAATAAAATCAGAACTTTACTAAATCTGACATATTTTGCTGACCTAAAAAAAGGGTAAAGCAATCAGATACTAAGCACCACGACACAATACAGTCTACAAATATACTACTAATCCTTCATCAAAATATTCTTACTGCTAACATACCACATTCAACATCCCTCATAAGCATCCACAATAAATTGTAATTAGAAAGAAATTAGGTTGTACCCTTGAAGCGTGCGAAGCCCGACTGATGCGCTCGACTTTTGACGTAGAGCTCGTTGGGAACCCCAAGAGGAAGGTATGATGAGCACAACAGTAAGTTTTCCCTCAGTTATGAAACCAAGGTTTAATCGAACCAGTAGAAGCAAGGAAACACCCCAAAGGTGTTACTAGCTGAGCTTTGGCAGGGCGCACTACCGGTGCTAGTAGCAACGTGGAGACCTGCACAACACAACCACAGAACTTCGTCCCCAATTTGCGATGAGGTTGTCAATCTCACCGTGTTTTGCGGAAAACAAAGGATCAAACGTATCGAATGGAAACAAGTAAAAGTTTGCAGAAAGTAAACACAAAGCAGAAATAGTTTATAGGTTGTATGTAAAGAAAAGGACCAGGATCCATAGTTCACTAGAGGTGGCTCTCCTTAAGATAGATAACATGCTGGGTGAACAAATTACAGCGGGGCAATTGACAAACACCGAGAAAGCAATACATGCATATACTAATCATCTTGACTCCTCTGAGACTTGATTGGGCATTACAACATAATACATAGACCGCCATCCAACTACATCTATGACTAATAATCCACCTTCAGGTTATCATCCGAACCCCCTCCAGTATTAAGTTGCAAGCAACAGATTATTGCTTTACGAACTGCGTGTAAAATAAACAATACGATTGTTCTATGAACAAAGGATTGTTGTTTTCTCCCTAGTAGCAACAGCACATCTAGTACCTTAGAGATTTATGTCACTTCCCTAGATTACCAGAGGCATGAACCCACTATCGAGCATAAATACTAACTCTTGGAGTTGCTACCATCTACTTGGCCAAGATAGCTACTAACAACGGAAAGCATGCAAGATCTCAAATAACAAAGACATGATAGAATCAATAATCAATCTGAAATAGCATCTCAATATCCATCGGATCCCCGCAAACACAACATGTATGAATTACAAATAGATGATCTTGATCATGAACGGAGCTCACAAGATCTAAACATGAAAGCACAAAGGAGGAGAACCAGCCATCTAGCTACTACATGGATCCGTAGTCCAAGGATGAACTACTCACGCATCACACCGGAGGCTTGCATGGTGATGAAGAAGGCCTCCAGGGTGAATTCCCCTCTCCGGCAGGGTGCCGGGAAGAGCTTCAGATCCCTCCCGATCTAGGGATCGAGATGATAGCGGCTACAGACTCTTTCGTGGAATTTTGATCGGGTACTTAGGGTTTTCATCCCGAGGGCAATATAAAGGCAAAAGGAGAGGCCGAGAGGGTGCCGGGAGCGGCCACACCACCCCCTGGCGCGGGCCTAGCCTAGCTGCGTGGCCAGGTGGTGTGGCCGGCCCCTGGCCCTTCTCTGTCTCGTATTCTAGCACTTGATCACTTCCGGAAAAATAGGCACTTTGGCTTTTGTCCCGTCCAATTCCGAGAATATTCATTTTCTGACTTTCCTAGAACCAAAAACAGCAGAAAGCAGACAGCTGGCACTGTGGCTCTTGTTAATAGGTTAGTCCAAGAAATCATATCAAAAGTACTCCAAGGTTGGAACAAAACACAAGAAAGTGGATAAAACCAAGCATGGAACATCAAAAATTATAGATACATTTGCAATGTATCACCGACCCTGCAGCAGCCTCCAATCACCGGACTAGCACCAAGACAATGCAGCTCCGTCTTCCTCAAAATCAAGCCAACACCATTGCCATTTCTTTCCAAGAACACCACCACTTTCCACCACGCAAACACCGCAAATCACTTCCCCAGGCTAACCCATCAGTAGATCGGGCTTTCCCTACCAATCTACTGCATTTTAGCGCAAGATTTGGGGCTAATCGAGGCAAAAAAATGGCCGGAACAGGGTTGGAAAGAGAGATCTCATCGAGCAAGAGAGGAAGAAGAGGAAGGAGGGAGGAAGAAGAAAGGAGAGAGGACTGGGGTTGGGCGCGTGGCGCCGGGATAAGACCTATTGGGCCACGTAGAGATAAACAAAACTTTTTCCCTACGCGGTGATCCCAAGATCCAGCTCAGGTAGAAGGCCACGAGGATTACCACTAGACGCGCAGTTGCGGAATTGATGAAGCACGTCGCTTGATGCAGTGTAGTCCTCGCGATCCATTCCGGTTCCATGATCCACGATCCGTTCTTTCTTCACGATCGTCGAAGTGCTGAACGTACAGCACCTCCGCCGGTACCCACATGTACGAGGAGGAGCGCCGACGATGGACTGCTAGGTCCGGTACGGCGGTGACAGGACAGACTAGGGCTAGGGTTTCCAACACATGGAGTGACCTAACCTTGTGCTCTAAGCACCTGCGCCCCAGCTTATATAGGGAGTGAAAGTGGGCTCCACTCACTTGTGGCCCATTCACTAAAAGGCCTATATTAGTCACTGCAAGTCTCACTTGCTGACTAAGTCCATGTCTCTATTTGGGTCCAACCCAAATAGGTTTCCTGTTTGGGTCTAACCCAAACTTGCTCCCGCTATTAAGTGTGTGACCCGACAGGCTCATGGTAACCCGGACACGATTCCGAGTCTCACTCGTGATCGATCAGTTGGCAGCGGCTCCTAGCAGAACGTGCCAACTCCCAAGTACCAATAAGTCATGACGACATACCTTCCAATGCGACTTTCGTCTGAGTCCCTTTTGCCTCACAATATACCTTGTCGGACTATAGGCGAATGACCGTCATCCCTTAAATAGTCCGACTCTCTTTCTCGATCTGAGATAAGTGATTCATCTGACTAACTCTTAGTCGGCTGCCTCAGTTAACACTTAACCGTGACGCGCATGGCCATGCTTTTCGAATCATATCTTCCAAGAGGGCCCAAAGAATATCTCTCTGGATGGAGGGGCAAAATCCTGTCTTGGTTATTCACATCACGCAGCTTGATTCTCAGTTGACCTGAACTCCGCCTTTATAACTGTCTAGTGACGGAACAACGTTTGACAGAACCTAAGTCGGAGATCCTCAACTCGGATTGTGCAATAACCTTAGGTCTAAGGATTACATTGATTGATACATGCAAATGACGACTTGTTCGTTGCATCTCAATATGGGTCAGTCCGACTTGCTAAACTCTTTAGCCGAATCCGTGTAAGTCGGAATAGCATCTCCATGCCCATGACAAGTGGAACCTAGTCATCTGCCGACTTTCACATTGGTCTAAGTTGTGTGTCCGGCACAACCTCAATGACCAAGGACAATTAGTATGAACAACATGAATATGTAGTTCCACAATCGAATCACATATTCAATGATACATATCAGTAGTTCATACATGGACCATAACCTTATGAATACACAGGAATAACATCATACATGATTGCCTCTAGGGAATATTCCCAACAGTCTCCCACTTGCACTAGAGTCAATCTTCCGACATCACATGTCTAGGCATCTAATGCCCATTGCTCTGAGGTGCGCCTCATGCTTCGGCTGTGGAAGTGGCTTTGTCAACGAATCCGCAATGTTTGTATCCGTGTGTACCTTGCATAACTTGATATCACCTTGATCCACGAACTGGCAAATAAGGTGGTACCGCATGATTATATGTTTGTTCTTCTGGTGTTGTCTAGGTTCCTTGGCTAGTGCAATAGCACCATTGTTGTCACAATACACGTCTAACGGATTGGATGAGCCCTGAACCACACCAAGATCCATGAGGAAATTCCTCATCCAAACGGCTTCCTTTGCCGCCTCCGAGGCAGCAATATACTCAGCCTCTGTCGTAGACGCAGACACCGTTTCTTGCTTGGAACTTTTCCAGCTCACAGCCCCTCTATTTATTACAAACACATATCCGGATTGAGAACGAGAATCATCTGAGTCAGTGAGATAACTCGCATCCATGTAACCCTTTACACTGAGTTCATCCTCACCTCCATAAACCAGGAACATATCCTTAGTCCTTCTCAAGTACTTGAGGAAATTTTAGCCACTACCTAGTGGATTTCTCCAGGGTCAGCCTGGTACCTACTCACAACACTTAGAGCATAGGAAACATCCAGCCTAGTACAAATCATAGCGTACATGATGGATCCAATTGCAGAAGCATACAGAATCGTACTCATCCGACTTTGCTCATCAGTTGTCGAAGGACACTGAGTCTTGCTAAGTTTTACGCCATGGGACATCGGTAAGAACCCCTTCTTAGACGATTCCATGTTGAACTTCTTCAACACTTTGTCCAAATATGTACTCTGACTCAATCCAATGAGCCGCTTTGATCTATCTCTATAGATCCGGATTCCTAGTATGTAAGTCGCCTCACCCAAGTCTTTCATCAAAAAACTCTTTTCCAATGATTCCTTGGTCTCTTGCAACATCTGGACATCATTTCCAGTCAGTAATATGTCATCCACATACAAGATCAGAAAGTTTACTTTGCTCCCACTAAACTTGTTGTATAAACAAGAATCATGATCACTCTTGATGAAGCCAAACGATTTGACTACCTCATCAAAGCGAATGTTCCAACTCCGAGATGCTTGCTTCAACCCATAAATGGATTTCCGAAGCTTGCATACCTTGTCAGCATTAGCTGGATCGACAAAACCCTCGGGCTGTATCATATACACGTCCTCGGTTAAATTTCCATTAAGGAAAGCCATCTTGACATCCATCTGCCATATCTCATAGTCGAAATAGGCTGCTATAGCTAACATGATCCGAACTGATTTAAGCATCGCCACAGGAGAGAAAGTCTCATCGTAGTCAACTCCTTGAACTTGTCGGAACCCCTTTGCGACAAGCCGTGCTTTATAGATAGAAACATTTCCATCCATATCAGTTTTCTTCTTAAAGACCCATTTGCCCTCGACGGGTCTTGCACCGTCTAGCAGATCAACCAAGTTCCAAACTTGATTTTCATCCATGGACTTTAACTCGGATCTCATGGCTCCAAGCCATGACTCACAATCAGAACCCACCATCGCTTCCGAATAAGTTGCCGGCTCATCACTGTCCAACAGCATCACATCACGAACACTTCGCAATCTGGCCGATCTTCGCAGTGTCGGTGCAGTTTCCGGCTCAGGTACAACGTCCGGCTCAACCTCTAAGGCTTTTGCCAACTCGCTGCTAGCCGGTATCTCTCGAATTTCTTCGAGATGCACCGTACTCCCACTGACTCCCCGACTGAGAAACTCTTTCTCAAGGAAGAGTTGGCAAAGGTTTCCCTCGGATATCCCACGAAAATACACTTATCCAACTTAGCTGTAAGCTTGTCCGACTGAAGTCGCTTGACAAAAGCTTCACAACCCCAAATCTTAAGAAAAGACAAACTCGGCTTCTTGCAAGTCCACATCTCATGCGGTGTCTTCTCTACCGACTTTGATGGTACTCTGTTTAGTGTGAACGCTGCAGTTTCTAGACAATAACCCCAAAATGATAAAGGCAGATCTGTCCGACTCATCATTGATCGTACCATGTCCAACAGGGTCCGATTCCTCCTTTCTGACACACCGTTTCTCTGCGGCGTTCCTGGAGGAGTGAGCTGGGGAACTATTCCACAACTCTTCAGATGGTCATCAAACTCATGGCTCATGTACTCGCCTCCTCGGTCCGACCGAAGAAACTTTATTTTCTTGCCAAGTTGATTTTGTACCTCATTCTGGAATTCCTTGAACTTTTCAAAGGCTTCCGACTTATGTTTCATCAAGTAGATATATCCATACCTACTCAAATCATCAGTGAAGGTAATGAAGTATTCATAACCACCTCTGGCTGTCATGCTCATTGGGCCACATACATCACTATGTACTAGTCCCAATAAGTCGGACGCCCTTTCACAACTCTTTGCAAAAGGTGTCTTGGTCATCTTGCCGAGAAGGCAGGATTCACATGTCTCGAACGACTCCAAGTCGAACGAAGTTAGGAGTCCATCATCATGGAGCTTCTTCATGCGTTTCCAACTTATATGACCAAGCCGACAATGCCAAAAGTAAGTCATATTCAGATCATTTGGTTTCAACCTTTTCACATTTATGTTATAGACAGATTCACTATCAAGATTCAAAATAAATAACCCGTCCTGGACGGGCGCAAAGCCATGAAACATATCATTCAAATATAAAGAACAACCATTATTCTTAATATTCGACTCATAGCCCTGTCTCATCAAACATGAGGCAGAAATGATGTTTTGACTAAGCACTGGAACATAATAACAATTATTTAGCTCCATTAAGAATCCAGAAGGTAAATGAAGTTGCATTGTGCCGACTTCCAACGCAGCGACTCTCGCTTTGTTTCCGACTCTAGTTGTCAACCTCGCCTCTTGCAACGCTCCTAGTTCTTACTAGTCCCTGCAACGAGTTGCAGATGTGAATGACTGATCCGGTATCATATACCCAAGAACTACCAGGTGCATCAGCAAGATAAATGTCTATAACATTGCAAACAAGCGTACCTGAGCCGGAAGTCACACCTCCGCTCTTGACTTTGTCAGCCAGATACTTGCTGCAATTCCTCTTCCAGTGGCCATCCGACTTGCAGTAGAAGCAAGTGGATCTGGCTGTAGGAGATGTCTTAGTCCCTGAGGAAGCGCTTTGGACTGGGTCCTCCGCCTTACCTCCTAACTTTGCCTTCTTCTTCTTAGTCCAAGAACTCTTCTTGAAATTAGCCTTGTTTTGTACCATCAACACTAGACTGGCACCTTTCTTGAGATCCGCCTCAGCCCGCTTGAGCATCCCATGTAATTCAGTGATCTTCTTATCCATACCATGCATGTGGTAGTTCGATATGAACTGGCCATACGCACTAGGAAGAGAGTTCAGAATTATGTCCGTAGCGAACTCTTCGCTAATGGGGTAGCCAAGCCTTTCTAGAGACTGCACGTAACCAACCATCTTGATCACATGCGGACTCAGTGGATCGCCATCCTTAAACTTGCAGCTCAACAAGGCCTGAGAGACTTGATACCTCTCAGTCTTTGCCTGAGCCTAGAACATACTTTTGAGGCTTTCGATCATATCGTAGGCCTCAACATTTTTGAACTTCTGCTGCAAGTCCGGTTCCATGTGAGCAAGCATAAGACAGCTAATCTCCGTGGATTCATCACAAATCCGACGGTAGGCATTGGTGGCTGCGACAGTCACATTCTCATCTGGCTTAGCTGGAAGTGGGTTGTCTAGGACACGATCCCTTTTTCTTGTTTCAGAACAATTCTCAGATTACGATACCAGTTGGTGAAATTAGTTCCATTCAGCTTATCTTTCTCTAAGATGGTTCTCAAAGCAAAACCGAAAATCTGAGGAAGACTGCTAGGTGCCATTGATCTACAATAGAAAATATGCAAAAACACTTAAGACATGTATCCATAAAGAGCAAGCATATTAAACACTTTAATATTTATGCTCCCACTAGAACCAACACCCCTCTAATGATTACTTAGTGATTCAGGACCCTAAATAAGCAAGTCAACTAGTGAGCTTTAGCATCACCGCTAGCCGTCAAGTGATCTAGGTAGACAACTCCTTGTCAATCGTATCACATACGACTCCTGTTGGATGGGTGGCATCACATGCCCCGGCTCCCATCCGACTTTTCCCCAAGTCCCACAACTGTTGTGATAGACCTGTCTAGATTACCAAGTGCTTCCGCTGTAAGAGTCCGACTCAAACCCACCTAGTCGGAAAGAATTGATAGCACCTCAATTTTATGAGCCCACTACCAAAAATGTCTGACTTGTGATGGTGCAGCACTGGCGGGGAAACCGACTAGACCTTCTTTGAGGGATTACTTTCTACCAACTATCTAATAGAGGTAAAATAGAGACATAACAATAACACAAAATAAAGCAATTATAATGTGAAATGGTATGGCTCTCTTCATGGCGATCTCCATCTCCATAAAGCTTGTAATCCGACTCGTGTCAACTCTTGTCATGTGCCATCTTACACCATGTAGCCGACATGTACACCGACTTTGCATGCCTTCCGGATTCTCCAAACAGCTACACTAGTTTGTAATGCAAATTACACAGAGAATCCGACACGCAGGCCGTTATACAATAAGTGGACAGCACCTAGGCTCCAGCCGGCTGACAAAAACCGTGATACGTAGATCACGTATGGATTACACACATCACATGCACATAAGCCATACACAATCCTGCAAAAAAAGTTATGCATAGATACGATATCTACCGGCGTTGAGAAACTTGCAACGACATCTAAGGCGCTACGACAGGGCGAAGCCGGCGGTCCCGCTAGCTGGATAGCAGGCGGGGATCGAAGGGGCAGCACCCCTCGTGGGTGCGGGCAGCGCCCAATGATTTTTCTGAAAAACACAGATCTCATCTGCATTCTGGACATGGATTTCGTCATCAGATAAAACAATTTTACCCAAATCCGATCTGGACTCCGATTCGATCAAACCCTTTGATCTTCGATCACCGCATCCGGGTTTACGTGTCACAATCTACCCCGATGGCAGAAACCGACCGGTAGGGGTATGTCGTTCCACGACCTTAGTAGTTAGATCACAGAAACCAGATCATCTAGTCCCCCGAGTACAGTTGATCCAATCAACTTTGTACAAAACCGATCTATCTCATAGATCGACCACCAAAACTGCAATTAGATCCAATCTAACGCCAACCGCATATCACATATGCGCGATCTCGAGCCTAAAACCAGAAGATAAACAAAACTTTTTCCTTACGCGGTGATCCCAAGATCCATGCTCAGGTAGAAGGCCACGAGGATTACCACTAGACACGCAGTTGCGGAATTGATGAAGCACGTCTCTTGATGCAGTGTAGTCCTCGCGATCCGTTCCGGTTCCACGATCCACGATCCACGATCCGTTCTTTCTTCACGATCGTCGAAGTGTTGAACGTACATCACCTCCGTCGGTATCCACACGTACGAGGAGGAGCGACGGCGATGGACTGCTAGGTCTGGTACGGCGGTGACAGGACGGACTAGGGCTAGGGTTTCCAACACATGGAGTGACCTAACCTTGTGCTCTAAGCACCTGCGCCCTAGCTTATATAGGGAGTGAAAGTGGGCTCCACTCACTTGTGGCCCATTCACTAAAAGGCATATATTAGTCACTGCAAGTCTCACTTGCTGACTAAGTCCATGTCTCTATTTGGGTCCAACCCAAATAGGTTTCCTGTTTGGGTCTAACCCAAACTTGCTCCCGCTCTTAAGTGTGTGACCCGACAGGCTCATGGTGACCCGGACACGATCCGAGTCTCACTCGTGACCGATCAGTTGGTAGCGGCTCCTAGTAGAACGTGCCAACTCCCAAGTACCAATAAGTCATGACGACATACCTTCCAATGCGACTTTCGTCTGAGTCCCTTTTGCCTCACGATATACGTTGTCGGACTATAGGTGAATGATCGTCATCCCTTAAATAGTCCGACTCTCTTTCTCGATCCGAGATAAGTGATTCATCCGACTAACTCTTAGTCGGCTGCCTCGGTTAACACTTAACCGTGACGGGCATGGCCATGCTTTCCGAATCATATCTTCCGAGATGGCCCAGAGAATAGCTCTTCAGATGGAGGGGCAAAATCCCGTCTTGGTTATTCACATCACGCAACTTGATTCTCAGTCGATCCGAACTCCGCCTTTATAACTGCCCAGTGACGGAACAGCATTTGACAGAACCTAAGTCGGAGATCCTCAACTCGGATTGTGCAATAACCTCAGGTCTAAGGATTACATTGATTGAGACATGCAAATGACGACTTGTTCGTTGCATCTCAATATGGGTCAATTCGACTTGCTAAACTCTTTAGCCGAATCCATGTAAGTCGGAATAGCATCTCCATGCCCATGACAAGTGGAACCTAGTCATCTGCCGACTTTCACATTGGTCTAAGTTGTGTGTCCGGCACAACCTCAATAACCAATGACAATTAGTATGAACAACATGAATATGTAGTTCCACAATCGAATCACATATTCAATGATACATATCAGTAGTTCATACATGGACCATAACCCTATGAATACACAGGAATAACATCATACATGATTGCCTCTAGGGCATATTCCCAACAAGACCGACATGTTGGTCGTGCCTGAGCCGACATGCGTTGTCGGTCGCGCATGGGCTGATAAGGGTTGTCAGCTATCGATGGGGTGTGATGGTCCTAGGGTGGTTGGCATGTCGGCCCGCGTAGCATAGACAAGGCGCGGTCGGTTGGCGTTGGGCCGACAAGGCCCTGTCAGCCCTCGAGGCACCGAGGCCATGCTATTTCTGAAAATACCTAATTTTGCATATTATTTTTTAAATTGAATAACAAAATGTATTATTTTTAAAAAAATAGCGCATATATTCGCTCGGGACCATAAAAACTTGACGGTCCACCGTAAATCAACCCACGTGAGCGCTATATGTACTACGTGAGGGGCTCAATATGGGGTTAAACTGTCTGGAATCCTCACGGGCACTATCGTCGCTCTTCTTTCCCCACCTCCCTCTGACGCGGTATTCATTTCCCTCCACGCAGATCCACCCATTTGGCGACACGTAGATGCCGAGGAGGCTGTCAATCGGGGTTGGGCTAAAAAAAGGCGCCTCGCAGAAGTGGACCAACAGCGGCGCGATGCCGCCTGTCTTCCTCCACTGGTGGAACTTCATCAGCGATGATGGGGAGGCGGGGAGCTCATGGAGCAGAGCGCGGCGAGCACCCACCCTCCACCGGCAGTTGAGGAGGAGGAGGAGTGGGACTGGGAGGAGGACGACGGGGGAGCGTGGTGGAGGAGGCCGACTACGTCGTCGCTGGCGTCGAGCAAGCCCCCATATCGATCATGATCCGCTGCTTTGAGGCCACCCACGCGGATAAGGAGTAGCGGGAAGAAGCAGAGCGGCGCGAGGCAATCAAGGCGGTGACGACGTAGTAAGCTAAGGAGAAGGATCTCGAGGTGTGCGCCATCAAACAGGAGATTGTCGACATCTACGACTCCGAATGATGGTCGTCAGCCGCGTTGCCGCCGACGCAGGCTCTGGTGAGGGTTAGGATTCATAGTCGTTTGTATATGATCCGATGTACAACGACCTCAAACTAATCCTATGTATCATCTGTTCATCGTTTGAATTTTGCCGTGAAAGCATCATTTACTTAATTTTAAAAAGCTTCGGTTCGCGTTTACGGTTTCTATTATGTCGTGCAAGTTTTGAACTGAAAAACGCAAGTTCGGTACACTGAATTTGCGAATCTATTAGAGTTGCTCTAATAATTCGTTCGCACTGGGAGAAAAAACAAATAACTATGCAGTTTCTTCTAAGAGTATAAAATTTTGCACGCATATGGATCGACAGTCCAAAACCAAGCACTCGGACTAAAAGCTAGCAATACCAATAATCTCTACTACTTAAAAAAGATGAAAGGTTCCGTCGTCTGCCTCCCAGCGTTTCGCTCCATCCTTCGTCGCACCTCACGGACAAATCTTGGTGCTGACAAGTGGGACCAACCAGAAGCACGAAACGATCGCGAAGTCCCTGTTCCTCCCTCGCCCGCTGCCGCCGCCGCTTACTTCGCAGCTCAGAGATCCCCTCCCTCGTCCTCTCCCACTCCTCGTCACCTCGAGCTCGATGCAGCCGATATTCTGTCCCTCGCTTGTGACACTGCCCCCTTCTGCCGGTCCGCCCAGATGGGCTCCACGTGTGTCCATTCACGCCTCCATGAACCCTAGCAGCCCGGCCATGCAGGCGACCATTAACGGATGGACGGCGACACCATGGCGGCTCTGTACGCTAATGTCATGGTGCCGAAGAAGCAGCTGAGGCTGAAGCCGGCGTAGGAGACCCTCCACGGCTCCGATTCCATGCGCATCTAGCTCACCTGCCGCCCCCATCCCTCCATGGATTCTTCTGCACCTCCCCTCCCTCGAGCT
This sequence comes from Avena eriantha, assembly GCA_910589775.1. Lineage (NCBI taxonomy): Eukaryota > Viridiplantae > Streptophyta > Magnoliopsida > Poales > Poaceae > Avena > Avena eriantha. Next base: position 174,362,610 of record OU342745.1, on the reverse strand, counting down.
TCGTCCCACACACTCGATTCCAGCACCACCATCTCCAGCCCGGATCTGATGGACCCGGCGGTCGGCAAAACCACCGCTGACAACTCACCTGAACGTGTCGGGCTCGAATCTGGGATCCCTGGGACTGGATCTGGTGTTTGGCGGAGGAGGCCGCACCACTGACTCCGGCGTACACGACATACATCTCCGGCCACTATGAAACATGTAACTCGATTTAGGTATTGTTTGCTACCCATTCTTGCAATGCATGCACGATAAAGCAATCAAGATTTCTTCTATAAAAGCTTCCTTTCTTGAAAATGGTTTTACAAAAATTAGCAGTTTCATTTCTTGAGGCATATAATTGTCCATTGCGAATGGTTTTCTCAAGATATACATATGCCATATCTTTTTTCTTGAAGAAGGTTTGTAGCCTACAGTAGTTTTAGTGTTCTAGCCTTCCACGCATGCAAATTGGCTATTGGAAGTATTATATTGTGGTTAATTAGGACTTAGTTTACATGTTCTTCTCAATATCTCCATATGAACTGAAAAACATTAATTTGAACTAAAATACCGAAACTTGAGGAAACTAAAAGGTGGCATCAGTTATCCTCATTTATATGAGTTGCATGACTGCAACGATATATCAAGGTGCATGGAGAAGGATGGCAGGAGCAACAAAAATAGAAGTTGGTTTCAAAAAAAATGTTGGAATGGACCACATGCCTGCTGGATGGAAGTACAAAAGAAGTGAGCTTATGATGTGTTCCTCACTGTGGTAAACAATTTGGAATTATCGGATCCTTATGATGAACTATTTATGCCATTAATTAGTTTTCACTAGCTCCTTCCATGAACTTTAGATAACTGATTTTATGCCATATGTCTAGGGCTATACAATGCGTATGACTTGTTGTTCTCGCTATGTTAGTAATCAGCAACCATATTATTTATCTATGCCGTCTATCCTTTTTTTTTCTTTTTTTTCTCATATTTGCAAGGTTATACGGTAATGTGCCTGATTTCCCAAATAGTATATCCTGATATTGCAGATTACGTAATTTTGGTTATTTCCCATGCTTCCTGCTTCCTCTGCTTGAGACACAAGGTTGCAGTGTGCGGTTTGGTGAGACTCTATTCTTCTTCCCTGTGTTGTTTAACTAGGACTCTGCAAGGAAGGGAGCTTGGCTCGTGTTGCATCTTGGTGACACTGAGGTGACAACGACACACACCGTTTAAGCACAATGAGGTGGGTTGTATTCTTTGATTGCTTAATATCGGAAACATACGCTGCCATGACCATTGGATTGTCCTTTACGTTGTTTAAATGGTATGTTTACTGGAGGGAATACAGTTTCTTCTTATCATACATACACATATATAGCAAGTATAGATGCAAGAGGGTCAATGTAAGGATACCATCTACCCTCTTTTGTTCAAAAAAATGAACGACCCACTTGTATCTCTAATAGCAAGGCATTTGGTAAAGTGGACTAAGATCAGATATCCTCCACTTACATACATGATGGTAATTCATGTGTAGTTTTAACGCACGTGATATGTTAAGGCAAATTAGGTAGAGGACATTAAAATTCAAGTGACATGTATATAATAGGTGTGTTATTCATATCCGGAGTAGTTTTAGTAGTAGGGGTTATGTAGAATGTCCATAACTCCATCATCTATTCATCTTAGAGTGGTTGTTTTTTCTGCATCATCAGGCTTACTCTATCTTTCTAAGATGTAGTGTTACAAATGTAACATTATTTTCTAGGCCACACAAGGTATTTGTTGTTTGTAGATGAACAAGTACTACAATTATCAGCAAAGTATGTCATGTGTTCTTTGTTAGGCTCAAATTGCATAATCAAATTATCTTATCTTGGTGAGATGTAGTGGTCAGGTTCCTACAACCAGCGTAGGACGGGGTGGAAGACCGGGTTGGCCTTGAGTTGGCAGCGGACGTCCATGGAAAGGAGGAGCGACTCTTAGGTATTCATGTTGTTGCCATTACTTAAAACAAGAACATCTGTTACTCCCTCCGATCCAAATTAATTGACTTGGATTTATGTAGATTTGGATGTATCTAGCACTAAAACATGTCTAGATACTTCCGAATCTAGACAAATTGAAGTCAATTAATTTGGATCGGAGGAAGTACTATTTATGCCCACTTAATATCATATATGTGTTCCTGCTGTTGCGGGTATAGGGTCACCCAGACATATACAATTTAGATGAGACAACAAGCTTGAAAAAAAGGTGAGACCTAAAGCAATAAATCCCTCCGTCTTTATTTTTTTCTTATTCGAGTATCGTAGTTGTTTTGTATACCTCTTCTCTCCTCTTCTTTTATGTATTATTTATGTCGGCTGCAATACACAAAAAAGTGGGATCTCTTATGAAATTATTCAGATTTTTCTTATTATTATTTTAGTTTTTTATCTCAACGTTGAAGTGGAGGGGGCAAGCTATAAGGAATAAACATGTAGATATTAACCCCTGTATTGGATTGAACAATTTTTTCCTTTGTGCATGTGCCTTACTATTTTAATATCTGCTAACGCTTGACTCTTTTGCACTGTTTGGTTAATATGTCATTTTCCCAGGTTTGGACAAGCCATGAAGCAAGCTGCAGCAACGCAAAATGTTTATGCTCGGAGCGTATTAGAGGATCTAGGTAGTCATGGCACAACCGAGGTTTTACGGGAGCACCTTATTTATGTTCTTAGTCTATTTTCATATTCTTTTTGTTTCTGATATGTCTATTTGAAGTTATGAACATAAGAAGCATACATCATAATTCTAATTGTAATTTCCTCGGTAGTGTTCCATCAAATACATTTTGTACATGATGGTAGTCATGGTAAATCAATCTATTATTGTTGGAACTCTTCGGATGCTCCAACGGATGGAACCTTGCAAGCAGAGTAGAGCGGCGGCAGCTCTCAGGTCACAGTTGTCCTCGCCGTCACACCTAAGAAGTGGTGGATTGAAGATTTTCAAAATGTTGGCAAGAACGAACATGGACACGGCTGCACAGTGTAGACTTTACACCGGCATGACACACGGTACTACTTTGGTTTATGAATAGTCATGGTTAACATGTAATCATTGTTGATGCTAGGGCTAAATTTTCACAGTAACATTCAAGTTCTAGGCCAGTCATGGTTATGAGTGTAACCTTCAATTGTGTGCTAAAATATTGTTGGCCAATCTGGTACCATTTCTTGCTGGAATTTGGAGACAAAACATCAGCAAGACCAAAGGGTTAACATGGAAGAAAGGAAGGTATGTGCTGGAGATTAACTTAGAGGGAACTCGAGTCTGTCGTGATGTCAATCAAAAGTTCATCTATGAAGAACACTATGCTTAAATATGATGTATTTTTATCGACATTATATGTTAGATAGTAAGAATTACTCTCAAAATGATATTCTATTAAATTGATAGTTACATTTTGAGCACAAAACTTATACCTTGAATATAAGAGTAAGGAGAAAAAAACCAACCTATTTATATTCTGCTAAATACCGGTAGCAATACATGTTTTCTTGATTCGTTGATTGCCTTTGGATACCTGTTAGAAAAACATACCATGGTGATTACAGTAGCAAAGAAGGTATACAGTGAGGGAAATCATTTCACTTTGATTTTTGAGTTGTGGAACTAGGCCCATTTGACATTGAGGACGACAGACGGAATGAACTTGAGAATCTCTCAGAGTTCCTTTGTCTCTACCACATAATATGCATGGATTATTCTCGCATCGTCCTCGTGCAAACGGAGATGATAGGATAGCAGAACATAAGGCAGTCTAAATATTTAGAGAAAAATGCTTTGAAATGAAAGCATTAAAAATGACAACCAAACTAGGCAAAAATAGTTATATATATTATGTATTATACCGAATGGTTTGGATGGATCAACAACATAGATATTTTCTTTCACGGGCCTATTTCCTAGTCGAGGACCAAAATCCCATTGGTATCGAATTGAAAATCAGCCAAATGCCGATTAGACACCCATGAATATCCACGATAGATACGATTACAAAATTCAAACAACCAATTCGAAATGCAGCACAAATACTAAACGTGAACCGAGTTAATTTTCCGGCCGTTCGCACCAGGTATTCTCCCAGCCCACGTCCGGCCCCCGTGACCCGTATCAATGCCCTAATTAACTACCCTAGCGAGCATTTCGAAAACCCACCGTTCGACCCCGTCGAGGGCCAAGCGCTCTATGAGCGCCGGTCACGTCGGCAGACAGTCAGTCCCGCAGCTGACCCGCCCGCATCCGCTAAGAAAAATATAGGCGGCGGAAGGCAGGAATAAATCCCGCCGCGGCCCCCGTCTCTCCCTCTCTCCTCCAAGCAGAGTCCTTGCCCCCCGAACCCCTTCGCCTCGCGCGCGAGGAGGGGAGGAGGCCGGCGGCGCCGTCCGTCGCCATGGAGAAGGCTTTGCATCCGAAGGGCGTCGGCGGCGGGAAGATGAGGGGCGCGGCGGGGCTGATGGGCCTGCAGAAGCAGAACTCCTGGTCGCCAGACATCGAGCGGGACGAGTCGTGGGAGCGGCGCCGGCGCGGCCTGCTCCGGAGGGACCCCTCCTCGTCTGCGCTCAGCCGCGCGCAGAGCGTTACCGACGATGACCTCGATGAGCTCCGCGGCTGCCTCGATCTGGGATTCGGGTTCGAGCCGACGGGCCCCGGGTGCGCGGCGTGCGGGGAGGGAAGGACCCGCCTGGTGGAGACCCTTCCGGCGCTCGACCTGTACTATGCTGTCGCCGTCAAGGGCGGGGGCGGTCTGGAGGGGTGCGCCATTCCGTGCACATGCGGCGGCTCGTCGGAGGCGTCCGAGCCGTCGCCGATCGGGAGTCCCCTCTCCATACTCTCTCCAGGTAAATATACTCGTATACATTTTCATAGATACACCAGTTTCTATCAGCAGGCGGCGCCGCGCTGCAGGGTCATTGCGAGTTCTGAATTTTGTTCTGTTCACTCCGTAACTAATCGTGACCAAATTAGGAATCTTAACTCGTCGACCGGTTCAGGCAGCGCGATTGAAGTTTTTCTGTTTTTGACCTTCTGATTGCAGACGACCCGCCGGAGACGGTGAAGATAAGGCTGAAGCAGTGGGCGCAGGTGGTGGCGCTGTCCCTGCGCAACCATTCGTGAACTAACTTGGATGGTTCCTATCCCGCATCCGGAGGAGCAGGGAGAACCAAGAAAACGCAGAAGAAAAGAATCGTCCGCCCCTCGAGAAGAACCAAAGAGGAAGAAACGAGAGAGAAGACAAAGAATCTACGGTTTGGTGAATCGGCCGCATTCCACTCACACTGTACTACCGCTATCCTGTACTAGCTAGATGCTACTCTCTCCGTCCAGGTTTCCATCCAGATTTATTGGGCTACTAGTAGAATTAAAAAAAATCCAAAATATTAGACTAGATTTGATACTTAATTCGTGATTTAATTGATTCGATTCCTGAAAACCAGCCAGGTGGTAACCTTTCGTGCATGACTTCACGAGACTATCCTATGTATGACTCCACGAGACTATCCTAGTGGTAACCTTTCTTGCATTACTTCATGAGACTATCCTATGTATGACTCCATGAGACTATCCTATGTATGACATTGCTTGTAACGAATAATCTGCTCTAGTAATTAATATAATCATAGTTTAATGAGAGGAAATCAGCAATTATAACCGTCCTATACGATTTTTCTCCACCAATAGAATCCCACCACCTTAGTCGCAACGCTGCTCCGATTAATCCTAATAAACCTAGATAGAGAGAGTAATCGACTTTCCGCTGTGTCACATAATTTCACCACTCTAAAATCATGGAAGTATCTTGTTTCTCCATTCGTATAAAAATACAAGATGTTTTAGCTTTGTGTAAGGAGTGTATCTAGATACCTTTGTGTAGGTTCACTCCAAACTTACACGAACCTATACACTAAAAAAGTTTAGATACACTATTTTCATAAAGATAAAACATTTATATTTTAAAATAGAGGGAGTAGTTCATTGCTTCGATCCCTTAATCCTGCATCCCTCGTTGTACATTGTGCATCATTCATCGAGAGAGGTGAGTAGAAGATTAATTTGCATTTTCGTTGGTTGGTACGGGTTGCTGTTGCTTATTGCTCTGAGAAAATTGGTAAGCGATGCTGTCCGTCATCGAGTCGGCTCACCTAATCGTCTCATTGTTCACCTGATCCACCAACAATCAGCAGCACTTTTTATAGGATACCTCCAGCCCGGCAAGCCGTCCACGACTAACTTGTTCAGTTTCGCACGGCAGTTTGTTAAGAGCATCTAGTAGATACCGCATGTCGCGAAAAACGCTCTGAGAAAGGTCGGGACGGAGCAACAAAATGTATCACAAAACTGAATATTTCTTTTTACAAGTTAGGTATGCTGTATCTGTTCCGTCCTTCACGTGCATTGCAAAACAAATTTTACCATAAAACACATAATTCAATGTTTTAACAAGAAATCAAACAGAATTTGGCTATACATATTGTAAAAATTACGGCATAATTCAACGGCGAGCTACTCAATCATAGTAATATACCAAACGATTAAGTAGCCCTAATCAACGATCTCGCTTCTGATGTCTTCTTCCATGCCGCCGCCCTCTTTCGCACGGGTGTCCTCCTCCACGCCGCCGTCTTCGCTCCTGCTATCGGAAATCTTGATGATTCCCGCACGGTCTGCCTCCCTCCGAAACTCTTCCCGGAGCGCGTCTTCGATTACGGTATAGATCGTGCGGCCACAAATTGCACAGAATCGCGCCCTCCCTTCGGGGTTGCGGAGGTCGGGGTGGACCTCCCGCCTGTGATCGAGGCAGAGGGCAAGCACCATCGTGCGCTCCTTTTTGAATCGCTTCCGCCAGTAAGAGCTCGCCGGTACGTAACGGGCCATTGCCCTCTTCCATTCTGGCAGTTGGCGGTGCCTCTCCTTGATCTGGCCATCCAACTCGGCGCCGCGCGGTACCGACGCCACTGGCACCCCGTAGTAGCTGACCTCGAAGCTGGCCGGAAGCCTTGCGCGAGGCGGCGCGAGGATGTCGTGGTGGGCGAACCGACACCTCGTAGTAATTCAGCTTCGGTCTCGCCATGGCTGCGGGGTGGAGAGAGTGATAGGAGGGAGGAGGGTAGGAGAGTTGGGGTGGAAGCGGCCGACAACGGATTGTCCTTCAGGAAAATTTTGTGACTTGTCCACCGAATTGTCCTATAGTAATGAATAAGACACTAAGCATGATGGTCTACAAACAATTTGTGCTACACATGCTAACAGTAACTACGAACAAGCAGAGCATCAAAAGTTCACACAACAGCGAAGAACAGAGTATATATGCTCACAGTAACTCACACACAGAATGAACAGATCTATGATCATGAGAGGTAACAACGAAGAATGGAGTATACGCCCCGAAACAATAAAATTTTACCCTATGCCCCTGAACCCCTGATGCTGCCAAGACCTATCTATTGTAATGCAGTAACGGGAGGGGCTTTTCGCGAACTTACCCTTGAAGACCGAAAAGTGTTTTCAACGCTCAGGAGAGCATGGTTGGTGTAGACGAGCCGAAGCGGACCTCAAGGTCGGGACGAAGTTCTTGCGCTCATGTGGCTCCAACGACTCCTAGTGCCCCAAGTGTGACACCTCGTGGGGAGTTACAGGCGTCCGGTGCCTGGCGATGACCCCCGCTTCCCCGATCCAGCAACAGTTGTGGAAGTAGAGCTCCTGGATCTGAATCCCGTAGTGCGACGACGCTCCGTAGTGAAGATGTCTCTTGTTCGTGTAGTCCGAACATGGGACCACAGTCACGGGAGAGAGAGAGATAGATAGATAGATAGAGAGAGAGATCAATTGGAGGTCTAGGAGACTTTATTGAATATTGTGTGTATTTTCTGGTCAAAATACCCCCACTATATATAGGGGAAGGAGAGAGGGAGGTACTACCTCCCTCAAAGTCCTGGGGTGGGACTAAACGAGGGGCAAGGGGGCAGCCGCCGGCCGGGCCCTGGTGGGCCCTGCGTAGGGGGGGCGCTAGGCTTATCCGGCCACCCTCTTCCCCTTCTCTCCTCTTGCCTTCCCCTCATGGGCCATTCTCCCTCCGGAATTTGGCCCATTAAGGCTTTTTGACCTTTAATTGATTTCTCTTTTATTAAATAATTATGAATAAATGATTAAATCAATATTTAACATTCATTCACATATTATTCAACCTCTGTGGATATGGAACACCTTCCACCTCCACTCCGGAAGTCCTCTGAACTTACCGAAACCCTGCCGGTTTTCTCTCTTCTCTTCTTCGGTGATTCTACTAATCCTGTAAACACTCTCTAAGCATTACCAAACCCTTAAGCGTGGTACCCCATGTTTCAGGAACACTTCAGCCATGGTCGGGACACTCCCGGACCAATGATCGACAGAGGGACCTGGATGGCCATGTGACCCCTGTGCATTCCACGTAGATCTTTCGTCGTTTGAACCGTGACTATCGTGTCTTATTCTTTTGTCTCTCGATACTTGCATTGCCCGAGATCTCGTCAATGAAATCATCATGTCGTGTTCAATCTTGTTACCGAATAATGCTACTTGACTCGTTTCGACAAGTCATATCCATGTGATCAAATCACATGCTACACAGTTATTGGATATAACTTCTCCGAGTGGGCCCTCGAGTATCTTTCTGTCACGCGGATGGACAAATCCCGCTCTTGACATATACTGCCTCTACGGTTCCTCCAAATACCTGAACACACCTTTATGATCACTCTTTCAAAAGTGACGTTTGATGCTATCTAAGCACTCTCGGGGGATAGTGATTGATATAGTCTCACAGTCTAAGGAATAGTCTACTAGGTCTATTCTAATCATCGTAACTTGAAATTCGTGACATGATCGGGTCCCAATGTTTAGGTTGCGTATTAGTTCATCATCTCATTCTCCGAATGAGTTGACCCTATTTCCAAATGGCATAAATGCCACATGATCAGGAAACCTTGATCATCTGTTGACGAATGAACCAGTGACTAGAGTTTCATCGGGAACCCCTGGTTATTTATATATCACACGTTTATTGACGTTTCCTTTCAATACATTTATAGCATGATATAAAACTTAATCATAACTTTATGAAATATGATAATAATCCTTATTATTATTTGTCTCTAGGGCATATTTCCAAAAGTCTCCCACTTGCACTAGAGTATAAATAAACTAGTTGCATTTGCTCTTCATCATTGGCACCATATATCCTGGTACCCTGAACATGCTTGCTCATGGAAGAGGTTGAGTCTTGGGCCTATACTTTATAGTCCCAAATCCTTTGCAACTTATTAATGTCACCTTAGTTGACATTAATACTTTATCATCACATGATAACATCTTTATGTATGCATCGTCGTTATGGCAGCAGAACGAGGCCGGATTCCAGGAGCCTATAGTGACTTTAGATCAACCTCAAGGGCTTTCTCATGGGCATTGTGCCTTGAGACACATCATTCTATGTTAAAAGCGAACTAGCCCCGCCATAACATTATACATAACTTTAGATGGTACCCTTATCTGTTATTATAAATGTAATTATCGAAACACTGGTGCACCCTGTGCAACTTTCGATGTTTTATTCACCTCGCTTCCTACTTGACTTTAGTCAGTATTATTGATACATGAGTTTCCAACATATTCCCTTATAACATAACCCTTTATGCTTTAAGATATGCCATCCTTTATGGATTTGGAAAACATGTCTACAATTCTCTATTAGACAATGTGGACAAATTTAGCTCAACGTTCCGTGATTCAAACTTAATCACTTTTCAAACGTTCCTTCTTGGATCATATAGTATGTTAAGTTATCATCATGGTTTTCTAGGATAGAACCTATGTCTGAACATAGTGGATGATGATCATCCTCTTCTTTCTTTCAACCATTGATGTTAGACTTAATTATATTCCTAATTTGAGTTATCAAGGACCAGTTCCTTAATTAACTTCTATTCTAAAACTCTTTTCAGAATCCCTTTTAGGAATACCACATAATATCGTAACATTCTTACTATCAACTTTTAATCCTTATAAATCATTATTTATCGGTACTTGCGCTTTGATTCTTAATGTGTCGTATACACACTTAAGAATCACTCCTTAAGCTCCCACTCAAAATATGTTTCTAACATAATTGAGTATGAGTCACTACTCTTACTCAACATATGTTCCTACATATTTGAATTTGAGACTTACTTTGCTCCCACTCAAAATGTGTTCCCGACACATTTGAGTTCGAGACTTACATTGCTCCCACTAAAAATATGTCATTCACATATTGTTTTAGGAAGACTTTCATAGCTCCCACTCAATTTTATGCAAATTGCATATCCACTCACTATTTTGAACGATTTCAAAATCCTTTGATAAATTATCAAACTGAGATATTTACTATGAGATACTAGTACGTTACTAGTTTTAAATCCACTAGACATTCAACACACTTGAATCAAATTCATATGAATTTGTCCAATACATTATTCATGACAAATTGTGCTTTTGTCATTCACCTCCTTTTTCCACTATGGCTTTGCAGTCATTTGGGAAATTTCAAGTAACCCCTTTACTTGTAAGATTCAACAACAAATTGCTTTCTAATCTTAAGTGAATCATGCCTCTAGGATTTCTCATAATTCTAGTTTACCATTATTTCCTTGGTAGTTTGTAGTTATGTCATTGACGAGGGTTTAACTCATCAATGTCCATTGTTATGGACTTGAGTTTTGGAGAAGGAGGGAGCGCTGGAAGCATCAATCGGCTAGAAAACAAGCACACAGGGACGCAAGGTTTACCCAGGTTCAGGCCTCGTAGAGGTCCCTACTCCTGCTTGTCTGCTCTTGGAATTAATGAAGGAATCGACGATTACAATGGTGCGTAGATGCAATCTGGCGAGGGTTGTGGAAACTAGGGTTGTGTGTGTCCTCCTCGCTACCCCTCCTAGCCTTTATATAGATATGATGGGTCTCGGGTAGCAGGTCGAGTCAGTTACAGGTTAGGGTTTTCCCTTTAAACTTTCTATCTTTAGCTTCTTCTTGTCTCGCAAGCAATCAAGAGTCCGTAGGCCACTCGAGTTCTCCATTTGGGCCTTGGCAACGCCGTCGGCTTCTTCCGTATCTAGGCTGTATATACCAACCTCGAGTACCTGTAGGGTATACCCATGTCAATAGCCCCCGAGTGCCCAATGAATCGTAGATTCGACTAGGGACTTCATGAAGCCTTTCGAGTGCATGATTGAGTATTTTTCGACTGTTCAGTTCATGTCATAGGGATTGTTGATATGCGTGCCTGACTTAACCGATGCATCGGTATCAGTTAACTACCTTAGGGCAAAACAACGCAATCTACTTGAAGTCAAGTCCCCAGACTCGAATTCGGAACAGTGCTGGCGTAATTCGACTCAGGCCACCTAGGTCTTACAGGAGTCGAATTCCAGTGTATAGGTGTGAGCACTCGACGCGTCTGTCAAGGCATGTTCATCGTACCTGTAGGCACGGATATGTTTCTGGTAATGCGTAGAAGATGCATTGCTAGGCCTTATTCAGGTCTTATCTTCACACTGTAAGCGTGGCATCAGAATTTTCGTCATCGCGGAGATGATTCGGGTGGCCCAGGAGACGCAGTCTCTTTGTAGGGAAAGTATGAGGCGGAGTCGCCATAACATTCGAGTGTGGATGTTATCAACACAGTACGATGTACAAATAATCATAGGGTGCGCGACCAGCGCTCCCTATGGGAGTAGCCCCTGAGTGCCTGGTTGAGTCGAAGACTCGAGTAGGGACTAAAAGAAAACTTTTGCGACTGCTATCGTCTTCTGTTGCTTGTTTCAGTCGAATTTTGCTTTCGACGCTCCCTATGGGAGTAACCCATGAGCCATAATCGAATAGTATATTCGAATGGTTGGGTATGCTTTGAATGGTTGGGTATGCTTTGAATGCTCATATTCCTGCATAAAAAAGAAAACCATAGGGAGCGCGACCCGCGCTCCCTATGGGAGTAGCCCCCGAGAGCTTGGTGGAGTCGAAGACTCGAGAAAGGACTAAAGCAGTCAAAATCTTCAGTTGCTGGTGCTGATGACGTCAGTGCTGACGATGCGATGACTTCAGTTTCCCGCGTGGGCGGGCTTGACGGGACGTGACGGGCGGTGGGTCCCACTTTCTGACTTCGATTTGACCGGGCGTGCATAATCTTCCGTTTTATCTGCGCCTCCTCGATTTCCGCGTGTAATGGAGATAGTGGGGGACGGTTCACGTTTTGGCCTCTCCACGTGTCAACCGCGATGTGCGCCACGCGTCCAATAGGGTTTCTACTGGCCGTTGGATTGCATCTGTAAGGGGGTTAAGTAGCAGCGTAGCTGCGGTAACTTTTCCCATCTGCCCTTTCTCTGCTTGTTCTTCCCTCGCCATTGCCGTTGCTCTCTGTGTTCTAGAGCTTGTCCTCTCCGTGGCGCTAGACCAACTCCGCGTGTTCCCGAGCTATTTCCTCCGCTCGCACCGCCATCGTAAGATGGGGAAGAAGAAGGGAGGCGCCGCCACTGGGTCTGCCGCTGCCACCGCCATTGCCAAGAAGAAGGGTGGCTCCGCCGCCGTGGGTACCAGCGCCGCCGACGTTGGCAAGAAAAAGGTTGCGGGCACCCGCGTCACGAATGGCGCGTGGCGTGCATCCATCATCAAGGCCTCTGAGCTCCATATTCTGCATCAAGATGGAGTTCTTCCGCGTGCCGAAGAAGATTCGCGAGTGCCTGGTGACGAGGTAAGTTCGCGTCCTCCGTCTGATTTTCGGGTGATGTTCCTTGCGTTCATCATCTGCGGTCTGTCTCTGCCCCTGCATGCTTTTGTCAGGGGCCTTCTTTGTTTCTATGGGCTCCAACTGCATCAGCTGTCCCCAAACTCTTTCCTTCACATTGCGTGCTATATCACGCTTTGCGAGTGTTGGCTCGGAGTCGAGCACACTTCGGTCTCTTCAAGAGACTTTTTAAGTTAAAGCGTCAGTCAACTTCTGGCTCGGTAGTGTACGACATAGGCGGCTGCGGGATTCATGTCGACCCCTCCGCTACTTATTTCGACATCAAGCTCACGGCGTCCGTCCAAAGGTGGAGAGACAAGTGGTTCTACATCCACGACCAGAAGGCCGACGGAGAGCGCTACGGACTCGCGCCCTTCGATCCCGCGACACCGTGCAAAAGGAGGCGTTCCTAGAAGAACGTAGTGATGGCTGGCGTGTCCGAGGAGACGAAAGTGATGAATAAGCGTGTCTGCGACCTTGAGAGTCGCATTGGTAAAGAAGAGGGAGGCGCCGCCCTCATTCGCACATGGCTGCGCCGTCGCATCCAGCCTATGCAGGCCAGAATCCACCCCATGTTCTAATAGGCTGGTGCGGACAATGCACTCGCATATCTGCCGATGGCATTTCCACAGGTGAAGTAGATAGGAGGATGCGACTGGTGACAAAGTACATGCCAAGGAGGTTCTCCCAGGTGAACCAGTCATGCCCCCCTTCGACGCTTCGAACCCCCCTCCTGACGTATGATTGTGCTACGAAGTAGCTATCTGTCTCGATTGCCATTAATTCCTTGCTGTATAATGAATTTTATTCTTAATGCAGGATTGGAAGGTGTCTCCCAGCTTGCCCCCTCTTCCTGAGGGGGTTATTCCTCGCGAAGCGGAAGAAGAGGACGAGTCAGAATCGACCGTCCCACTTGAAGAAGAGGAGGGAGCTCCCGAGTCCAGTGATTCGGACACTCGCAAGCATTCTCGTAGTGAGGATTCATATGCTTCATCTCCGTCGACTCTAGAAGACCCAGCTATTGGCGTAGAGGTGGCAATTCCCGTTGTTCCTGTGAGTTCCATGGCGCCACCTGCTCGCAAGAAGATGTGACTGCCCAAGGAGTCGTCGGAGTCGGAGGAGCAAACCTTCGATTTTGACAAATTTGACTGGTAAGTTTACGATTTTTATCTTGGCTTCTTTTGGAATTGCTTTTCTTGATGCTGGATTTTATTTCGTAGTCAAGCGGTGTCGTCGTCTTCTGGCGATGTCCAATTTGTAAAAGAATCCGAAGTCGTGTACTCCAAGGCCAAGGAAGTGGCTGAGTGATCTTCCTCTCCTCCATTGGCGGCCCACTCCGGGCACAACTCGTCGAGTTCTCCACATGCTGGGGATCACCAGATGGTTGCCCGGACGACTGCATGGCAGTCATCTTCGGAGTCTCGGGAGGGGCATGTAAGTGTGATTTTAATGCGCAGTCGAATTTGCAATTCATGCTATCTGCTAATCCTTTGTTTTCTTCTGATGTAGCTCATTATGAAGGAAGCAACTCGCCTGGCGGAGCAGGTTCTTGCGATGGGTCGACAGTATGTGATGCTGGATAATCGTTATTGCGTCGTCGAAGGTTAGTATTTCTTCTTATCTGTTCTGGTTGAGTTGATTCATTCGACTGATGATCCATCTTGTATTTTTTTGCAGCTAAGCATAACGAACTTCTTCATAATGCAGCTTCTCTTGAAAAGACGCTTGCCACGGCAGTGAAGAGTCGCGACGAGGCAATCACTACGCTGAATGAGTCACAGAAATGCGAAGAGGATCTGCGCACTTCCTTCGCTGAGAGGGAAAAGTTGTTCGAAGAACAGCTTTTCTCGATTGCTAAGTCTCTTTCAGGTATTGTTTCGTCTGGATTTCTGTTGTCTCTTTCCTTCGACTTTGTTATTGTGCTGACTTTTTGCTCTGTGTATATGCTAGCGGTCGGAGCTTCGATGCTCAGGCACTTCGTCATGATGACACTTTGGCAGGCGCTGTCGCGGCAGTCGAAGACCGCAATGCTTCCCTTCAGGGGACGCTGACTAAGGCCAAGGCTATGCTCAGTCGCATCCGCGAGGAGCTGACGCCCAAGGCTGAGCTGATTGAGAACTTGGAGGACCTGGTGGAGTCCCTCTCTAGAGGTATTCCCGCGGACTTCAGGAACTCGCAGCATGCGGTTGGCGCTTCCATGGCACTCGCGATGGTGCAAGCCCACAGCATGGAGGTGGATCCTGCTGTGATCTCCAAGGCGATGCCCGTCGGCGCAGATGGTCAACAGGTAGTTTTTGCTCCCTTTGCAACTGTCTGCGGCAAGTACGGGCCGCAACTCACCCACACAGTGGCCAAGTATTCTGAGGAGCTGCAGCGAACCAAGAAGGCGGTGAAAGCGGCGGCATTAGGGGCTGGCGGGAAGTCTGTAGCATCTGAGGCTGCCACTGACTCGATGAGGCCCCCCGAAGTCGAAGTCCAAGTCGAAGAAGCAGGCTGCTACCCAGTAGTTTATGTTGTAATAGTTAATAGTTTGACTCCTTTTGTTGAAAACATATCATTGGCCAAGTGTCTCTATGCATACTTTTGTTGTGTTTGAATGCACTTGAGCTTTTATCCATGTATTTTGCTTGGTCCCTTTTTCGCTCTTTGCTTGGCTTCTGATAGGGTACATCGAGTGGTACTTCGAGTGATACTCGGGATCCGCCATCCACTGGTGAGACCTTGGCGCAGTCCCGTTCAAGGGTGGATGAGTTGTTCCTGCTCTCGTGACTACGCGATCGCGTGAAGCAACTCGAACATGAGTTGCCCATCCCCCGCGGTAACGCGGATGTATGGAAGTCGAGGGCGGAGAAGGCTACCGCTCGAGAACAGTATCTGTTGGAGGAGGTGACGCAACTAGGCGATCAGTTCAAGAGTTAGCTTCCTGCCCTTCTTATCTTTTCTTGTAGTCAAACGTGGTAATTCCTTGTCTTCATACTTTGCTTTTTTTGCTTGGTGTAGTTGTCAGTGCTCGTCATCCGCAGGATGAGAAGGATAGAATCGCCATTCGCATGAATGACCTGACCCAGGAACAACTTCAAGCGAGTGGATATTTCTAGGTGGATCATGATCGTGCGATCGTGCTTGCGATCCTGCAGGATCGTGCTGCTCGAGTACTCCACTTCTGCATAGTCGTGCCTAAGGAATATCTGTCAGATGATGTATCTGCTGGACGCCGTCCCTTCGAGCCTGTTGGCCCTCCTAGCTAAGTTTCAGGATATGAGTGCGGTTCGCGAGTGCGTGTGGCAACAGTTAGTCACGGGTGTCAAAGCTGCTTTGTCGCTGGTGCGACTGCATAATATATGTAGACGTTGCGGCTGTTGCTGCTGGGCCACCGCCGCCAGCAGGCTTAACCTGGAATATGGTTCCACATTACCAAGCGGTGGATCGTCTAGCCGAAGAGATTGTCGACTTCTTTGAGGAGCAGACAAACGTTCTTTTGCTGCAGCAGTAGTTTAACTTGTATCCTGCACAGAAGTGTACCAGTGTTTGTAAAGTGCGTATGTATATGCTGGGTGTAATTGATTTTATACGTAAAGAGCTTGCTAGCTTATATGTGTTTCAAGTGCGTTGCACTATGCGATTCCTTTTCGTTAGCTTGACGTGTGTTTATCTCAGCACCTTGCCAACCTGCCAGGTGCGTTGCAACTGGGTTGGTGTTTGTCAAGGGTTCGATTATTGCGTCAGCTACTCAGGATATCGCGATTGGTTCGTAGAACAGGTGTGTAAAGGGTGGCGCAGCCCTCGAGTAATGAAATTGCGATAGAATAATATAAAAACACAGAGTTAAGGGCACTGAGCTTTATTTATTCGTAGAACAGTACGAGGTACAATGTGTGGCTAAGTAGCCTGGCTGAAGAGCCTTATTTGTTATGTAAAAGAAAGAAAAACGACTAGGGGTAGAAGCGTCGCATCTGCGCGACATTCCAGGGGTTGGAGTATGCGACTCCTGTCTCGAAATCTTTAAGGCGATAGGCGCCACCTGGGATTACTTTTGTAATCACGTATGGTCCCTCCCAAGGGGACTCGAGCTTGAGATGCCCTTGTTGCTTCAGTTGCAGGACCAGGTCTCCTTCGACGAAGGACCTAGGGCGTACTCTTCTGCTATGGTAGTTGCGGAGGTTTTGCTAGTAGATCATTGGTCTCTCCGCTGTGATTTCGCGTGCCTCGGTGAGGACGTTGACGGAGTCTTCGAGTGCAAGAGTTGACTCCTTCGCGCTGTAGGCGACCACCCGCGGGGCTTTGTAGCGTACTTCGGCGGGTAGCACCGCTTCTGCACCATGCACCATGAAAAACGGGGTGTATCCCGTGGCGCTGTTGGGAGTTGTGTGCAGGCTCCAGAGTACGGATTGCAGCTCGTCCGGCCAACATCCAGCAGCTTACTCGAGTGGTCAGAGGAGTCGTTTCTTGATTCCACCACAGATGAGACCGTTGTCCTTTTCGACTTGACTGTTGGTCTGCGGGTGAGCCACCGAGGCATAGCTTATGTTGATTCCCAGGTTTTCGCAGAATTCCTGGAACTCCTTGGAGGTAAAGTTCGTCCCGTTGTCCATGATGATACTTTGTGGCACGCCGAAACGGTAGACGATGGATTCGAAGAACTTGACTGCGCTGTTTCCTGATTGATTGGTCACCGACATGGCCTCTATCCACTTGGTGAATTTATCGACTGCAACTAAGAGGTAGACGTAGCCTCCTCGTGAGGACCTTGGGAGCTTGCCGACCATGTCGAGTCCCCATTGTCCAAAGGGCCAAGCTAATGGTATTGGCCGGAGTTCCACGCCTAGTGCGTGCAGTTTGTCTGCAAATCACTGGCAAGCGTTGCAGCGCTGGATGATGTCCTTGGCGTCGTGCATGGCCGTGGGCCAGTAGAATCCAGCCCGCACGGCTTTGGCGACGAGGGCGCGACTGCCAGCATGATTCCCACAAGTGCCTTTGTGGATATCGAGGAGGACAGCTCTTCCGTCTCCGTTGGAGACGCATCGTTGGAGCACTCCTATTATGCTACGTTTGTACAGTTCGCCGTTGATAATAGCGAACGCCTTGGATCGCCGCGCGATGTGCCATGCGTCAGTCGGATCGTCCGACAGCCTCTTGCTAAGAAGGTATGTGATGTACGATTAAGTCCAAGATGGCTCGATCATCATGACACCCATTGGTCCTTCGAGTCATGTGTCAAGCTCCAGGTCGTCGAGTGTCATTGGCTCATTGGGTGGCGCAGCCCCCGAGTCCATTGTTGCGATTGTTTTCTTCTCTGTGGCCTTCGAGTGTGTCGTAGAGGTCGCGGTAGGCGATCATATTGTCGTTCAGCGCGTTGCCTTCGTGCATTGTTTGATTGACCACCAGTTTGGAGTCGCCGTAGATGATGAGCCTCTTGGTGCCACAGGCTTTCGCCATCCGCATCCCGTGCAGCAGAGCCTCGTACTCAGCTTCATTGTTGGAGGCCGTGAACTGCATTCGCAGAACGTATTTCAGCTTGTCTCCTTGGGGCGATGTCAGTATGACACCTGCGCCAGCTCCGTCCTTTCGTTTGGACCCATCAAAGTGCATTGTCTAGAGATAGGACATGTCTGGCTTTTCAGGGAGCTGGTTCTCCATCTAGTGTACGAGGAAATCAGGGAGAACTTGCGACTTGATCGCGTCGCGCTTCTCATATGTAATGTCTCATGGAGATAGCTCGATTCCCCAAAGCGTGACTCGTTCGGTGGCGTCGGGGTTGTTGAGAATATGTCCAAGCGGGGCGTTGTTGACCACCACGATTGGGTGCTCCTGGAAGTAGTGGCGCAGTCGCCTGTCTGTCATGAAGACGCCATATGCCAGCTTCTGGTAGTGCGGGTACCGCTGCTTTGTTGGCGTGAGCACCTCGCTGAGGTAGTAGACTAGGCGCTGTACCCCGTGGACTTTTTTTCTTCGGCACGTTCCACCACGAGAACCGTGCTGACTACTTGGTTGGTGGCGGAGATGTAGAGCAACAGTGGTTCTATTTTGTGTGGTGTTTCCAGTACTAGAGAGGTGGACAGTAGGCGCTTGAGGTCTTCGAATGCTTCCAGCGCCTCGTTAGTCCACTCGAACTTGTCAGCTTTGTGGAGAAGTTGGTAGAAAGGCAGTGCCTTCTCGCCCATTCGACTGATGAATTGACTGAGCGCCGCAATTCACCTAGCCAGCTGTTGGACGCCTCTTACATTCTTCGGCTTCTCCATGGCTAGTGTGGCTTTTATTTTCTTCGGGTTCGCCTCAATCCCCCTCACGGAGATGAGATACCCGAGTAATTGCCCGGATGGCACGCCGAAGGCGCATTTTTCTGGATTGAGCTTGATCCGGTAGCGGTCGAGGTTGGCGAAGGTCTCGCAGAGATTGTCGATTAGCGAGGCTTCCTCCTTGGTCTTGATGACGATGTCATCAATGTAGACTTGTATATTACGACCAAGTTGGCTCTTGAGGCAGGCCTGCATGCACCGCTGATAGGTGGCTCCTGCGTTTTTGAGCCCGAAGGGCATTGTGTTGTAACAGAACACACCAAAGAGCGTTGTAAACACCGTCTTCTCTTGATCTTCCTCCTTCATTCGAATCTGATTATAGCCTGAGTAGGCGTTTAGGAAGCAGAGGCGCTCACATCCCGCGGTGGAGTGGATGATTTGGTCAATTCATGGCAGCGGGAAGTGATCCTTTGGGCAATGCTTATTCAAGGAGGTGAAGTCCACGCACATCCGTAGGATATCCGTGTCTTTTTTGGGCACCAGCACTATATTAGCGAGCCAAGTGCTTTCCTTGATCTCGCGTATAAAGTTTGCATCGAGGAGTCTGTTGATCTCCATCCCGACTGCTTTTGCTCGTGGTTCAGATAGTCGTCGTATTGTCTACTTGACTGGCCTGGCGTCTGGATTCACATTGAGTGCGTACTCGGTGAATTTCCTGGGAAACCCTGGCATGTCTGTAGGACACCAGGCGAAGATTTCCCAGTGCTCACGGAGGAATTCGACGAGTGGGAGTTCCTATGCGGAACTCGAGTTGTTGGCGATGAGAGCCGTCTTGGTCGGGTCCGTTGGGTGGACCTGGACTTTCTTCGTGTGCACCGACGAGTCGAAGGACAGGTCGGGTGGGCTTGGCCTGCTTAGGGGAGACAAATTGTTGTCCGTCGACTCCTTCAATCTTGCGAGTTCCTCCTGCATGCCGAAGGACTGGGAGATTCTGTTTAACTCCCTATCACAGCTGTCGGACTTTTCGAAGTTCCCGTTGATTGTGATGACACCATTTTGTCCTGGCATTTTCATCTGCAGGTAGGCATAGTGCGGTCCTACCATGAACCTGGCAAACACGACGCGTCCGAGGATGTAGTGGTACTGTGAAGGCCAGTCTACGACTTCAAAGTCGATGCGCTCACGCCGAAAGTTTTTCGGTGTGCCGAAGATGACGTCGAGGTTGATTTTTCCCAGGGGATATATGCCCTTGCCTGGGACGATGCTGTGGAATGTCGTGTCTGAGACCTCCAGGCATGTTAGAGGGATCCTCATTGCACGCAAGGTACTTGCGAACATGAGGTTGATGTCGCTTCCACCGTCCATGAATACACGACTCATGTCGAAGCCTCCGATATGCGCCTCGAGTACGAGGGGACAATGGCCTAGACGAGGGACTTGGCGCGGATGGTCACGCTTGTCGAAGGTGATGCAGGAGTCACTTCCACTGAGGTACTCAGTGGTGGACGGTGGGGAATTTGTCACCAAGTTGACTTGGCGAGTGATGGTCTTCTGCACTCGATTCGAGGGGCGTCCCTTTTGGATCATCATGTTGCCCATGGCTCGTGGGTACGGCTCGCCTCCGTGATGCTGATCAGGCGCAGTTGTGGGTGGTGGTGGCCTAGGCGGTGGTGGAGGAGCTCCATGTTCCACAGTGCCTGGGGCGGTTCCGTAGCCTCTGTTGACTGCGTCGCGATTCATCCAAACCAGGCCCTCATGGAGTTTGAGGAACTCGCTGCAGTCCTTGAGGAGGTGGCTGGATTTCTTTTTGCCATCGTGCTTGTCAATGTAGAAGTGCACGATGCACGGCCCGGACAGTTTGTCCTCGATGGATGTTGTGGGTGGTTCCTCGCGAGTGCGGCGTTGCCATACTTGCGTGGTTTTTCCGGAGTCGCGGTATCCGCCTCTACGGTAACCACTGTTGCGGCTGTCGTCGCGTTTGTCGGCGTAGCCGGCTGCAACCATGTTGATGTCATCGCGGTCATCGTATGTGTGCATTCGCCGCTTGCCTCGACGGTCGCGTCTGCGCCCGAGGTCTTCGTCGTCGTCGGAGTAGGTGTGGTTTCTCACCGAATCTTCTCCATCGGCCCACTGATTCGCGATTTCCATTAGGTGGTCGATTGTTTTGGGCTTCGACCGGCCCAGCGCCTCTCTGAGCTCCATGCGGCGAAAACCGCTGTTGAATGCATCGATTGCACGATCCTCCGAGATGTTTTCTGCGGAGTTCTTAATGATGGACCACCTCTGGATGTACGAGCATAGCGATTCGCCTGACCTTTGCTGGCAGCTCCTCAGTTCTTCGATTGATGCGGGCCTTTTGTAAGTGCCCTTGAAGTTGCGCACAAAGCTATAGACCAGCTCTTCCCAGCTGCAAATGGATCCGCACGGGAGATTGTTGAGCCATGCTCGGGCGGCGGCCTACAGCTGTAGCTGCAGGCATTACATGGCCGTGCTTCGACTCCCACCGTGGAGCTTGACGGAGGAGAAGTGGTCCTCCAACCAGATTTTCAGGTCCTGTACACCGTAAAATTTGGGGTTCTCCGATGGGAGCTTGAACCCCTTGGGCATTCGCTTCTGCGTTATAGCCTTGCTGAAGCATCTGGTGCCACAGAGCTCCACGTCTTCATCCTCTAAGTCAGTAGAACGAGCACGTCGTGCCCTCGACTTGTCGATTTTGCGCTGTGCGAGGTCATCGCGCGCATCGTAGTCATGGCCGTGTCATCGTGAGCGGCGACGTCAAGACAGATCGTGACTGTCGTCACTAGACGAGGGTGAGGAATAGCGTTTTGCCAGAGCCTTGCCTTTCTTCGGCTCCGGCGTTGGCTCTTTGTCGAGAGGGGCCTCGATTAACCCTAAGCCCGCAATCGTAGATCGGTGCATGGCAGCTCGGGGATCTCCAACCGGCGGCTGGTTGTTGAGGAGGTACATGGTGGCCGCTGTCACCGCAGCTTCTGGTGTCTTTGGGACCGCGTTGCCCCACGTGTCGACTGTCATAGAGCTGAAGTCGAGGACCTGTGCAGCTTCTATGCATTCCTGCTCGGTGAGATGGGCCATTCGAGATCGCCTCTTGTTGGCGATGTACTCGTTGCCTTTGGAGGAGGATCCTCCGTGGGAGGAGAGCCTGGCCCGTCGAAGACTCGACTCATCTGCCGCCTTTTTACGCGCTTCGAGTTGCGTGATTGTGTGTAGCTGGCATCTATACTCCTCCTTTAGTAGCCAATGGTAACCCATCAACAGGTCTTGCAGCGTGCCGGGAGGCATAGGATTGCCTCGTAGAGCTTCTCGGCAACGGGCCCATTCGTTGTCGTTGAGCCTTATCACGATGCGTTCGCCGGTGTGTTCATTAACCATGGTTGGTGGTTCGACTGCCCCTCCATTGTTGACGGGCGCACCATTGCCACCGTTGGGCGGTCCGCCATTAGGTGTGCTACCGTTGGGCGGATCATGCCCGTTGCCACCATTTTCGCGATTGGCGCTGGTTTCGCCAGCGTTGATGACGGCGCACATGAAGTGGTTGGGGAAGCTATTGCTTCCGCAACTTTCGGATCCGGAGCCGTAGACTCCATCTTCCGTTGTTAGGTCACCAAGATCGGATTCGCGACTGTTCTCGCTGTCCGTGCTCTCAGCTGCCGCTGAGGTGTTGAGCTCGCTGAGGGTGTCGATTAGTGGCGGGAACCATGATGCTGGAGCAATCACGGGTTCTGTTGGCTGGTCACGCATGCGAAGCATGCCCATCTGACCAACTTGGAAGCGGAAGCTCCCAATCGCCAGACTGATTCCATCGCCTACGGACTCGAAAGCTGGGCGAGTGGCCAGCATGTGGACGGTGAAGTCGAATGCACTGAAGAGCTGGTGAATCTCCGTTGTTACGGAGTTGTAGATCGTGGTTAATGGGGCCGAAGAAGCCACGACATCAGCACTCCCAATTCCCACAGACGGCGCCAATTGACGAGGGTTTAACTCATCAATGCCCATTGTTATGGACTTGGATTTTAGAGAAGGAGCGAGCGCTGGAAGCATCAATCGGCTAGCAAACAAGCGCACATGGATGCAAGGTTTACCCAGGTTCAAGCCTCGTAGAGGTCCCTACTCCTGCTTGTCTGCTCTTGGAATTAATGAAGGAATCGACGATTACAATGGTGCACAGATGCAATCTGGCGAGGGTTGTGGAAACTAGGGTTGCGTGTGTCCTCCTCGCTCCCCCCTCCTAGCCTTTATATAGATAGGCTAGGTATCGGGTAGCAGGTCGAGTCGGTTACAGGTTAGGGTTTTCCCTTTAAACTTTCTATCTTTAGCTTCTTCTTGTCTCACAAGCAATCAAGAGTCCGTAGGCCACTTGAGTTCTCCATTTGGGCCTTGGCAACACCGTGGACTTCTGCCGTATCCAGGCCATATATACCAATCTCGAGTACCTGTAGGGTATACCCATGTCAGTCATATTCTGGTAATCATGACAAATGATTCACAAATACCTCCATACAAGATGTGGAGTATATTTTGAATCCTACTTTGTGTAGTGAAAATACCAGTGGGGATTACCATTGATTCTTTCCTTTATGAAGAGAATCATTCAGGAACGTTTTCTGTTGTGCTTCTCAACACTCTGATGCAGGGTATTGAATCCTCATCATGCTTTTCACTATCTTCCAAAAGCTTCATAATCGAGAAATACCACTACATATGAACTTTCTCGAGAATGCACCAAAATCCAAGCAATACTAGTTTTGCTTTCCTTTTGGTTCTAGGCATGGCTATCGTATTCATAATTTCCAATGAATACTCTACAAGGACTTATTCACTATTGTTTTGGTTATATCGAATAACCCCAAAACTTCCACAAGGATCCATACTAGATATGGCGCTAATCTCACGAATTTATATGGTTCACTATATATTCTAATTGAGTACTTACTATTTCTAACTAATGGTCTTTACATCTACACTACAACGATTTATTTAGCACCATCTATTTACCCCTTTGATATTTAATATCATGTTGTGATGCTTTGCATTTTTGACATTTCAAACGCATTGCATTCCTTAATTTTCTTTATGCCAATCTTATAAAGTTGAATTTAATTACTATTGATCAAATTGTAGTAATTAGATTCTCTTTTATCATTAATACCCTTTGTTGATGAAATACTTTGATCATATCAAAAAGTTTCATACTTATGTTTCCTTTGGTAAACTTCTTTACAAAATTTAAATAATCATATAATGATAATCACCATTTTGTTAAACTACAATACATCGAATATGTATTCTTTTTTAACAATTCATCAAACACTTTGTATTCATGTAATACAGTGTGTTTATTTTAGCCGAACTTAGGCACGATTCATATGGGACAAGAATACAAGTTTCTTTCACATATTATCAATATAACTTTGAATTTAAACAATGGTTTCACTCATTAATGAATATATCATTAAGTTGGGTAATTTCAATATTTTACAACTGTTCATGCAATATCAATTAGTTTCAACAACAAGGATGATTCACGTATAATCGAACAAGATATGAACATGAATAGAAATCATTCATAAAAGTAGAACAACTGTTTATTACAGACTCATATGAATAACCATCTCACGAAGTGTGAGACACACTAAAGAAGTTCACCATCTATCGATTACAATAATCATCCTAAAACAATAAACTAAGTGATAAATGTCGAGGGAGAGTGTCATCGGCCATCATCATCATGCTTGCCATCAACACGCAATGTCACCTCCTCTCCAGCAAGCACCTTTCATGTGGAAGGACCTGTTTTTAGAAAAACAGAACAAGTATCAAATATACTTAACACTGCAACATGTGTTTGCAAGATTATAATATTTATAAAATTATATATCAAATATATACCTTCGTCATCGATGACCTCACCCGCAATGGGTTCACCCTTCACATTCTTGAGATGTGATATGAACATGTAGAAATCCTATGTTTCTGCATCACCTCTCATGATGCAAGTCCCGACATGTGCTTGGTAGCTGCGACCGCAGCACAACGCCATTTGCAAAAGAGACCGTCATCCAGCTTTCCAGGAAGTATGCAGGCCTCATGTACGCATCATGCATGCGCTCCAAGTGGTCGTCAAGTGAAGAGTTCTCCTGCATCTTAATGGAGAGGAAGTCTCCCATCATCTCATTCTCCCATATGCATGCTTGTTCCACGAAATGTGTCCTAAGCTGTACCATTACCATGCGAGGGTCAAGACTACCCATGACTGGCCATAGCTCATCCACCATCCCAAAACGCATCGTCGCTGATATGAAGGAGGCCATCTCACGACGGTAATAGCGGTCTTCCCGCTGCTCTGGGGTCTTAGGCTGCTCCAAATCCATCTCGTTGAGTATATAGTCGACCACGTCATTCTCGCTAAGGAGAAGCGTAACCCACATGGATAAGTTTGATCTGTCTAGCCTGAGCTTCTCTCCATCTAAACAATCGTCAACAGGGAAGGTAACATCGGGGAGAACCATTTTCTACATTTATAATTGCAAAAAGGAATTTAGACTAAGTTTATAATTAATTGAGTTAAATAATAACTCCACTAAAAAGCACCTATCCCCTGAAGGCTTCTAGTGATTACATGAACCCTTTTCCCCACATCTCTCCCGATCACCACGGCCATCAATGTGTGTGCTAGGGTGGATGCTAAACATCAGTCACTTCATTCATGCGACTCGTGCTCAATCTATCGACCATCTGTGTTCCGAGGCCATGTCTACACATGCTAGGCTTGTCAACTCAACCTTAACGTATTCGCTGTGAAACATGGCTTACACCCACTTTATGCGAACATAGATATGTCTGACACCCGATCATCATGGCTTGCCTCATACCAAATAACTTTCTTGTTGGTGCACACTAAGGGGAACACAATCGTTGGTAATTTTAACAGGGATCATCTTATTAGGATACCGTCGAGTATCTAATACTAGCACACAATAAGATATACAAAGAATAACATTGAATGTAAATGCGATCTGATATGGTCCTTCACGTCGTGATCTCCATCCGGCGTCACTGGATTCCGGCTCCAGGGTTTCGACGCCGTAGACACTAGGGTACTGGTGCCTTTCTGGCGTGGTAGTCCGTCACCTCCGTGACTATCTACTACTACTTCGTAACATAAGGTAATCACTATACCTTTTCCACAACCATATCACAAAGCAATGCCCCCTGCAAAACAAAGTTAGACACCTCTAATTTATCTTTGCATGCTTTACGTGGTTGAATGGGCTTTCGCACAAGAACGGTTCTTACCTACAAACTTTCACCACAATATTGATCGAGTAGTTGTCTATACTACACCCCTTTCGGGGTCCCTCCATTGTAAATGGCATACCAACTAATGCGAGAGAGACAGAAACCCCCAAAGACACTTTATATGGTACAAGCCATATGTCAAGCGTGGACCAGTCTCGCGAATGAACGCGTAAAGTAGGTTGGAGGCCGCTTCATCAAGCATTACTGCGGTATACACAAGTACACGTGGAAGGGTAACAACTAAAACATCAACACCCACACGCTACATCTCGAGTGTTCTATTCGTACTAGCATTACTATGCATAGATCTAGCTCTGATACCACTATAGGGGTTCGCGTATGAAAACAATAAAATTTTACACTACGCCCCTGAACCCCTGATGCTGCTAGGACCTATCTATTAGTAATGCTATAACAGGAGGGGATTTTCACGAACTTACCATTGAAGACCGAAAAGCGTTGTCAACGCTCAGGAGAGCGTGGTTGATGTAGACGATCCGAAGCCGATCTCAAGGTCGTGATGAAGTCATTGTGCTCCTGCGGCTCCAACGACTCCTAGTGCCTCAAGTGTGACACCTCGTGGGGAGTTACAGGCGTCCGGTGCCTGGCGATGACTCCCGCTTCCCCGATCCAACAACAGTTGAGGAAGTAGAGCTCCTGGATCTGAATACCATAGCGCGACGGCGCTCCGTGATGAAGATTTCTCTCGTTCGTGCAGCCCGAACTTAGGACCACAGTCACGGGGGAGAGAGAGAGAGATAGAGAGAGAAAGATATATCAATTGGAGGTCTCCCCAAAAGTGAGGAAACCTTTATTGAATATTGTGTGTATTTTCTGGTCCAAATACCCCCACTATATATAGGGGAGGGGGAGGTACTACCTCCCTCAAAGTCTCGGGGTGGGATTCAAGGAGAAGAGAGGGGGCATCTGCCGGCCGGCCCTGGTGGGCCCCATGCGGAGGGGGGGCTAGGCCCAGCCGGCCACCGTCTTCCCCTTCTCCCTCCAGAATTTGGCCCATTAAGGCTTTTTGACCTTTAATTGATTTCTCTTTTATTAAATAATTATGAATAAATGATTAAATCAATATTTAACGTTCATTCACATATTATTCAATCTATGTGGCTATGGAACACCTTCCACCTCCACTCCGGACATCCTCCGGACTTACCGAAACCCTTGCAGTTTTCTCTCTTTTCCTTTTTGGTGATTCTACCGATCATGTAAACACTCTCTAAGCATCACCAATCC
This sequence comes from Avena eriantha, assembly GCA_910589775.1. Lineage (NCBI taxonomy): Eukaryota > Viridiplantae > Streptophyta > Magnoliopsida > Poales > Poaceae > Avena > Avena eriantha. The sequence continues at coordinate 174,334,975 of OU342745.1, read as the reverse complement.
CTTAAGCATGATACCCCACGGTTCAGGAACACTCCAGACATGGTCGGGAAACTCCCGGACCAATGATCGACAAAGGGACCTGGATGGCCATGTGACCCCTATGCATTCCACGAAGATCTTTTATTGTTTGAATCGTGACTGTCGCGTCTTATTCCTTTTGTCCCTCGATACTTGCATTGCCGGAGATCTTATCAATGACATCACCATGTCATGTTCAATCTCGTTACCGAACAATGCTACTTGACTCGTTTCGATAAGTGATATCCTTGTGATCAAATCAGACGCTGCGCAGCTATTGGATATAACTTCTCCGGGTGGTCCCTCAAGTATCTTTCCGTCACACGGATGGAAAAATTCCACTCTCAACATATATTGCCTCTACGGTTCCTCCGAATACCTGAACACACCTTTATGATCACTCTGTCAAAAGTGACGTTTGATGCTATCTAAGCACTCTCGGGAGACAGTGATTGATATAGTGTCACGGTCTAAGGAATAGTCTACTAGGTCTATTCTAATCATCGTAACTTGAACTTCGTGACATGATCGGGTCACGATGTTTAGGTTGGGTATTGGTTCATCATCTCATTCTCAGAATGAGTTGACCCTATTTCCAACTGGCATAAATGCCACATGATCAGCAAACCTTGATCATCTGTTGACCAATGAACCAGTGACTAGAGTTTTACCGGGAACCCCTAGTTGTTTATATATCACACGTGTATTGACGTTTCCTTTCAATACTTTTATAGCATGATATAAAACTTAATCATAAACTTTATGAAATATGATAATAATCCTTATTATTATTTGTTTCTAGGGCATATTTCCAACATGATGGTCTACAAACAATTTGTGCTACACATGCTAACAGTAACTACGAACAAGTAGAGCATCAGAAGTTCACACAACAACGACGAAGAGAGTATATATGCTCACAGTAACTCACACACAGAATGAACAGATTTATGAGCATCAGAGGTAACAACGAAGAATGGAGTATACATGCTCACAAATCTATGTAAAGCTAGCCCAAGGTGAGAGGTTTCTTATAGCAGCTTCTAGAGGATGCATCACAGATGTAGGGAATGAAGGAGATGCTGGCATGCCAACCATCGCTGTAGTCGATGGAGTTGCCGCCACACCGACTGTTGCCTTGGTCGACTTTGTTGACGGCAAGCTCACCGTGGCCACCTTTGCCAGAGTCGTCGGAAGGACTATCGTCGACGGGCTCCAAATTGAAGCAGGACAACAAACCGACGTCGTGCTCGCCGGCGAAGATGGCAGGACCGGTGTTTTCATGCTGGAGGCAGCAGAATAAAACGATATCGATCTAGTTCTGATAGGTGAAAAGCTCGACATGAAGGTGGAATGGTGGATTTGGATTTTGGGGTGGAACACCGCCGTGTCTAAATAGGGAGGGAGCACGAGGGCGGTGAGTGACTTCCCCTCGCCAAATTTTTGTGGCCGCGCGCGGTTGCATGCAGCGAGGTTGGTTCGGGGAAACAGACGGATCAAGCATTGTCCCTGGACCTGGCTGAGGGGTGCTTTGAGGTTCGAGAAGGGCATGTGGGTAACCAATCGGCCCATTTCCATCGCCCCTAGGGTTGGCTAGACCATCTAGAGGCTACCAAACACGCCTTCTCCGGTTGTCCAGCTAATTATACTATAGCTTAAGTGTGAGCAAAAGCGAGCCATCTGAGACCACCTGACCGTGCGCGTGTTTGTGGCTGTCCGATCTTCACATTGAGTCATCTCAACTAGGGGTGGGCGTTCGGTCATGACCGAAAATTTGGTCTTTGTATTTTGGTCTATTTTAGAATCGGTCTTGAAAAAATGAAGACCGAAATTTACTTATTATTTTTACTACCTGACAAACTCGGGTACCCGATAATTAAGGTTCGGGTTCGGTCATGACCGAATTGTGTTGTAGATATTATCAAATATAAAAGTTGGGTAATATTTCGTAAAAAAATGGTACAATGTCAGTTGTAATTTGAAAATATAATGCACTTTGTACATTCATATCATGGCGGGGATTAATAGTCAACAATACCATATTTGGATTAGTCGAGGAAGTTATATTTATAGTGACGGGCAACTTAGGCTTTGAGACTAGGCCACTTTCACGAAATTTTGGTCAGTTTGGTCCATTCGGGTACCTAGAACTAATGACCAAATTAATGAAACTAAAATCGGTCTTTAAAATTTGCTACCCAATTTTCTGATCGGTCTTTTTAGTCTCGGTCTATCGGTTTTGGTCTCGGTCTTTTTGGGTTCGGTTTTCGGTTATTGGGTTTTCTGCCCACCCCTAATCTCAACCATCCAGTTTCAGGTATCGACCAAAATCTTACGAGCTGGTCCCTCCCGTCCGCGCCCGCATCCCCATCTCGATCCCGTTCCCCTCCACCCGAGCTCTCGCCCATCCCAGCCCCTCCTCCATCTCCCCTAGCAACGTGTGTCGCCCCTCCGCTCCCGATATCTCCCTCTCACCTCTACTCCCTCCGCCCCTCCACTCATGATAACCTCTTCTCCCATCATCTCCTCCCCTCTAGACCCAGCGTGGCTCCTTGCGTGAAACCCTAGCATGGGTGAAGCAGCAGCTGTACGGGGTTGAGATGCTGCCTCTGTGGCTGCTCCTCCTCACCTTCGGCATCCCATCGATGGCCGGGACTCCACCCCGGTGACCCTCCTCCCCCACCGGACCCTCTTTCCCGGGCATCTCCTACCCCATGATCAAGCTCCATGGCTAGGTACTTTCCCTTGCCGGTTTCTGCTTCTTGGTCGCTCACCCCCGCAGCAAGGCATCACCCAGAGCTTGCAGGCGGCACCTCCGGTTCTTCCAATGCGCCCTTTCCTTTCCCATGGGGTGTTCTCCTCGCCTCCCCTTATCCAAGGGTTGCCTCCTCCAGTCTATGGCTGATTTGAGGCCACTTGCTGGGCATGCTACCGCTACATGTCGGCATATGCCTCTCCGTGTTTTATGGGCTCGTGAGGAGTAACTTCATGCATGGCAAGCAACTAGCGGGCGGTGTGTGCTGCTGCTCCACGCACGGTGGGTGTGTTGTCTTTCTTTACTCTCAACACCCATGTTTTCTTTCAGGAGAAGCGAGAGCTATTTTGCTCTCTAATCAAGAAATGGCAAAGACAATTCGATGGAAAGGAAATCATAGTTAGGGATGGAGGCTAGCAATAATATGAAATCTATTAGGAAGCTCCGGGAACCCGATCGATCCGTGGTTCCCGTCTGCTTCGTCCTCCCTCCCATGTAACTATGGTCGCTGCGGCCCACAGAGCCCGCATCGGATCCTCATCTCCATCACCCGCAGGTGAGCTCCAAAATTTTGCTCCCCCATGTGCCGGCTAGAAGAGGAACGCGAGGGCGCCTGGTGCCCGGTGTCCCTGGCGTTCGATATTTAGGACATCATGTTCTATGAGGTGAGGTTGTGTGTTGTCGTGTTGTGTTGTACTATCTCTCTATGTCATATTCAATTGCTTGTTGAGTATGAAGGAGACATGGCCTTGAGAAGGTAAGCAGGAGGAGATGTCGCGGTGGCGTTTGATTGGGAAGGGCATGCCATACTTCGATCTGGAGGGAATCAACAAGCAATCTCATCAGGTTAGCCAATTTGACGCCTTCCCCTACTTCTTTTTCACAACTCTTCTCAGTTGATCAACTCCTATAGATTTGTAAGGAAGTATACTTAGGTTCGTAAGGATATATGTTTTAGCTTTCTATACTAATGACACATTCACAAATTGTCTCTTTGTGCAAATGGATTGATATGTCTTTCCACCATTTCAAGTCGACTTGCATTTTCTAGGACAGGGATATCACAAGGTATTTGTTCCATAACTGAATTTTGTCTAATTTGTTGTAGAATTGTGGTGTGCATTTGAAAGAACATTTCATGGTTCCCTGTGTTTTGTGTGTTAGATAACAATACCGTGGAGTTATCTCATGTGTGCTAAGTGTGCAGGGAATGTTTGTATGCTTGGGGGCCGGATTTTTCGCCCTCCTCAAGGGCCGGATAATCCAGCCTAACTCACTTGGCAAAGGCAGGCATGGCGCGACGCTCTGACTAGGGGCAGATTTTCCCCTAGAAAATCTGAACAGGGGCGGATTTTCTTCCCCTGACCGGATAATCCGGCCCTCACCTTGGGCCGGATAATCTGGCCCTAGGAGACGATCAAGGGCAGGCAAGGCGCGACGCTCTGACTAGGGGCGGATTTCCCCCCGGAAAATCCGAACAGGCGCAGATTTTCTCCCCCTGGCCGGATAATCCGGCCCTCACCTTGGGCCGGATAATCCGGCCCCCAGGAGACGATCAAGGGCAGGCTCGGCATGACGCTCTGACTCGGGGCGGATTATGTGCCGGATAATCCGAGTCTAGGGCGGAGTTTTCCCTAGGCCGGATAATCCGGCCCTCACTTGGACCGGATAATCCGGACCCAAATGGGTCCAACGGCTGTGTTTGGACCGGGGGTATAAAAGCCCCTTCATCCCCTCCATTCAGATCTCTTGATTCATTTGAAAAAGGCCAGACCTATTGCAAGTGCTCTCTCTCTAGATCTCCCACTTCAACCACCTGAAGGCTTCGATCTTTGGGGGAATTGAAGGAGGAGACAACCTACATCGTCATCACGAATCAAGTGCATCAACTCCTCTCCATTCACTTGGAGAATTCCCCGATCTAGTATCCTCGTTAATATCTAGATCTTGTGTTTTATTATTGATAACTTATTCTTGTGGCAACTTGTTGTCATCATGGGAGCCTCCAATTTGGTTGTGGAGTTGTGCCCCGCTAGTTGTGTAAAGGCGCCGGTTCCCACCTCGTAGGGTTCCTATAGTGGAAAGATGGATCAGGCCTTTGGTGGCGGGATCCATCGAAGAATAGGGTGAGGCCTATTGTGGCATGGTGGTCTTAGTACTGCCCACCCCTCCAACGCATATGTACTTCCCTTAACAAGGAAGGAACTGCGGTAAAACAAATCATGTGTCTCCGCGTGCTCCACTACGGTTTACTCGTTCCTCTATTTCACTCGCCTTTACTCGCTAGTAGTTAGGTTTGCATATAGGGAAATTCTTTATAATAGTATATCTAGAGAATTTACCTTTTTGTCAAACCTAAAATTGAAAAAGCATTAAAATTTGAAGTAGCACCTATTCACCCCCCCTCTAGGTGCCCATATGATCCATTTCAATTGGTATCAGAGCCCCGGCTCTTTATTCGGGCTTAACAGCCTAAGAGAAGTATGGGTACCAAGGAGAATGGGAATGAGTCTATGGACAAGGTCACAATGGATAACCTCAAGACATTGGAAACAACCTTGTTGAAATCCTTTGAGACCAAGATGGAGGAGATGCAACAAATGATTGCTCGCCTCACATCATCCATGGCCCCATCTCCATCTTCCTTTGAGGCTACCACTCCTTCATCCAAGGATAAGGCTCATGCCGGATCTAAGGAAGATGAAGTGGTAGGTGAAAAACATAATGGTTCCACCTCCAAGAAGGGAAGTGGTAAGGAGGACTATAGTGAGATTCCTCACCTATATTCTCCCGACCCACCTATCCCTCATCCACATATAAACAATAGGGGTGATCCACCCAAGTGGCAATTCTTAATGAAATCTCATGTTTGTAGTTCGTCAATTGAACTTTGGAGAATCATTGAAGATGGTCTTCATATTGGAGACCCCACCAACTTGACTAGAAGAGAAGTCGTGGATAGTCAATAGAATGCAACGGCTCTCCATATGATTCAGCTCGGAGTGGGTCCCAAGGACATGCCCCACATTGAGCACTTCAACACCACCAAAGAAGCTTGGGATGCCCTCACCGATCTTTTCATTGGAAATGAAAGCATGAGAAGGAATAGGTACGATGATCTTAGTAATGAAGCTGAAGGTTTCTATATGTTGGATGGTGAGGACCATGAAGACATGTATAGAAGGCTCAAGAGCATTGCAACAATATTTAGAAAGCATGGAGCCACTCACATTGACGATGCCTGGATAAAAAGAAAATATGTGAGTGCCCTCATGCCATTTAAGCCAATGGACTTGAAGAGTTTGCAAGGTAGACATAACTATCACCAGATGACTTCCAATGAAGTCATGCAAGAAATGGCAGCCTTCAAGGTTGCCGCCAAGAACGCCGAAGATGCCCGTGCTCGGCCTATTGGAATGCAAAAGGAGTCAATGTGGCTCTAAAAGCAAATGTTGTTGAGCAAGATGAGGATGAAAGGGGATATACTGTCATCTCCATGGGCTGTCCCGAAGAAGTCAAGCGTGCTCATGGTGAGTACATGGCCTTTTATGCAAGGAATTTTTGGAAGGATCCAGCTAAGGCCAGGTATGAACTTGAACGGAAGAATGGGTCAAGTGGAAGAAGCGAGAATGGCCCAAAGTTGAGAACATGCTACAATTGTGGAGATAGGTTACACTTTGTGGCTGAATGTCCGTATCAAAGTAGAAGACAATGGTGGCAGGCCCATCCTTAAAGAAAAGTCCAAGGCACCTCGAAAGAAGCCATTCATCAAAAATAATGGTACTTACAAGAAGCAACCCAAGATTGTCTTGGTGGCACAAGAAGAATATTCCTCATCAAGTGAAGACGAAGAGGATAAGAGAGTTCACGAGAGGTGGCTGCTATAGCCACCACATCTACCCCACCATCTCTCTTCGATTCTCCAAATGAAAATGTCATCAACAACAACGTCACTTGCCTTATGGCAAGAGGGTCTGGGGTATCATCTTAAATTTCTTCATTCCCTAAGACTAACATAAATATGGATATGGATGATCATACTAGTCTTAAGATAAAAGAAGAATTTATTGCCTTGGACAATTTTTTTTCACTAACTTGCAAGGTGAGCACAAACTTCATTTTGATGCTCTTATGAGTAAACTTGCCCAATCCGAAGAACTCCTCGAAGAAAAGGGTAGAATTGAAAGAGAAGATGCCTTGGAGATAGCCTCCTTGAAGAATGCCTCGGAAGAAGAAGAGGAATCTCGAGTATCCTTGGAAGAGAGACTCGAGTCAATTGAGGAGTCTCATGAAGAGCTTGTTGCTTAGCTCATCAAAGAACGTGACAATGCTCTTGCTAAGGTAAAGAAATTAAAGAAGGAAAAGATTAAATTTGGGGCTGCTCATGCTAGACTCTTGGAGAAGTTTGAGAAACTTGACATTTCTCACAAGGCATTGGAGAGTGAACATTCTACTCTAAATGAGTCTCGTGACCAGCTCCAAACTCAATTGGATAAGTATGATATGCCCAGCAACTCCACTCCATCTTATGGACAAGAAGAACTTGTAAAGGGATCTCAACACAAAGGTAAAGAAGTTCTAGATGAGGTGCTTAGCAAGCAAAGGACCAACAATGGAAAATAGGGTCTTGGTTATGTTCCCAAGACTAAGAAGAAGAAGAAGAACAACAACAACAACAACAAGAAGAAGAGCAAAACTGCTCAACCAAAGACAAGCACCACCACTAATGACAAGACTAACTATGATGGTTTTGCAGGGGCTAATAATCCTAACTATGAATTATTTTGTGATTATCATGGTGATGTCTATGCTAGTTATGTAGGCCCTTTTGATAGTTACATATCTTGGTCTATTTGGGTTCCCAAAACCCTTGTCACTAACATGAGAGGACCCATTGAAAAATGGGTACCTAAAACCAAGAAGTAACTTTCTTGCAAGACTATGCTTCCGGTGGGTCTAAATGGGTACTCGATAGCGGGTGCACTAGTCATATGACCGGAAGCAAGGAGATCATCTTGGAGATGCGACCAAATCATGATCACATAACCGTCTCCTATGGTGACAAGTATAAATCTGAGCTATTGGGTCTTGGCAAAGTTGTGGTTGCTCACGATATCTCTCTCGTGGATGTCATGCTTGTTGAGACCCTTGGTTACAATTTACTTTCAGTTCGTGCCCTTGGTAAGATGGGCTTTGAAGTTTTTGAAGGGGTTCCGCATATGGAAACTAAAATTTTACCCTATGCCCTTGAACCCCTGAAGCTGCCAGGACCTATCTATTAGTAATACAGTAACCGGAAGGGCTTTTCGCGAACTTACCCTTGAAGACCGAAAAGCGTTGTCAACGCTCAGGAGAGCGTGGTTGATGTAGACGAGCCGAAGCCGACCTCAAGGTCGTGATGAAGTCCTTGCGCTCTTTCTAGCTCCAACGACTTGAGTGCCTCAAGTGCGACACCTCACGGGGAGTTACACACGTCCGGTGCCTGATGATGACTCCCGCTTCCTCGATCCAGCAGCATTTGCGGAAGTAGAGATCCTGGATCTGAATCCCGCAGCGCGACGGCGCTCCGCGGTGAAGATGTCTCTCGCTCGCGTAGTTCAGACTTGGGACCACGGTCACGAGAGAGAGGGGGAGAGAGAAAATATTAATTAGAGGTCCTCCCAAAAGTGGGGAGACGTTTATTGATTATTGGTGTATTTTTCTAGGCCAAATACCCCACTATATATAGGGGAGGAGAGGGTACACCCTCCCTCAAAGTCCCGGGGTGGCCGCCGACCACCCCCATGGGCCCCGCGCGGGGGGCTAGGCCTAGCCGGCCAGCCCCCTTGGCCCCTTCTCCCTCTCTCCTTTCCCCTAATGCGCCCTCTCCCTCCGGAAATTGGCCCATTAAGCCTTCTTGACCTTTAATTGATTTTCTCTTTATTAAATAATTATGAATAAATGATTAAATAAATATTTAACATTCATTCACATATCATTCAACCTCTCTGGCTATGGAACACCTTTCACCTCCACTCCGGACATCCTCCGGACTTACCGAAACCCTTCCGTTTTTCTCCCTTCTTTTTGTTGGCGATTCTACCGATCCTATAAATACTCTCTATGCATCATCAAGCCCTTAAGCGTGATACCCCACGGTTCGGGAACACTCCAGACATGGTCAGGACACTCCCGCACCAAAGATCGACAGAGGGACCTAGATGTCCATGTGACCCCTGTGTGTTCCACGAAGATCTTTCGTCGTTTGAACCGGGACAGTCGTGTCTTATTCCCTTTGTCTCTCGATACTTGCATTGCCTGAGATGTGATCAATGACATCACCATGTCGTGTTCAATCTCGTTACTGAACAATGCTACTTGACTCGTTCCGACAAGTGATATCCCTATGATCAAATCACACGCTGCGCAGCTATTGGATATAACCTCTCCAAGTGGGCCCTTGAGTATCTTCCCGTCACATGGACGGACAAATCCCGCTCTTGACATATATTGCCTCTACGGTTTCCTCTGAGTACCTGAACACACCTTTATAACCACCGTATTACCAGATGGCGTTTGATGCTACCTAAGCACTCTCGGGAGACAGTGATTGATATAGCCTCACGGTCTAAGGAATAGTCTACGAGGATCCATTTCTAATCATCGTAACTTGAACTTCGTGACATGATCGGGGCACAATGTTTAGGTTGGGTATTGGTTCATCATCTCATTCTCAGAATGAGATGACTCCATTTCCAACTGGCATAAATGCCACATGATCAGGAAACATGATCATCCGTTGACCAATGAACCAGTGACTAGAGTTTCACTAGGAACCCCTAGTTGTTTGTATATCACACGTGTATTAATGTTTCCACTCAATACAGTTATAGCATGATATAAAACTTAATCATAAACTATATGAAATATGATAATAGTCCTTACTACTATTTGTCTCTAGGGCATATTTCCAATAGTCTCCCACTTGCACTAGAGTACAAATACACTAGCTGCATTTGTTCTCAATCATTGTCACCATATATCCGGTACCCTGGACATGCTTGCTCATGGAAGAGGTTGAGTCTTGGGTTTGTACTTTACAGTCCCAAATCCTTTGCAACTTACTAATGTCACCTGTACTGACATTAACACTCTATCATCACATGATAGCATCTTTGTGTATGCATCGTTGCTATGGCAGCAGAACGAGGTCTGATTCCAGGAGCCTACAGTGATGTTAGATCAACCTCGAGGGCTTTCTCATGGGCACTATGCCCTGGGACACATCATTCTACGTTAAAAGCGAACTAGCCCCGCCATAACTTTATACAACACTTTAGATGGTACCCTTATCTATTATTATAAATGTATTCATCGAAACACTAATGCACTCTGTGCAACTTTCGATGTTTTGTTCACCTCGCTTCCTACTTGACTTTAATTGGTATATACGGGAGTATCCAACATATTCCCTTATAACATAACTATTTATGTTCTAAGATATGTCATCCTTTATTGATTTGGAAAACATGTCTACAGTTCTCTATTAGACACTGCGGACAAACTTAACTCAACGTTTTGTGATTCAAACTTGATCACTTTTAAACGTTACTAATTGGATCACATATTATGTTAAGTTATCATCATGGTTTTCTTAGTTAGAACCTATGTCGCAACATAGTAGATGACGATCATCCTTTTCTTTCTTTCAACCATTAATGTTAAACTTAATTCTATTCCTAATTCGAGTTATTAAGGAATAGTTCCTTAATTAACTTCTATTCTGAAATCCCTTTCAGAATCCCTTAAGGAATACTACATAATATCATAATACACTTATTATCAACTTCTACACCTTATAACTCATTACTTATAAGTATTTGCACTTTCATTCTTAACATACTTAAGAATTACTCCTATAGCTCCCACTCAGAATATGTTCCCACATATTTGAATTTGAGACTTACTGATGCAGCCCGTCCTACGGATGCTTCTACATCTACAACAACAAGTCCCCCAAGTGGACCCATGACTCGTGCCCGAGCCAAACTCCTCCAAGCTAAGGTGAACTCGCTCCTCTCTTCGTGCCAATTTGATACCTCCTTGGATGGCGTGCTACTTCATACCACTACTTTGTGCATCATCAGGTACGAGCCCCCGCCGCGTCGACCCACGAGCCGTGAAGCTGCACCTGAGCTGAAGCTGCCAAAGCCAGAGTGTCCGGCGCGACTCAGCCGGAGTGTCCGGCCAGCCCGAGCCCGAACCTGGCGCGGACATTCTGTGTGCCAGTTCGGACACTGCCCGGAGTGTCCGGCCACCCCGGAGTGTCCGGCCCACTCGACCCGGAGTGTCCGGCCCAAGTGATGGGCCTGCGAGCCTAGCTGGGCCCTATGGCCCATGTATCCCTCTACTTCTCCCAGAACTCTACTTTAATGCCTGAATTACCCCTGAACTTGTGGTTGGCCTATATATAGACCCCCACCTCCATTGTAAACCCTAGGCTTGATATTGGAATTAGTGGAAACCCCTTTGTGGATCTATCTAATTCTTGCCTCATGCTCCTTGACTAAGGAGCACCAGTATCCCCAAACCTCGTTGGAGTTTGCATTGTGCCTCCGCGTTGTACAAGGCCTAGGCATCGGTGTCCCTTCGCCTAGACGTCAAGATCTCACCGAGTCTCCCATCTCGCCGTGCCGGTTCGAGAGAGAGTCCACCGCCCGACGCCAATCCTAGGGATTGCGCCGGACCGGTCACTGCCGGCGTGAGCTATTGGTGTTTATCGTGGTTTTGCGTGTGTGTGTTCATCGCGTTCTTCGTGCGTGTGTTCGTCGTGTTCATCCTACCCTCCTTCCCCCACACTCCACCCTCGATTTGAAAGGGAATCGTGAAAGATCGGGCCACCCTAGAGGTTTGCCCCCAACATATTGGTATCAAGAGCTTCGTTGCTCACGATTTCCCCCACAAATTTTTCATCTATCCACCAAAAATTCGAAAATCCCCACAAAAAAAACCCATATTTTCCTTTGGATCCATCTCTTGATTTCGAGTGTTATTTGTGGTTTTGATCCGACCAAACCTTGGCTAAGGACTTGGTCCAGCTTTATCCTGCGTTTCCCTAGGCCGATTTGGCTAGTTTTTTGCGGATTTGAGGCCCGAAGGCGAGGATTTCCGCTCAAGAACACGAGCAGGAAACCTGCGCCGGAGTGTCCGGCACGTACCGACCGGAGTGTCCGGCCCGACCAGAGTGTCCGGCCGAACCAGACCAGAGTGTCCGGCCAGACCGGAGTGTCCGTCCCAAATAGACCGGAGTGTCCGGCTGTAACGCCAATTTTGACAATTTTGCCTCATTTTTCGCATTGGCTAATCTCCTTTGATTGCTCGTGTCCCGTGTGCGTGTCAGCAACTACCAGCAAGCTTCCGCATCATCAACTTCCGCGCTCATCGGCACCACGGACCACGAACATCATCCCGCACCACCGACGCCAAGTTCATCATCAAAGAAGGTATAACTTGCGTCACCTTGTTAACCCCCATCTTCCTTTGTGTGTACCTATCCCATGAGAGTGGCTCATCTTGTGTTTGCTTGAGCATTGTGCATTTGTCCTTGGATAGTGAGAGTGCAAGAACAATAGCAAGTGTGACTAGGTAGCATCAAGGGAGAACAAAAAAAAGGAAAAAGATACAAAGAAAAAGCAAAAGAAAAATAGTCTCCCCTTGCAAAAGAGAGTCTCAAAGCTTGTAAGCAAGAGAGAAAGAAGAGCGCCCAAGGCAAGTGCACAAATCTGTTGCTCAATTTTAATCTTGGCAAACGAGCCACGGTCTCTCCTTGCATTGGCACGACAATGAGCTTAGTCTTCGTTAGGACATTTTGTTTGATCATTTTCATAGTCGTGTCAATCCCAACTTTCTCCACGTGTGTGTATATAGTCGTAGGTTCCCGTCACCCTTCGAGTTGTTGACCTTCGCCTTTGACTTGAGTTTTGTTGGATTTTACCCACTTTTATCCCTTTTCTTTTGGTTGGTTCTGTGGCTGTCCACAATCCTAACCTACCACCAACAAGCTTTTTAGAGTAAGTTCTTTCTTTAGTGTGAGTTTTCTTTGCATTTCCACTTTACATGCTTATAGCTCTCACTTGTGGTTTCTAGTTTGGTGCAATCCCCAAGGTGAGGTACAAGGCTAACACCACCATATTCCACTTCCATATACAATACTTGTGTGTTTTGCATGATGGATAGGCACGGTGAGACGAGCCAACCACCCCCCCAAGAAGAAGATCAAGGTCCGTACATGACGCGCGCATGTCACTTCATCATTCGACAAGAGTTCCGTGAACGTTGCCAAGCCCTTGAGACGCGACAAGATGAACAATTTGGCGAGACGCGAGCCAAGTTCAAGAACATCGACAACCGCTTCGACGGCCTCAAACGACAAATGCATGCAATGCATCACAACTTCGGCCACCAAAATGAAGCGCTAAAACGCTCCGTCGCCGAAACAAATGACAATCTTCGACGCCTCATCGACGGCATGGCAAGACCACGTTCATGCGCGTCAAGCTCTTCAAGTTCTTCGCATCGTCATGCACCTCTTCCACAAGATCTACATCAAAGTGCTCAAAGACGCAATGATGCCCCCGTGGTTGAAGATGGAACCTCTTCGAACTATGTACCTTCCCCATGGCACGCTGCAACGTCAAGCTATGATGGTGACCTCTCTTCAAGTCCACGAGCAAGGCAAGAAGCACACCATCACGCAAGGGCACTAGTGATCCGACAAGAGCAACCACAAGAGGAACCGCAAGCGCAACCGCAAGTACAACCGCAAGTCTACCACCATCGACCGCGACACATACTTGACACAACAAGTGATGACTCCAACTTGGAGAATCAAGATCGTCATCGACGTGAAGCTCTCCAAGATCATCCTCTTCGTCATCAACGTCATGAACGTCAACAACGACACCATGGTCATCACGCGGCGCCTCCTCCACATCAACAAAACTTGGAGCGTCAAGTGATACAAGTTGAGCGATGCCCACCACGTCAAGAGGCTCATGACCATGTTCTTCGCCGTGAGGCCCATGTGCCTAACCAACATCACCAACCGAGGAACGAGCCTCCTCTTCGTCATCAACCGCATCATGAGGCTCCACAACCTCACCACCTTAAGGCTCAAGCGCCTCAACCATGTCAACAACCGCGCCAAGAGCAAGAGCAAGCTCCTCCTCAACAACAATATCAAGAGCAAGCTCCGCAACAAGGATGCAACAACCAAGTTCCACCTCCCCAACTACAAGATCATCAACAAGGTCACCAAGCTCGTCGCAATGACCGCAACGATGAAGAAACTTTTGGCAAGCTCAAGTTCACGATGCCCAAGTTCACCGGATCCAATGACCCCGAAGAATACCTCTCGTGGGCACTCAAAGTCGACAAGATCTTCCGCATGCACAACTATAGCAACGAGAAGATGGTCGCCATGGCTTCGCTAGAGTTTGATGATTATGCCAACCTTTGTTGGGAATAAGTTCAAGTTGCTCGTGATGCAAGACAAGAGCCGCCAATCACAACTTGGCATAACATGAAGGCTCACATGAGATCCCGGTTTGTCCCCACGCACTACACGCGTGACCTCTTCAACAACCTTCAAGCTCTTCGCCAGGGGACAAAGACCGTGGAAGAATACTTCAAGGAAATGGAACTCAACTTGATTCGCGCCAACATTGATGAGCACATGGAGCAAACAATGGCACGTTTCCTTATTGGCTTGAATCACCCAATCAAGCGCATCGTCGAGTTCCAAACCTGCAATAGCATGGTTGAGCTTGTGCACGTCGCAACAAAGGCTGAACGTCAAGTGCAAGAGGATATCAAGTACAACAAGCCCAAGACGCACTTCACCTACAAGCAAGCTTCAACCGCTACACCAACAACTTTCAATGGTAGCTCCTCAAGTACCTCCAAGCCTTCCTTCAAGCCCACACTTCCTCAAGGAAAACTGCCCCCAAGTGGCAAGCAAGCAAAGAGTGATACACCTTTCAATGGTGAATGCTACAAGTGTGGAGGTAAAGGACACAAGTCGGCCGAATGTGGAAACAAGAAAGTCTTGGTCATCCATGACAATGGTGATGAAGAGTACTTGAGTGAAGATGAGTTTGATGCCCGTGTCAAGGAAGCAATGGCAAGGCAACGAGTGGAAGATGATCAAGAACTCCTCATGTGTGAGCATGTCGCAAGTCCATCGCTTGTCGTCACAAGGATCTTGACCACTCAAGCACAAGAGCATGAAGACCAACGCTCCAACATCTTCCAAACACGAGCCGGCATCAACGAAAAATCTATCAAGGTGATCATTGACGGAGGGAGTTGTCACAACCTTGCTAGCACCGAGTTGTGTGAGAAGCTCAACCTCACCCTTCATCCACACAAGCACCCCTACCACGTACAATGGCTAAGTGACCAAGGGTCCGTGAAGATCAAGCATACCGTATCGGTCTCCTTCGCCATTGGTCCTTACAAAGATACGGTGGAGTGTGATGTGGTTCCTATGACAGTTTGCCACATGCTTCTTGGTCGACCGTGGCAATTTGACAAGGCTGCTCAACATGATGGTCGCACCAATATATACACCTTCAAATGGCTCAACAAAACATGTGTTTTGCAACCGATGACTCCTAGCCAAATAATTGCGGACAATGCAAAGGCTTTAGCGAGGGCGCAAAGCACAACACCTACTTGTGAGAAGAGCGGTGAGAGAGAGAACCACCTCATAGTGAGTGAGAGCCACAAGCCAAATTCGAGTGGAAAAACTAAGAGTGTTCTCCTTGCCACCAAAAGTGAGATGAGAGATGTTCGGAACAACCCATCCATCTTGCACTATGTCCTCCTTTGCAAGGGACTAGCGCAAGGAACTAATGAATTAACCAATGTTCATCCATCTTTAATGAATGTTTTGCAGGAATTCAAGGATGTGTTTCCCGAAGAGCTTCCACATGGACTACCTCCTCTTCGCGGCATCGAACATCGAATTGACCTCATCCCCGGTGCACCACTTCCCAACCGTGCCGCTTACCGCACGAACCCGGAGGAAACGAAGGAGATCGAACGTCAAATCAACCAACTTGTCTCCAAAGGTTTGATCCAAGCTAGCACTAGTCCAAGTGTCGTACCCGTGATTCTTGTTCCAAAGACGGATGATACGTTACGGTTATGCATGGACTGCCGTCCAATCAATGCTATCACCGTGCGTTATCGACATCCCGTACCACGTCTCGATGACATGCTTGATGAGTTGTGTGGAGCCACTATTTTTTCGAAAATTGATCTTCATAGTGGTTACCATCAAATACGCATGGCTGAAGGTGATGAGTGGAAAACCGCCTTCAAGACCAAACTTGGTCTCCATGAATGGTTGGTTATGCCCTTTGGTTTATCAAATGCCCCATCCAATTTCATGCGCCTTATGAATCACATCTTGCGTTCTCTCATTGGAAAAAGTTTTGTTGTCTATTTCGATGATATTCTTGTTTATAACAAATCACTTGAGGACCATGTAACACATGTCAAGGAAGTTTTGCAAATCCTTCGACATGAAAAGCTTTATGCTAATCTTCCCAAGTGCACTTTTGCTAAAGACAAGTTGATCTTTCTTGTATTTGTCGTTTCTTCGAAGGGAATTGAAGTTGATGTTTCCAAGGTAAAGGACATACGAGATTGGCCCATACCAACAAATGTGAGTGAACTCCGAAGTTTTCATGGGTTGGCTGGTTTCTATCATCGCTTTGTGAAAGACTTTTCAACCATTGATTGTCCCCTTAATGAATTGACCAAAAAGAATGTCACCTTTGTGTGGGGCAAAGCACAACAAAA
The DNA here is from genome assembly GCA_910589775.1 of Avena eriantha. Taxonomy (NCBI): domain Eukaryota; kingdom Viridiplantae; phylum Streptophyta; class Magnoliopsida; order Poales; family Poaceae; genus Avena; species Avena eriantha. The sequence goes on along the minus strand of OU342745.1, from coordinate 174,318,354 downwards.
ATATTTTGATGAACTTAAAAAGAGGCTCACCAAAGTATCTGTTCTTGCTTTACCGGATTTCACAAAAACTTTTGAGATAGAGTGTGATGCTAGTGGTATTGGCATTGGAGGAGTCCTTATGCAAAACGGACGTCCTATAGCCTACCATAACGAGAAACTTGATGGTGCTCGCCTTAACTATCCGATTTATGGCAAAGAGCTTTTTGCCTTAGTTCGTGTCCTTCAATTTGGCAACACTACCTTTGGCCCAAGGAATTTATCATACATTCCGACCACGAGTCGTTGAAATATCTCAAAGGCCAAGCTAACTTGAGCAAGAGACAGCCTAAGTGGGTTGAGTTCATGGAGTCTTTTCCGTACATTGTCAAGTATAAGAAGGGCAAAGATAATGTAGTTGCGGACGCATTGTCTCGCAAACATACAAGCCTTCTTACGAGACTTGAAATCAACGTGTTGGGTCTTGAGGAAATAAAATCTGTGTATGCTTCCGATCCGTTCTTTGAACCAATTTCGCAAAGTGCTCCAATTACAAAGGAGTTGATGATTTCTATTTGCATAAGGGCTTTCTATTTAAACAAAACAAGCTATGCATCCCGAAGTCGTCGCTTCAACTTTTGCTTCTCCAAGAATCTCATGGTAGAGGCCTTATGGGTCACTTTGGTCGCGACAAGACATTGGACATGCTCTCCAATCACTACTTTTGGCCCAAGATGAAGCGTGACGTGGAGCGCTACGTTCAACGATGCACGACGTGTGTTCAAGCTAAGTCGCAAGCTAATCCCTATGGTCTTTATATGCCATTGCCTATTCCTCATACACCTTGGTCCGACATTAGCATGGATTTCGTGTTAGGATTGCCTAGATCTAAGCATGGTCATGATTCTATATTTGTTGTTGTGGATCATTTTTCCAAAATGGCACACTTCATACCGTGCCATAAGACCGACGATGCTTCACATGTTGCAAATCTGTTTTTCAGGGAAAATCGTCCGTCTTCACGGTGTGCCAAGGACAATCGTCTCCGACCGCGACGTCAAATTCATGAGCTACATGTGGAAGACCCTCATAGCAAAGCTCGGCGTCAAGCTCCTCTTCTCATCCGCATCACATCCTCAAACTGATGGCCAAACCGAAGTTGTCAACCGAAGCCTCGGAACTCTCCTTCGTGTGTTGATCAAGAAAAACCTGAAGGATTGGGAGGAATGCATTCCACACGCCGAGTTCGCCTACAATCGAGCCAAGCACTCAACAACCAAGATGAGTCCATTCATGATCGTCTATGGTTTCGAGCCCCTCACCGCGCTCGACATCCTACCACTACCTCTCCATGAGCGCACGAACATGGACGTCGAGAAGCGCGCACAAGCTATGAAGAAGCCCCATGAAGAAACAAGAGCTACTATCGAACAACAAGTCCTTCACCAAGCTTCAAGGTTAAACAAGGACAAGAAGGAGATGATATTTGAAGAAGGTGACCTTGTGTGGATACACCTAAGCAAGGACCGCTTCCCCAAGGAACATGACTTCAACCTCAAGCCAAGAGGAGATGGTCCCTTCAAGGTCCTCAAAAGTATCAACAACAACACCTACATCATCGACATACTGACCTCCAAGTACCTTGCAAGCAATACATTCAATGTCAAGGATCTCTCACCCTACCATGGAGATGCTCAAGATGATATCCATGAAGAGTCGAGGACGACTCTTTCCCAAGGGGGGAGCTGATGCAGCCCGTCCTACGAACGCTTCTACATCTACAACAAGTCCCCCAAGTGGACCCATGACTCGTGCCCGAGCCAAACTCCTCCAAGCTAAGGTGAACTCGCTCCTCTCTTCGTGCCAATTTGATACCTCCTTGGATGGCGTGCTACTTCATACCACTACTTTGTGCATCAACAGGTACGAGCCCCCGCCGCGTCGACCCACGAGCCCTGAAGCTGCACCTGAGCTGAAGCTGCCAAAGCCAGAGTGTCCGGCGCGACTCAGCCGGAGTGTCCAGCCTGCACAAGCATGAACCTGGCGCGGACATTCTGTGTGCCAGTTCGGATACTGCCCGGAGTGTCCAGCCACCCCGGACTGTCCGGCCCACTCGACCCGGAGTGTCCGGCCCAAGTGATGGGCCTGCGAGCCTAGCTGGGCCCTATGGCCCATGTACCCCTCTACTTCTCCCAGAACTCTACTTTAATGCCTGAATTACCCCTGAACTTGTGGTTGGCCTATATATAGACGCCCACCTCCATTGTAAACCCTAGGCTTGATATTGGAATTAGTGGAAACCCCTTTGTGGATCTATCTAATTCTTGCCTCATGCTCCTTGACTAAGGAGCACCAATATCCCCAAACCTCGTTGGAGTTTGCATTGTGCCTCCGCGTTGTACAAGGCTTAGGCATCAGTGTCCCTTTGGCTAGACGTCAAGATCTCACCGAGTCTCCCCTCTCGCCGTGCCAGTTCGAGAGAGAGTCCTCCGCCCGACGCCGATCCTAGGGATTGCGCCGGACCGGTCACCGCCGGCGTGAGCTATTGGTGTTTATCATGGTTTTGCGTGTGTGTGTTCATCGCGTTCTTCGTGCGTGTGTTCGTCGTGTTCATCCTACCCTCCTTCCCCCGCACTCCACCCTCGATTTTAAAGGGAATCGTGAAAGATCGGGCTACCCTAGAGGTTTGCCCCCAACACTTACATTGCTCCCACTCAAAAATATGTCAATCACATATTGTTTCATGGAAGACTTTCATAGCTCCCACTCAATTTTATGCAAATTGCATATCCACTCACTATTTTGAATAATTTTAAAATCCTTTGATCAAATATCAAACTTGGAAATTTACTATGAGATACTAGTACTTTACTAGTTTTAAATCCACTAGACATTTAGCACACATGAATCAAATTCATTTGAATTCATCCAATATTTGACAAATTGTGCTTTTGTCATTCACCCCCTTTTCCACTATGGCTTTGCAGTCATTTGGGAAAATTCCAAGTAACTCCTTTACTTGTGGGATTCAGCAATGAATTGCTTTCTAATCTCAACTGAATTTTACTTTTAGGATTTCTCATAATTAAGTTTACCATTATTTCCTTTGTAGTTCGTAGGTATGTCATATTCCAAGAATCATGACAAATGATTCACAAATGTCTCCATATAAGATATGGATTACATTTTGAATCCTACTTCATGTAGTGAAAACATCAGTGGGGAAAACACAATTATCAATATCATTGATTCTTTCCGTTTGTGAAGAGAATCGTTCAGGAATGTTGTCCGTTGTGCTTCTCAACACTCTGATGTAGGTTTTTGAATCCTCATCTTGTTTTTCACTAATTTCCATTTGCTCCATAATCGAGAAATATCACTAAAAGTGAGCTTTCTCAAGAATGCACCAAAATCCAAGCAATACAAGTTTTGCTTCCTTTTTGATTTAGCTATGGATTTTGTATTCAAAGTTTCTAATGAATACTCTACAAGGACTTATTCGCTATTGTTTTGGTTATATCGAATAACCCCAAAACTTTAATGAATTCAAATGGTTCACTACATTCTAATTGAGTGCTAACTATTTCTAACTAATGGTCTCTACATCTATACTACAACGATTTTATTTGGTGCCTTCTATTTAACCCTTTTGATATCTAATATCATATTGTGATGCTTTGCATTTTGACGTTTCAAAACGCTTTGCATTCCACAATTTCTTTTATGCCATTCTTATAAATTCGAATCTCATTACTATTGATCAAATCATAGTAATTAAATTCTCTTTTATATTTATACCCTCTTTTTGATGAAACACTTTGATCAAATCAAATAGTTTCATATTCATGTTTCCTTTGGTAAAATATTTACACAGTTAAACAATCATATAATGATAATTACCATTTTGGTTAAAACATAATACATCAAATATGTATTTACTTTTAACAATTCTTTAAACACTTTGTATTCAAGTAATACACGGTGTTCGAGTTAACTTGCCAAACTTAGGCATGATTTATATGCGATAAGAAATCGAATGACTTTCACATATTATCACATAACTTTGAATTTAAACAATGGTGTTTCATTCATTAATGAACATATCATTAAGTTGGGTATTTTAAACAAGGCATTTTAATGTTTTACAAATGTTCGTGCATTATCAATTAGTTTCAAACAGCAAGGATAATTCACACATAATCAAACAAGATATGAACACGAATAGAAATCATTCATAAAAGCAGAACAACTCTTTTTTACAAACTCATATGGATAACCGTCTCACGAAGTGTGAGACACACTAAAGAAGTTCACAATCTCTTGATTACAAAAATCATCCTAAACACGAACTAAATGATAAATGTTGAGGGATAGTGTCATCGGCTGTCATCATCATGCTCGCCATCAACACGCAACGTCACCTCCTCTCCAGCAAGCACCTCTCATGCAGAAGGACATGTTTTCAGCAAAACAGAACAAGTATCAGATATACTTAACACTGCAAATGTGTTTGCAAGATTATAATATTTATAAAACTATATATCAAATATATACCTTCGTCGTTGACGACTCCAGCGACGTTGGGTTCATCCACCACATTTCTAAAATGTGATATGAACTCGAGGAAATCCAGTGTTTCCGTGTCGCCTCTCATAATGCAGATCCTGACCTGTGCTTGGAAGATTGGTGGAAGCGACCGTAGCACAACTCCCATCACAAATGAGCTTGAAAACCAGTTGTCCAGGTAGTATGCCAGACTCATGTATGCATCATATATGCTCAATAAGTGCTCGTCTAGTGAGGAACCCTCCTCCATCTTTATGGAGAGGAAGTTCCCCATTAGCTCATACTCCCACATGCGCACTTGTTCCACGAAATGTGCTCTCAGATGTGCCATGACCATTTGGGGCTTAAGACTTCCCACCATTGGCCATAGCCCATCCTCCATTCTGAGGCGCATCGTCACTGATATGAATGTGGCCATCACACGATGATGATAACGCAGATCTCGCTGCTCCTGGGTCTCATGAGAATAGGGTAGCTCCAAATACATCTCCTAGGTCATGTAGTCATCTACATTGTTCTCCCCAAGGAGATCAAATAGGCGTATGACCCATGTAGAAAGGTTGGATCCATCTAACTTGAGCTTTTCTCCTTTTAACCAATCGTCGATAGGAAATGTAATCTCAGGAAGAACTATTTTCTACATTTATAATTGCAAAAGGAATTTAGACTAAGTTTATAATTAAATGAGTTAATAATAACTCCACTCAGAAACACCTATCCCCAAAAGGGTTCCTAGTGATAACACGACCCCTATCAGCCACATCTCCCCCGATCGTCACGACCATCAATGTGGGTTCAAGGGTGGACGCTAAACGTCGGTCACATCATTCATGTGACTCGTGCTCGATCTTTCGACCATCCGTGTTCCGAGGCCACGCTTCTCTGGCATGCTAGGCTTGCCAACTCAACCTTAGTGTATTCGCTGTGCAATATGACTTACACCCACTGTATGCGAACGTAGATATGTCTGACACCCAGGCCTGTAACCCTGGATCGCCTCATACCGAAGAACTTTCTTGGTGGTGCACACTAAGGGGGAACACAATCGTTGGTAATTTTAACAGGGATCATCTTATTAGGCTGCTGTCGAGTATCTAATACTAGCACACAATAAGACATACAAACAATAACATTGAATGTAAATGCTATGTGATATGGTCCTTCACGTTGTGATCTCCATTCGTCGTCACCGGGTTCTGGCACCGTAGACACCAGGGTACCGGTGTCATTCCAGCGTGGTAGTTCGTCACCTCCGTGACTATCTACTACTATGTAACAAAAGGTAATTACTTTACCTTTGCCACAACCATATCACAAAGTAACCCCCTGCAAAACAAAGTTAGATGCCTCTACTTTATCTTTGCATGTTTTACGTGGCTGAATGGGCTTTCGCACAAGAACCGTTCTTACCTATGAACTTTTAGCACAATGCTGATCAAGTAGTTGTCTATACTACACCCCTTTTGGGGCCCTCCGTTGCAAATGGCTTACCAACTAATGCGAGAGAGACAGACACCCCCTAAGCCACTTTATACGGTACAAGCCGTATGTCAAGCGTGGACCAGTCTCGCGGATGAACGCATAAATTCGGTTGGGGGCCGCTTCATCAAGCATTACTGCGGTATACACAAGTACACGTGGGAGGGTAACAACTAAAAGATCAACGCCCACATGCTACATCTTGTGTGTTCTACCCGTACTAGCATTACTACGCATAGATCTCGCTCTAATACCACTGAAGGGGTTCCGCGTATGAAAATAATAAAATTTTACCCTACGCCCCTGAACCCCTGAAGCTGCCAGGACCTATCTATTAGTAATACAGTAATGGGAGGGGCTTTTCGCGAACTTACCCTTGAAGACCGAAAAGCGTTGTCAACGCTCAGGAGAGCGTGGTTGATGTAGACGAGCCGAAGCCGACCTCAGGTCGTGATGAAGTCCTTGCGCTCCTTCTGGATCCAACAACTTGAGTGCCTCAAGTGCAACACCTCATGGGGAGTTACACACATCCGGTGCCTGATGATGACTCCCGCTTCCCCGATCCAGCAGCAGTTGCGGAAGTAGAGCTCCCGGATCCGAATCTCGTAGCGCGACAGCGCTTCACGGTGAAGATGTCTCTCGCTCGCGCAGTCCAGACTTGGGATCACGATCACGAGAGAGCGAGGGAGAAAGACAAAATATCAATTAGAGGTCCTCCCAAAAGTGGGGAGACCTTTATTGATTATTGGTGTATTTTTCTAGGCCAAATACCCCACTATATATAGGGGGAGGAGGGGTACACCCTCCCTCAAAGTCCCGGGGTGGGACTAAAGGAGAGGAAGGGGAGGGGTGGCCGCCGGCCACCCCCATGGGCCTTGCGCGGGGGGCTAGGCCCAGCCGGCCAGCCCCCTTGGCCCCTTCTCCCTCTCTCCTTTCCCCTAATGGGCCCTCTCCCTCCAGAAATTGGCCCATTAAGCCTTTTTGACCTTTAATTGATTTTCTCTTTATTAAATAATTATGAATAAATGATTAAATCAATATTTAACATTCATTCACATATTATTCAACCTTCATGGCTATGGAACACCTTCCACCTCCACTCCGGACATCCTTCGGACTTACTAAAACCCTTCTGGTTTTCTCCCTTCATTTCTTCGGTGATTCTACCGATCCTATAAACACTCTCTATGCATCATCAAGCCCTTAAGCGTGATACCCCATGGTTCGGGAACACTCCAGACATGGTCAGAACACCCCAAGATCTTTCGTTGTTTGAACCGGGACAGTCATGTCTTATTCCCTTTGTCTCTCGATACTTGCATTGCCTGAGATGTGATCAATGACATCACCATGTCGTGTTCAATCTCGTTACTGAACAATGCTACTTGACTCGTTCTGACAAGTGATATCCCTGTGATCAAATCACACGCTGCGTAGCTATTGGATATAACCTCTCCGAGTGGGCCCTTGAGTATCTTCCCGTCACATGGACGGACAAATCCTGCTCTTGACAGATATTGCCTCCACGGTTTCCTCCGAGTACCTGAACACACCTTTATAACCACCGTATTACCAGATGGCATTTGATGCTATCTAAGCACTCTCGGGAGACATTGATTGATATAGCCTCATGGTCTAAGGAATAGTCTACGAGGATCCATTTCTAATCATCATAACTTGAACTTCGTGACATGATCGGGTCACGATGTTTAGGTTGGGTATTGGTTCATTTCCAACTGGCATAAATGCCACATGATCAGGAAACATGATCATCCGTTGACCAATGAACCAGTGACTAGAGTTTCACTAGGAACCCCTGGTTGTTTGTATATCACACGTGTATTGATGTTTCCACTCAATACAGTTATAGCATGATATAAAACTTATTCATAAACTATATGAAATATGATAATAGTCCTTACTACTATTTGTCTCTAGGGCATATTTCCAACAGTTTTCATTGATGCTGATTTGGTGGTACTCTTGTGGAGCAAGTCTCTAAAGGTCGCTTTCGTGGGATATGTCAAAAATGACCTGTATGTGGTGGACTTCTCAGGGAAAACCACTACAGGCCCGATATGTATTTTCGGAAAGGCCGACGCGGGTTGGTTATGGCACCACCATCTAGCCCACGTCAACATGAGAACTTTGCAAAGTCTCCACAAGGGTGGCCACATCCTTGGACTAAAAGAAAATGTTTCCTTTGCCAAAGATCGTGTTTGCAGGGCTTGTGTTGAAGGAAAAATGCATGACTCTCCCCATCGACGGAAGACCATTATTTCATCAACAAGGATTTTGGAGCTCCTTCATGTTGACCTCTTTGGTCCTCCATCTCATGCAAGCCTTGGTGGGAAGAAATATTGTCTTGTAATTTTTGAAGATTATTCAAAATATACATGGGTCTATTTCTTCAAGTTGAAGAGCAAGACTCAACAAACTTTCATTGACTTTGCCAACGAGGTTCAACGTCAACATAATCTCCCAATTTTGGCAATTAGAAGCGATAACGGCTCCGAGTCCAAGAACTACACCTTAAATGAATTTCTAAGTGAAGAGGGGATAAGACATCAATATTCCGCTGCGTACACCCCTCAACAAAATGGTGTTGCTGAGAGGAAGAACCGGACCTTAATGGATATGGCAAGGTCTATGCTAGCTGAATTCAAGTCTCCATATAACTTCTGGGCGGAAGCAATCTCTACCGCTTGCCAGTCATCCAACCGGTTATATCTCCATAAAATCTTGGACAAGACTCCGTATGAAATCTTACCGGTAACAAGCCAAACACCTCATACTTTTGGGTATTTGGTTGTAAGTGTTTCTTTCTCATCAAAGGAGTTCGTTTATCTAAATTTGAGTCTAAGGCTTTAGAAGGCATTTTTGTTGGTTATGGTGCCGAATCCCAAACTTATAGAGTCTACAATAAGCTCTCCGAAACTGTTGTAAAATCTTGTAGTGTGGTGTTCGAGGGAAATGATGGCTCCCGTGCGGTGCAAGTTGATGTTTGTGATGCAAATGTTGAAATACCCCAAGATGCCATAAGAAGAATGGGCGTGGGATTTTTCCGCCCATTGAGGAACCCCTTGTGGCGGATCGGGAAGGACAATGCTCTACTCAAGTAGAGCCATCATCGACACACGCTCAACATGCTCCAACCACTAGAGAAACTTCTACACCAACTCCACCAAATGCTGAAGATCAACATATCAAAGAATCTGCTGCAAGTCCCAGGCCGTATTTTTCGGCTGACCCCGGATTATCCGGCCACTCTCCATTTGGAGCAAAGATCTTGTCAAATTTGCGAAGATGCTTCAGGTTCTCCTAGGTCGGATTATCTGGCCTCACCCTCGGCCGGATTATCCGGCCCTAAAACTCCTGAAGAACAGCAGCCTCCTGTTACGACTATTGATCCACATCAAGGGCAAGGTTCATCATCTCCTACTCCTGCTAATCAAGCTACAGATCAAGGCCAAGCCAATGATTCCAAACGAAGACTCAAATGATGAAGTTATTCCCCCAAGAGACAACAAGCTAATTGAACTTCGTCGCAAAGCTCGTGCCGATAGGAACCTTGAGTTAAGGGGTCACACTCTTGACAAAGTTGTAGGCGATCTTCGACGAAGGGTTTCCATAAGAAGGGAGTTGGAAAGTTTCGGTGAGCATCAAGCTCACATCTCAATGGTGGAACCCAAGAAAGTGTTTGAAGCTCTTGAAGATCCGGACTGGGTTGTTGCTATGCATGAAGAGTTGAATAACTTTGAACGCAATGAGGTTTGGAAATTAGTAGAGAAGCCCAAGGATTGCCGCAATGTTATCAGCACAAAATGGATATTTAAAAACAAGCAAGATGAGAATGGCATTGTTGTGAGGAACAAGGCGAGACTCGTGGCACAAGGCTATTCCCAAGTTGAGGGCATTGACTTCGGCAAGACTTATGCTCCTGTGGCTCATCTTGAGTCCATCTGTATCCTTCTTGCTTATGCTGCTCATAATAATTTTAAATTACAAAAAATGGACGTTAAGAGTGCTTTTCTTAATGGTCCTCTACATGAGTTGGTATATGTAAAGCAAACCCCGGGATTTGAGGATCCTAACTTTCTGAACCATGTCCACAAACTCGATAAGGCACTCTATGGCCATAAACAAGCCCCACGTGTGTGGTATGAGCACCTTAAAGAGCTTTTGTTAGACCGTGGCTTCGAAGTTGGGCAAATCAATCCCACTCTTTTTACTAAGAAGGTTAAGGGGGAGCTCTTCGTTTGCCAACTATATGTAGACGACATTATCTTTGGCTCTACGAATAAAGCTTTTAATGATGAATTTTCAAAGCTTATGACTGACAGGTTTGAGATGTCTATGATGGGGGAGTTACGATTCTTTCTTGGATTTGAGATCAAGCAACTTAGAGAAGGAACCTTCATCAATCAAGCAAAATACATCCAAGACATGCTCAAGAGATTCAAGATGACGGATCTTAATGGCGTCGCCACTCCGATGCAAACAAAATGTCACCTTGAACTTAATCCCCATGGTAAAGATGTGGATCAAAAGGTATACCGGTCCATGATCGGCTCTCTTCTTTACCTCCGTGCATCTAGACCTCATATTGTGTTGAGTGTAGGGGTGTGTGCAAGGCATCAAGTAGCTCCTAAAGAAAGTCACTTAGTGGTGGTCAAGAGGATCTTCCGATATTTGGTTCATTCCCCTAATTTTGGTCTATGGTATCCCAAGGGCTCCAATTTCTCTCTATGTGGTTATACTGATTCAGATTGGGCTGGTGATAAGGATGATCGGAAATCAACTTCTGGAGCTTTTCAGTTCTTGGGAAGCTCTCTAGTTTGTTGGTCTTCTAAAAAGCAGAATTGCATATCTCTCTCCACCGCCAAAGCTGAATATGTTGCTGCTGCTAGTGCATGCACTCAGCTATTATGGATGAGGCAAACTTTAAAGGAATACGGTGTCAATTATGACAAAGTGCCTCTTTTATGCGATAATGAAAGTGCAATCAAAATTGAGTACAATCCGGTACAACACACAAGAACGAAGCATATTGAGATTCAGAATCATTTTATTCGGGACCATGTAGCTCGAGGCGATATTGATCTATCTTTTGTGAGCACGAAGAACCAACTTGCTCATATATTCACGAAGCCTCTTGATGAAGCAAGGTTTTGTTACTTGAGGAATGAGCTAAATATCGTTGATTCAAGGAGTTTGTCTTGATTACCCATGCACTCACTCTTACATCTCAGTCTTATTTGGTCTAGGTGTGGGCATGGATATAGGGGGAGTGTGGTCCTAATTAATTGGGCTAACCCTCCCCCCATAATGCCGAAAGCTAGTTAAATCATTTCTCTTAATATCATTTTGTGATATGTGAGCTTATTGATGAGTATTGGTCATGAACCCAAGATATATCTTCGTGGTGTCATACCATACACTCCAACAAGGTGGCTTCGGCCACCACCCTCTTCCATGAGAAGAGTTGGATTTATGTGGATCTTTTTTGCTCATCTCATGTTCTTATGGGAATCACACTCAATTTTGGCCTTTAGTTGATTTGATTCTTGCAATGTTGAGTGTGTAGTACCATCTCAGTTTGGATCTCTTAATCCCAAGCCTTTCCCTACCCCTAAGGCATGTTTTCTTGCACACAAGTCCCTTGTACACCTTGTGGGGGTTTTCTTTGGGGACGCGCGGGCCTGAATCTGTGTATAACAGAATTTTTGATTTTAGGCCGGATAATCCAGCCCAAGTGTAGGCCGGATAATCTGGCCCTGACGGATGCAGTCTTTAAGGGGTGGGGTCAGGGGGAAGGGCTCATAACGTGCAACACTTCTCCCCCAACCCTCTCCCTCTCCCTAGCCACCGCCTGCCGCCCCCACCCTCCCCGGAGCCTCTCCGGCCGCCGGATTCTCCGGGCCTCCCTGGATCTTCTTCTCCGCGCCTTCGGGTACCTTCTCCTCCGTGTTCTGATATGGGGTGGCTCGATCTTCTCAGCAAGCTCTTGTCGATAATGATGGTGGATGATAGATAACTAGCGTGTAGCTATGATCTCTCCCGCTCGAACCCTGATGCCAATGCAACAGCTCTCGAACCTTGTAGGATATTCACAATACCACACTCTTGCGCACGCAGCCATGACACGGTAGTATGCAATCTACTAATTCCCAATGGAACAACAGATCACACTCAATTATAGTTGGTAAATTCGAACACAGGGTAATTCTAGAGGTTCTATGAAAGAAACAACTCCAAAATGTTTTAACATGGTCTAAAAACCCTAACTATTGCGCCCCCATCTATTTATGAGTTCAGGAGGCGGCGGCCTAAGGGGGAACCCGAGTTGGTCCCACCCAACTAGATACAAACCGACTCAACTTGGGTTCGGCCAACGGACTCTGTCGTGGCAGAGTTCTAGCCACTTTCTCTATCGCGGCAGCCTGCCGTGGCAGAGATGGACTCGGTTTTCCTGCCGCGGTAGCCTGCCATGGCAGAGAACTAAGGCTTTTCTCTGCCGCGGCATAGAACTTCCTTCTCTCGTTGATCTTCGTCTTGGGCAGCTCCTTGCGCTTCCTCCCTCTCCTCCCTCACACATTCTTCATTGATCAACACACCATGTTCCATTAGCTCCTCGCTCCTTGCTATGCCTTCTTCTCCTAAGTACCTGATCATGCAATAATTCAAACACTTAGGTAGTGTAAAATTCTCATTAATTAAAACACTAGGTTCATTAAGAAACAAGTTATCCTGCTATTCTAGTAGCTTAGCACGAACTCTTGTGATTGGCCCAATCCTTATCTCATTGGATTGATCCTTCTTTGTAGTTGGAACATCATCATTAGCAATTGGGGTAAGTGTCACCATAGGGATGTCCTCATCATCTCCCCCCTCTTCAAAAGGCGTCGACCTCGACGCTCCAAGGTCTGCTCCAGCATATGGTGACAAATCAGCAACGTTGAAGCTGTTGCTAACTCCAGCAAACTCCTCAATAGGTATATCAACTGAGTAGGCATTATCATTAATTTTGGCTAGCACCTTGTAAGGACCAGCACCACGTGGCTTCAACTTGGACTTGCGAAGTAGTGGAAATCTGTCCTTGCACAAATGCACCCAAACCATGTCTCCAGGCTTGAACAATACTTCCTTCCTTGCTTGATTCCTTACAGCAGCAATGTTCTGGCCTTTCTTCTCAATAGCCTCTCTAGTCTTCTCATGAATTTTCTTCACATAATCAGCACGTTTTGATGCCTCCATATCAACTCTCTCATGTAATGGCAGAGGCAACATACCAAGTGGCGTCAATGGCTTGAAACCATCCACCACCTCAAAAGGACAAAGCTGCGTAGTTGAATGCACAGCCCTGTTGTAAGCAAACTCAACATGTGGCAAACACTCTTCCCACTCCCGCAGATTCTTCTTTATCATAGTCCTTAGCAGCTGTGACAATGTTCGATTCACCACCTCCGTTTGACCATTTGTTTGGGAATGGCATGTAGTACTGAATAGCAGCTTCGTTCCTAGCTTCCCCCATAAGGTTTTCCAAAAGTAGCTCATGAACTTCACATCATGGCCAGAAATAATCATCTTAAGTACTCCATGTAATCTCACGATGTCCCTGAAAAACAGGTTAGCAACATGCGAGGCATTGTCGTTTTGTGGCAGGCATTAAAATGAGCCATCTTAGAAAACCTATCCACTACCACAACTATAGAATCATGACCACTCTGAGTTTTAGGTACACCTAGCACAAAATACATACTAATGTCTTCCCATGGAGTAGTAGGTGCAGAGAGAGGTGTATACAAACCGTGAGGCTTCAGCTTGGATTTCGACTTGTGGCAAGTAATGCATCGGCTCACAAATCTGTACACATCATGCCTTGTCTTGGGCCAATAAAAGTGATCAGCAAGCATGAACAACGTCTTCTCACGCCCAAAGTGACCCATCAAACCACCAACAGGTGATTCCTGCACTAAAAATAAACGCAACGACGATTCTGGAATACATAGTTTGTTAGCTCGAAACAAATAGCCATCATGTATATGATACTTATCCCATGCGTTTCTAAGAGCACACAAACGATACGGTTCAGCAAAATCATGGTTAGTTGCATAAAGTGCACAAATAGCTTCTAATCGAGGAATTTTAACATCAAGATTGGTTAATATCATGTTCTTCCTAGATAGAGCATCAGCAACAACATTCTCTTTTCCCTTCTTATATTTAATGATGTAAGGAAAAGACTCAATAAACTCAACCCATTTAGCTAATCGTCTAAGCAAGTTTGATTGAGCTTTCAAGTATTTCAATGCTTCATGATCAGAATGTATGATAAATTCCTTTGTCCACAAATAATGTTGACAAACCTCAAGTACTCTAACAAGTGCATACAATTCTTTATCATAGATAGGATAATTCAAACGAGCACCAGTCAATTTCTCAGAGAAATAAGCTATAGGACGACCCTCTTGCATCAAAACACCACAAATGCCTATACCACTAGCATCACATTCAACTTCAAATTGCTTAGAAAAATCAGGTAATGCAAGTAATGGTGCAGAAGTAAGCAAACGTTTCAAAGTATCAAAAGCAATGTCTTGGGCCGCCCCTAGACAAAAGGAACACCTTTCTTTGTCAAATCATTCAAAGGTGCAGCAATGGTGCTAAAATCTTTCACAAAGCGCCTATAGAAACCAGCTAAGCCGTGGAAACTATGCACTTGACTTACATTCATGGGAGTAGGCCAATTCTGAATTGATTCAATTTTAGATTGATCTACCTCTACCCCATTCTTAGATACAATAAATCCCAGAAATATGACCTTATCTTTTGCAAATGTGCACTTCTCAAGATTAGCATACAATTTATTATCACGCAACACTTGCAAAACTTGTCGAATATGAGCACAATGTTCAGTTTTGTTGTGGCTGCAGATAAGTATATCATCAAAGTAAACAACCATAAAACGACCAATAAAATCTCTCAAAACATGATTCATTAATCGCATAAATGTACTAGGTGCATTAGTAAGACCAAACGGCATGACTAACCACTCAAACAAGCCAAATTTCGTTTTGAAAGAAGTTTTCCACTCATCCCCTTCTTTCATCCTAATTTGATGATACCCACTACGCAAATCAATCTTAGAGAAAACAACACCACCACTCAATTCATATAGCATATCCTCTAAACGTGGAATAGGATGACGATATTGAATAGTGATGTTATTAATCGCTCTACAATCTACACACATGCGCCATATACCATCTTTCTTAGGAACTAAAATAACAGGAACAACACAAGGACTAAGAGAAACACGAATGTACCATTTATCCAGCAATGCTTGTACTTGCTTCTGTATCTCCTTAGTTTCTTCGGGATTGGTCCTATAGGGTGCAATGTTGGGAAGTGTGGCGCCAGGAATCAAGTCGATTTGGTGTTCTATACCATGCAATGGAGGCAAGCCTGCGGGTACATCTTCTGGAAACACATCCCCAAAATCCTGCAAAACAGAAGAGACACCAAGAGAAACAGGGGTCATGTCGTTAGAAACCAATACCTCGCCCTTATACATGAGCATGAGTGGCATGGCTGTATGATCCTCACGAAATCCTCTCATATCTTCCTTGGTGGCTAATGTCAATAGACCAGACACTCTCTCACTTTTCATTATATCACTCAATTTAGGCTTGATTACATCAGGAACAGTTGTCACACAATCATGCCGAGCTATAGGATCTTCCTTCAAATTCACCTTTATCTTCTGGCGAGAATCATTCACAATGTCTTGTGGTGTCATTGGCTGCATAGTAATCTTCTTTCCTTTGAATTCCAAGTGATATGTATTGGTTCGGCTATTGTGTTGCAGCTGGCGATCATAAAGCCAAGGCCGACCCAATAAAAGATGGCAAACAGCCATAGGAACCACATCAAAGTCAATAGAATCTTTGTATGGTCTGATTTTAAAATTGACATGTACCATATGATTTACCTTCATCTCACCATTGTTGCTCAACCATTGTATGTAGTATGGCTTCGGATGACGCAAATATGTCAAATTCAGCTTGGCCATAATTCCTTACTTGCAAGATTTCTATAGCTACCTCCATCAATAATGACCTTGCAAGCTTTGTTAGGTCCAACTAGAGCTTTTGTTTGGAACAAGTTGCAACGTTGGGATTCCTCAACCGGTTGCACACTAAGTATGTGTGAATATACAACAATAGTCGCACTACCCTGCCACGTCCCCTGCCACGATGTGGGGGCAGCATCAGCCGCACTACCCTCATCAAAGTCCTCAAACACATCATCATGTTGTTGTGCGGGTCCTGGCTGGAGTGTCGCTTGAATAGCCTCAATTGAACGCTACAAGGTGGCAAAGTTGACATTCATTGCAGTCAACCGAGTCTGAATATTATTGATTGCGCCAGTATTATTCTCCACATCATCTTGTATGTCAGTGATATTTCTATCAACAGACTCACGCCAAGTAACAAGCTCCTCAAGTTGCTTTTTCTGTGACACAACTTCATCATCACTCAAAGACATGATTAGTAGGTTAGTGCAAAAATCAAAATCAGTATGGTGGAAACTCTCACAACTCACTCACAACTGACAAGAAAGGAGATCTTACCGTTCCAAAGTGAATAGAGATGCTCTACCAAACGAAATCAAAGACTGATGCACTGATGTGATGAAGTGAATATCGAAGGTATAGAGAACGATCGCAGGGCACACAGGTTATTTATGGTGGAGCTATAGGTATGGTATCCTATCTACACCACAAACAAGTCCTAGTGTTGATCGTACAAAAACCCAAGAAACGCAGACGTGGAGAAAAATGTGGCAATGCAACTATGAAGGGTGTTGCACTACTCTCGAGAGACACTAGCAAAGCTCGAAGTAAACAGGCACAAGATTGCTCAATCTACCGGTGCACAAAGATATCACTAGGCCTCTTGCTCAATTTCTCTTTTTCACTATTTTTCTTTTTCTTTTGTATAGCTCTTTTTGCTTTTTTTCTTTTGCTAATTTGCTTTTTCTCTTTTTTATATATAGATCACACACGGCCAAATTACAAAGCACAACACCAAAAATCCTAAGAGCAGCCTGTAGGAGCAGAAACTAGTCTCAATGGGCAAGTTCCTACACTTATGTAATAGAATGGTTGTGGCTAAGGTTGAACGAAAAGTGCAAATTCACACTTTGTAAAATTTCCTGCCGTGGCAGAAAAACTGGCCAAAAACGTGCTGTGGCAGAATAAATCCTACCGCGGCAGAAAAACACGTCAAAAATGTGCCGCGGCAGCGAATCCGAGTCGTGGCAAAACAGGACTCCCGGCAGAGAAACATATCGTTTCTGTGCCGCGGCAGAGTCGGTAGAATTTTTTTAAAATGTTTCTCTGTCCCGGCAGAATCGGTACAATTTTTTTAAATCCGACTTGGCCAAGAGTAAAAGACTAGGATTCTTAGATTAGATCGGATCTGATCTGGTGGTGGCGGAACCTATGGTGGATTCGGCTAGAACAAAAACTAGAAAGATGATAAATTTACGAAGAATAGATCTAGATCTAAACTAAAGGATGAACACACCAACAACTATTACTCGTCTATGATGCAATCTAGTCTATGGCAACTCTTTTTGTGGGCCTTTTTCTGTATAGGACTAAAAACACTCTCTAATCTATGGATGGATTGTGGATTGCTTACCGAGGCAACGAGGAAATCTGATACCAAGATGATATGGGGTGGCCCGATCTTCTTAGCAAGCTCTTGTCGATTATGATGGTGGATGATAGATAACTAGTGCGTAGCTATGATCTCTCCCGCTCGAACCCTGATGCCAATGCAACAGCTCTCGAACCTTGTAGGATATTCACAACACCACACTCTTGTGCGCGCAGCCATGACCACGAACGGTTGTATGCAATCTACTAATTCCCAATGGAACAACA
Source organism: Avena eriantha (assembly GCA_910589775.1). Classification (NCBI taxonomy): domain Eukaryota; kingdom Viridiplantae; phylum Streptophyta; class Magnoliopsida; order Poales; family Poaceae; genus Avena; species Avena eriantha. The sequence continues at coordinate 174,300,377 of OU342745.1, read as the reverse complement.
GATCACACTCAATTATAGTTGGTAAATTCGAACACAGGGTAATTCCAGAGGTTCTATGAAAGAAACAACTCCAAAATATTTTAACGTGGTCTAAAAATCCTAACTATTGCACCCCCATCTATTTATGAGTTCAGGAGGCGGCGGCCTAAGGGGGAACCCGAGTTGGTCCCACCCAACTAGATACAAACCAACCCAACTTGGGTTCGGCCAACGGACTTTGCCGTGGCAGATTTCTAGCCACTTTCTCTGCCACGGCAGCCTGTCGTGGCAGAGATGGACTCGGTTTCCCTGCCGCGACAACCTGCCGTGGCAGAGAACTGAGGCTTTTCTCTGCCGCGACAGAGAACTTCCTTCTCTCGTTGATCTTCGTCTTGGATGGCTCCTTGCGCTTCCTCACTCTCCTCCCTCGTGCATTCTTCATTGATCAACACGCCATGTTCCATTAGCTCCTCGCTCCTTGCTATGCCTTCTTCTCCTAAGTACCTGATCATGCAATAATTCAAAGACTTAGGTAGTATAAAATTCTCATTAATTAAAACACCAGGTTCATTAAAAAACAAGTTCACCTATTGTTCTAGTAGCTTAGCACGAGCTCTTGTGATTGGCCCAATCCTTATCTCATTGGATTGATCCTTCTTTGTAGTTGGAACACCATCATTAGCAATTGGGGTAGGTGTCACCATAGGGATGTCCTCATCACATTCTTCCTCCAATGAGTGAGGGTAACTCCCTCTCTCCCCATCATTGGCTAGATGTGTTACTTGTTGGGTGGAACGTTGTCTAGAAGGTTGTTGTTTCGTGTAGAAATTGTAGTCTTGCGGTATCGCTCGGGGACAAGGACGAGGATGAGGACTACGATTGATCTCTTGGGGCGTTAGCATCGCTCTTCTTCTTTTTTGGCGTCTCGATGCCAAAGGAGGAGAAGTAGTTCTATTAGGTCACCGAGGATTTGCATGGGTCTGATGGCTCAATGCACGGCACCCAGAAAAATGCTTGATGGCGGTGTTGATGTAGAGCTCGTTGGGAATCCCAAGAGGAAGGTATGATGAGCACAACAGCAAGTTTCCCTCAGTTATGAAACCAAGGTTTAATCGAACCAGTAGGAGCAAGGAAACACCTCAAAGGTGTTACTAGCTGAGCTTTGGCAGGGCGCACTACCGGTGCTAGTAGCAACGTGGAGACCTGCACAACACAACCACAGAACTTTTTCCCCAACTTGCGATGAGGTTGTCAATCTCACCGTGTTTTGCGGAAAACAAAGGATTAAACGTATCGAATGGAAAGAAGTAAAAGTTTGCAGAAAGTAAACACAAAGCAGTAAACAGTTGTAGATTGTATGTAAAATAAAGGACCAGGATCCATAGTTCACTAGAGGTGGCTCTCCTTAGATAGATAACATGCTGCGTGAACAAATTACAGCGGGGCAATTGACAAACACCGAGAAAGCAATACATGCATATACTGATCATCTTGACTCCTTTGAGACTTGATTGGGCATTACAACATAATACATAGACCGCCATCCAACTGCATCTATGACTAATAATCCACCTTCAGGTTATCATCCGAACCCCCTCAGTATTAAGTTGCAAACAACATATTATTGCTTTACAAACTGCGTGTAAAGTAAACAATACGATTGTTCTATGAACAAAAGATCGTTGTTTTCTCCCTGGTAGCAACAACACATCTAGTACCTTAGAGATTTCTATCACTTCCCCAGATTACCAGAGGCATGAACCCACTATCGAGCATAAATACTAACTCTTGGAGTTGCTAGCATCTACTTGGCCAAGATAGCTACTAACAACGGAAAGCATGCAAGATCTCAAATAACAAAGACATGATAAAATCAATAATCAATCTGAAATAGCATCTCAATATCTATCGGATCCCCGCAAACACAACATGTATGGATTAGAAATAGATGATCTTGATCATGAACGGAGCTCACAAGATCTAAACATGAAAGCACAAAGGAGGAGAAACCAGCCATCTAGCTACTACATGGATCCGTAGTCCAAGGATGAACTACTCACGCATCACACCGGAGGCTTGCATGGTGATGAAGAAGGCCTCCAGGGTGAATTCCCCTCTCCGTCAGGGGGCCGGGAAGAGCTTCAGATCCCCCCGATCTAGGGGCAGAGACGACGGTGGCTATAGACTCTTTCGTGGATTTTTGATCGGGTACCTAGGGTTTTTGTCCCGAGGGCAACTTATAGTCGGAAGGGGAGGCCGAGAGGGTGCCAGGAGCGGCCACACCACCCCCTGGCGCGGGCCAGGCCTGGCCGCGTGGCCAGGTGGTGTGGTGGCTCCCTGGCCCTTCTCCGTCTCGTATTCTGGCACTTGATCACTTCCGGAAAAATAGGCACTTCGGCTTTTGTCCCGTCCAATTCCGAGAATATTCATTTTTTGACTTTCCTGGAACCAAAAACAGCAGAAAACAGGCAGCTGGCACTGTGGCTCTTGTTAATAGGTTAGTCCAAGAAATCATATGAAAAGTACTCCAAAGTTGGAACAAAACACAAGAAAGTGGATAAAACCAAGCATGGAACATCAAAAATTATAGATACATTTGCAATGTATCAGGGCCGGGCTGTAACTACCTCGGTGAATTACGCTCTTAGTGGCATGCCTGGATGAGCGAAAGTGGTTAAAATAGTACGGTGGGGCCCGGGGCCACTCACGGTAGACCTTTCGGCCGTCCTAACCACTTTCAGAACATCGGGACAAGAACGAGCGGCGTAATCGGCAGGCGAAGCGATCAACTACATACACAAGTGAGTATGTATGCAAGCCACATACAACAGTCCTCAGAGCCATTCATCTAAAAGAAATAGAAATATTGCAACGCCATACGGCAAGATTCAAATATCCTAGATAGAGATAATATTTTAGGATAGCTCCTCATACAACAATCATCAGAGTATCAGGCGGAAGCGGAAAACAAGATCCGAGTACGGATAAGAAGCAAATCAGCATCAGATGCCACATAAATAAACACATCCCGTCCATAGATCTCACGGATCCCTGTTCCCGAAATCTCTACACCGAATGATCGTTGCCAACATCATCTGTCTCCTCCACCCAGTATCCATCTTGCGGGTACACCTGTTCATCTGAATCAAACAATTTATCGTGTTAGACCCTAGGGGTACTCAGCAAGTCTTTATGCCACTAAAGGGGACACAACCTGGGGTGACGCAATTGCAGCAAAAGATAATATCTAACAAGTCTATAGATACTCGCTAACCATCCGCCTAACCAATGATAGACGGATGTTCGTGAATTAAGAACAACAGTTATAACAGTATAATTAACAGATCCATCCTCCTCCTCGCTTACCAACGAGGAAGCGGACGAACAAGCCCCCATCCGTTGGCAGTTTTATTAACCATTCCATGAGTATTGCACTATTTACTAGTCAAGTACTTAGTCAAATTAAAAGTTGTACTTTAGTTATACTTGTCTATGATCGAGAAACTGTGCTCCAAGTCGTCCATAACCGCGGACACGGCTTTCAGAAAGATTTACCCTGCAGGGGTGCACGAATAGCAACACACACTCGATCAACCTCAGAAAAACCAACTCAAAACCCAACGAGGCATTCACGACAAAGCAATCACAGGATTCAGAAATATTTCAGGGGGGCACCCCATTAAGCTACCCGCAACGAAGTTGGCCGGCTCCGAGACGGACCCAAGGTTTGTGTGGACGGCGGTAAACGACTGGGAACCCAGAAATGTGACTGGTCTTGTCGATACAGCGAAAACGTGTCACGATCCAAAACAGTACAGGTGCTCCTCGCACAATCTTAAATAAAGCAGTAACATGGCATAAGTACAGGATAGTAATAAAGCCCCGAACTAATTGTGGCCCCAAGAAATAAGAATGAATCAAGCTCTGGCTCAGGGGGGTCCATAAGGCCTCCCGGATGTGGATAGTGCGAATTGTCAAGGAACAGGAATCAAGTACTCGGGGTCCTACGGGACACAAGTGAGCATGAAAAACCAAATAGCAGATATTGCTCACCAGTGCCTCTTTCATTAGTTATCCCATTACTACTCAGGTTATGTTGTTTAGGTACCTCGTTATTCATCAGACACTCACATACCCTACACATGCTTTTCTACGACTCGCATGGCTCAAACAACTCCTATAGTAATGGCTCATGGGATGGAGGAACAAGCTTCGGTGGGGTTTTAAAAGTAAAAGCTATGCAGTACTTGGGATTCAATTTAATGTAATCGCGACTCAATGATGCAAGAATAAGATAGATGCAGTAGGTACTATATGTATGCAAGCATGTGGTAGTGCTTTCCTGGCAGCTCAGTTGAAGCGAGAAATGGATCTGGGTAGTACTCCTGTGATTCCTGGTAATTCTCCTGCTGGGCGTCTATTCGAAGAAGAACCAAACAAACAAGGGCCAACATAAATAAAGTGCACAAACATATGAATTAAAATGCGACAAGCAACCAAGCATGTCATGATGAATGATGCACAAATTACATGGCATTAAAGTAGCATGGCATGGTGAGGTGTGGGGTACAAGAATAAAGCATTTTATTAATTATTTAGCCAAGTTTTATTGTCATAAACAATTCTGATTTGTAATAATGACATGATGCATGCTTAAATTCAGAACAAGGAGTGCATAGATAGAATGGGCTCGTCACGCTGATCGATTTAGACATATTATTTGTCAAATTTGGAGTTATAGAATTAAAGTTATTAATTTATTAAGAAAAGGGCATTTTAGTTGTAATTTTAATCATCTCCAAATTTTAAAGTGCTCAAATAATATTCTGAATGGCATATTTTAATTCCTCACATTTTTCCGATTCAAAAACATATATTATTTGTATTATTTGGATTTATAGTTTGAAAGTCATTTGAAATCTGATTTGAATTTGTTTTTAAACATTTTTGAATTTGTTTTGTTTAAACAGATCATCAGGGAAAACTTTTTATACCCAGGCGACTTCAACCCAGCCACTGACGGGTGGGCCGATGCTGACTGGGGCACACGCGCGCGGAAAAAGATTTTTCACACCACGCCTTACCTAGCCACAGCGAATGGCAGGCGGGACCAGCGGCTAGGGGTCCACAAGCCAGTGGCGAAACCAGCCGAGGATGACAGGTGGGGCGTGCTGGAGCGCGGGTTGAGGGCTACGAAACTACGGGTGCGTTTTTGTAAAAAGCTCACAGAGGCTGACAGGTGGGGTCAAAGGGGAGCGCGGGTTGAGCGGATTAAAAAGCTGGGGGGTTTCTCGCAAAGTGACAGCGGCTACTGTTTTTCTTCTCGGTGTTCTGACGAACCTGACGTCGACAGGGCGCGCTGCGCGCGGCGAGGACTCGAACCGGGGATCTGGGCGTGCGCGCGGAGGGCGAAGCCGCTGTGGTAGGTCGGGGTTGTTGTCAGGGAGTAGTTGGGCGGCTATGTGAGGCGTGGCGCGGCACAGAGGCGGCAGACGCCAGCGGCCGACGGCGCACGGAGAGTGCCCGGCGAAACGCCTGGCGCGGCTAGGGTTTCACGGCACCGCCGAGGATGTCTAGGCGGAAGAGGAACTCACCGCGGGCTCGATGGAGGGCTCGGATCGGGGTGGGGCGCAGCAGAGCGTCGGCGGAGCTGACGGACCGGAGATCTAGGGTTTCGTCGGGGCGGTGATGGTGCTGGCGGATCTGGTTCTCCTCCTCCTCGCTGGCGCGTCTAGGGCGAAGCAGGGGGTGCTCCACGACCTCCTCGACCACCTCCACGTCAACCACGCCCGCTGGAACGAGGGGGCGGCGGCGCTACTGGCGGTGACCAGCGAGAGAGGGGTTGGCGTCGGTGAAGAAGAAGGAGGAGAGAGGCAGGGGCTCTGGGGTGGATCTGGCAAAGCCAGGAGACGTGAAGAGAGGGATAAGGTGAGGAAAAAGAGAGGAGGATGCCGTGGGGTACGGGGTAGAGGTAAAGGTGGCCTCGGCCACCTTTTGCTCCTCCTTCTCACGTGCAGGTCGTGAGGGGGCTAGGGCAGGCTCGGCTGGGACTGCAGGAGGGACCAGGCAGGGAGGAGAGAGGGCCAGGCTCGGGCTGGGACCGGCATGGCAGTGAGAGAAGAGAGAAGGCTCGGGGGTAGCTTCGGCTAGGCTTAGATATGGTGGCTCGGGTTAGGTTTGTTAGGTTGGAGAGGTTAGTTGGGGTAGGGCATGCATGGCAGGGAGAGGGGACCTTGGCATGGTGAGAGGAGAGAGGTGAGGTGAGGGTTTAGATTAGAACTAAGGTTAGAGAGAAAAGAGAGGTGTTAGGGTTTGAGGTAAAAATAAAGGGAGAGGGTAGGTAGGTAGATTAGAGAGGGGTAGCTCGGTTAGGGTTTTTGTTAGGGTTGGTGTTAACTAGAGAGAGAGAGAAGGTGGTGAGGGTTTTTGGTATGCATGATCAAGTGAGAGAAAGATGGACATGGGGATGATTTGACAAGCTCATGCATGCCACCACATGTGAGGTTGATGAGGTAGAGATGAAGAGAGAAAAAGAGAAGATCTCACAAGAGAAAGGTTCCACTCAAAGCAAGGAAAACCAAAAGGAAGGAAATGGTGATGATGATGGTTGCATGGCCCATGCAAAACATTAAATGCCACGTTTAAATTCTTGTGAAAACAAATTAATAACATGGCATTATTCTTATGCATTCCCAAGAAGTGGAATATAGGCCAAGCAAAAGAAAAGGGATTGGATCCACACTAACCCACATGAGCTGGATTAAATGCCAAAAATAATAAAAGCCCATGGGTAATTAGGATGGTGGAATAATAAGGTGGTGACAAAGAAAGGTGGTGGAGTTGAAATAAAAGATATGCCCCCAACTCAACTTGGGCATCAAGCATTTATCAAGATACAAATACAATATATCAAGAGGCAAATCCAATTATTAATGCCTGTGAGAGAAGAACCAAATCCAAAAGGGTTTTATATGATGCTCAAATGCAAGGTGGCATGATGACATGAGCATGATATAATTATGATGCAACAATTATATGTAGGAAGTAGCATATATGTAGACTAGGTTAGTAGTATTGCAATTGTTAGACAATTGGGATGCTACAACTCTCCCCCACAAAACAAGAATCTCGCCCCGAGATTCCTAGGAAAAAGAAAACAACACAAGGACAGGCGGGTGTTCGGAACGAAGGTGACCCTCACGTTCCCAAGTTGATGAACCACGGAATGGTGCGACCCTTATTCCTTGCAAAACTTGCTAGACTTGTTGCGAGTCTTGCGTTTGCTTGAGACACAAAGTGTTAGAAGAATTGAAGGATTGTCGTGAGGCAAGAAGGGAAGGATGAACATAGCTCCGGTTTTTCGAGAAACAATATAAAAGACTAGAACCACTTGTGAAAGAAAAAGGAAAGGATGATGTATCAGGGAGAAAGAAACGACACACCATTAAGATTAAAGATTTACCGCTACGAGAGAGGATGAATCTTTGTCTCGCCGGAAGAAAAGAGCTAGATTGGAGAGGTTTTGAACCACTATGACAATAGCATTGTATCTTCTCTCGGATTTGAGAAATGAAGTCTAGAACAATATTGCCTTCAAACAATAGAGTTCCTTGATATCAACGGAAAGATTGAGTTAGACATTGTCAGATTAGATTCTTGTTACGCCGGTAAGAACCAAAGGATCACGCAATTGAGGTGCACGGATATATCTTCAAGACAAGGAGGTGATGCTAGATTATGGTGGGATCCCGAGAAGAAAGAATATAGAGGATCTGGAGTTTATTGTAGGGATACTTGTTGCTTTCTATACACTTGAGGCTAATGCAATAGATTTGCGACTGATGGCATCAACCATAATTGATTTTACCACCGAAAAAGAATTGATGAAAGAAAGGGAGAGATAGTTTTCCTTCCATCTTGTTTGGGAATGCCGAGCACCGGTAGAAAGACGAGGACAGAAAAGAGTTTCGCGTTTGTTCCCACCAGATAATTAAAGATTTTGCTACGTGTAGAAAGGACGAGATCCACAACAAGAGATTATTGATTACTTTCTTCGAGGGAGCACTCCGGAACAACAAAGATGGCAGTAAAAGTATCAAGGGATAAAGGCCACTTCTATCTTCCGTGGAATGAGTGGAATCACATTAATTCGCCAATTCAATGTACAAGAGCGAATGATAAGAGTAGTGGTATGGTAGCTACTCCATCACGCACTCAAAGCATTACTCCGTACATGAATAAGAAAATCATGCAACTACTAAACAGACTGAAGGTATTGACAAGAAGAGCTCATGGAACTCCGTAAGAAAACAAAGATTGATGCAAACGATTCGCCGGATCCAAGATAGATAAGGATGATGATGTTGTCGTCATATCAGAAGTAACAAGCCACCGGAAAGATATGAAGGAAGATCACGGAGACAACTGCAAGATTCCACAGATAAAGAAAAAGATAGCACCACTTGAACAGAAGGATTACAAAAGATCTGAAAAATCTTCATGGCCTCCGGTGGATTGAGCATAGACGATAGAACGAGAGGGTTTGAAAAGATTACTTAACGAGACAGAGGTGAAAAGAACTCCATGTTCTTCTTGAAATGATTGAGAGAGATTTAGCAGTCTTGAGGAAATCTTCAGCGGAACAACGATGATAACTCGCCAACAAGGAAAAACTCTGGGTTTTATTGAAGATGGAGGATGGAATTAACAACGGGCTTGCTGATTCCAGAATTGAAGCGATGTATTTAGCAGAAAAACGTGGTCGAGATAGGTGACTTCAAGAAGCCAGAATTTACACTTTGAGAACTTTACACACAGGCAGTGTTCTCGAAGCTTGAGAGAAAGAGACACAGATGATCTTCCATGTTCTTCCATTGATATAGAATAGGCAAGCATATTATCAACATATACCACCATGGATTAACAAGATATTCCCAGAATACCAAGTTCAAGAGGCGAGAGAAACGAACAAATGCTCGAAACACTTCCTGAGCTCAACGCTCTTTGAAAGATCAATATTAAGAGCACGGGTTCGTGTTGAAAGAGATGCACTGGCAGAATAGACTATCTGGTCCTTCGGAAGAGAACAAGAAATGCCACTTGGTTCACATTGTCGATTGGATCACCGGTTACAAAGATAAAGAGATCTTGGATAAAGGAACGATGATAGCTCATGCCTTAAGAAAAGCTATCAGAGGCGAAAAGATGCAATTCCCTCGTATCCAAGAGAATTTTGCAGATATGGAGTTCCAAAAAGATGTGAAGCATGATAAACAGATGATAGACCACCGTAGTGCCTTGAGAAACTCCGATTGCCAAGGATACTTGAATATGCATAGATATGATCACGGTGTAACTCAAAATCACAGGAGATAACCGCCACCATTGGATGATAGTGTCGATAGCATTTTCCATATTCCACTCATGATAAGTGTCATATAGCCATGCCGAGAACCAAATTACAATCACCAGCATCGGATCGACACTTGTTATGTAATTAGCCCAAGAGAATTTGAAGATGAAGTAAAACTCCAGGATTAAGCGCCGGTGACAAAAGAATGGGTTAGCATGATCATGCCAATAAAGAAAGATAGATGATGTTTCTCACACGACTGAAGAGGAGTGTGGAAACACAGATGTATCAAGGAAAAAATTTCCGCATTTTTCGGCATTAAAATACCAATAGATGCGCAAAACCACTTATCAGATAGAGATTAGCAACTCCACATTCAGTGAAAGCATGCTGGAAGGAAGAACACCCTTAACAAGATTGCGCCGGTTAACAGAGTAAGACAGATCGCGTCGGTTTGCAACGAATCGGATAGATCGCGTCGGTTACAAAAGCCTGTCGGTATGGAATGTACCAACAGTTGATAACAAAAGGCAGATGGCGATAACAGGTTGGATGCAATAGATGGACAAGGAATTCACACACACACACACACAAACACAACCTATGGTACTACGGAACCCAGAACACGTGAATCCTAGTTTGAATTTTAGAAGAGAATTGAAAACGTTACACTTCCTTACCAAAAAAAGGGTGGGTGGGTGGGTAAGAAGAAAAATGGAAGCAGTCATACTCTCACGTTTGTTTTTCCCTAGTATACATAACTACCAAAAATATTGCTAGACTGACAACGACCATTTTGGCTGAGACCCTGAAGGGCGGGATGGCTCTGATACCAATTGTAACTACCTCGGTGAATTACGCTCTTAGTTGCATGCCTGGATGAGCGAAAGTGGTTAAAATAGTACGGTGGGGCCCGGGGCCACTCACGGTAGACCTTTCGGCCATCCTAACCACTTTCAGAACATCGGGACAAGAACGAGCGGCGTAATCGGCAGGCGAAGGGATCAACTACATACACAGGTGAGTATGTATGCAAGCCACATACAACAGTCCTCAGAGCCATTCCATCTAAAAGAAATAGAAATATTGCAACGCCATACGGCAAGATTCAAATATCCTAGATAGAGATAATATTTTAAGATGGCTCCTCATACAACAATCATCAGAGTATCAACCGGAAGCGGAAAACAAGATCCAAGTACGGATAAGAAGCAAATCAGCATCAGATGCCACATAAATAAACACATCCCGCCCATAGATCTCACGGATCCCTATTCCCGGAATCTCTACACCGAATGATCGTTGTAAACAACATCTGTCTCCTCCACCCAGTATCCATCTTGCGGGTACACCTGTTCATCTGAATCAAACAATTTATCGTGTGAGACCCTAGGGGTACTCAGCAAGTCTTTATGCCACTAAAGGGGACACAACCTGGGGTGACGCAATTGCAGCAAAAGATAATATCTAACAAGTCTATAGATACTCGCTAACCATCCGCCTAACCAATGATAGACGGATGCCTGTGAATTAAGAACAACAGTTATAACAGTATAATTAACAGATCCATCCTCCTCCTCGCTTACCAACGAGGAAGCGGACGAACAACCCCCCATCCGTTGGCAGTTTTATTAACCATTCCATGAGTATTGCACTATTTACTAGTCAAGTACTTAGTCAAATTAAAAGCAGTACTTTAGTTATACTTGTCTATGATCGAGAAACTATGCTCGAAGTCGTCCATAACCGCGGAGACGGCTTTCAGAAAGATTTACCCTGCAGGGGTGCACGAATAGCAACACACACTCGATCAACCTCGAAAAAACCAACTCAAAACCCAACGAGGCATTCACGACAAAGCATCACAGGATTCAGAAATATTTCAGAGGGCCACCCCATTAAGCTACCCGCAACGAAGTTGGCGGCTCCGAGACGGACCCAAGATTTGTGTGGACGGCGGTAAACAACTGGGAACCCGAAAATGTGACTGGGCTTGTCGATACAGCGAAAACGTGTCACGATCCAAAACAATACAGGTGCTCCTCGCACAATCTTAAATAAAGCAGTAACATGGCATAAGTACAGGATAGTAATAAAGCCCCAAACTAATTGTGGCCCCAAGAAATAAGAATGAATCAAGCTCTGGCTCAGGGGGGTCCATAAGGCCTCCTGGATGTGGATAGTGCGAATAGTCAAGGAACAGGAATCAAGTACTCGGGGTCCTACGGGACACAAGTGAGCATAAAAAACCAAATAGCAGATATTGCTCACCGGTGCCTCTTTCATTAGTTATCCCATTACTACTCAGGTTATGTTGTTTAGGTACCTCGTTATTCATCAGACACTCACATACCCTACACATGCTTTTCTACGACTCGCATGGCTCAAACAACTCCTGTAGTAATGGCTCATGGGATGGAGGAACAAGCTTCGGTGGGGTTTTAAAAGTAAAGGCTATGCAGTACTTGGGATTCAATTTAATGCAATCGTGACTCAATGATGCAAGAATAAGATAGAGGCAGTAGGTACTATATGTATGCAAGCATGTGGTAGTGCTTTCCTGGCAGCTCAGTTGAAGCGAGAGATAGATCTGGGTAGTACTCCTGTGATTCCTGGTAATTCTCCTGCTGGGCGTCTATTCGAAGAAGAACCAAACAAACAAGGGCCAACATAAATAAAGTGCACAAGCATATGAATTAAAATGCGACAAGCAACCAAGCATGCCATGATGAATGATGCACAAATTACATGGCATTAAAGTAGCATGGCATGGTGAGGTGTGGGGTACAAGAATAAAGCATTTTATTAATTATTTAGCCAAGTTTTATTGTCATAAACAATTCTGATTTGTAATAATGACATGATGCATGCTTCAATTCAGAACAAGGAGTGCATAGATAGAACGGGCTCGTCGCGCTGATCGATTTAGACATATTATTTGTCAAATTTGGAGTTATAGAATTAAAATTATTAATTTATTAAGAAAAGGGCATTTTAGTTGTAATTTTAATCATCTCAAATTTTAAAGTGCTCAAATAATATTTTGAATGGCATATTTGAATTCCTCACATTTTTCTGATTCAAAAACATATATTATTTGTATTATTTGGATTTATAATTTGAAAGTCATTTGAAATCTGATTTGAATTTGTTTTTAAACATTTTTGAATTTTTTTGTTTAAACAGATCATCAGGGAAAACTTTTATACCCAGGCGACTTCAACCCAGCCACTGACGGGTGGGCCGCTGCTGACTGGGGCACACGCACGCGGAAAAAGGTTTTTCACACCATGCCTTACCTAGCCACAGCGAATGGCAGGCGGGACCAGCGGCTAGGGGTCCACAAGCCAGTGGCGGAACCCGCCGAGGATGACAGGTGGGGCGTGCTGGAGCGCGGGTTGAGGGCTACGAAACTACGGGTGCGTTTTTGTAAAAAAGCTCATTGAGGCTGACAGGTGGGGTCAAAGGGGAGCGCGGGTTGAGTGGATTAAAAAGCTGGGGGGTTTCTCGCAAAGTGACAGCGGCTACTGTTTTTCTTCTCGGTGTTCTGACGAACCTGACGGTGACAGGGCACGCTGCGCGCGGCGAGGACTCGAACCGGGGATCTGGGCGTGCGCGCGGAGGGCGAAGCCGCTGTGGTAGGTCGGGGTTGTTGTCAGGGAGTAGTTGGGCGGCTATGTGAGGCGTGGCGCGGCACAGAGGCGGCAGACGCCAGCGGCCGACGGCGCACGGAGAGTGCCCGGCGAAACGCCTGGCGCGGCTAGGGTTTCACGGCACCGCCGAGGATGTCTAGGCGGAAGAGGAACTCACCGCGGGCTCGATGGAGGGCTCGGATCGGGGTGGGGCGCAGCAGAGCGTCGGCGGAGCTGACGGACCGGAGATCTAGGGTTTCGTCGGGGCGGTGATGGTGCTGGCGGATCTGGTTCTCCTCCTCCTCGCTGGCGCGTCTAGGGCGAAGCAGGGGGTGCTCCACGACCTCCTCGACCACCTCCACGTCAACCACGCCCGCTGGAACGAGGGGGCGGCGGAGCTACTGGCGGTGACCAGCGAGAGAGGGGTTGGCGTCGGTGAAGAAGAAGGAGGAGAGAGGCAGGGGCTCTGGGGTGGATCTGGCAAAGCCAGGAGACGTGAAGAGAGGGATAAGGTGAGGAAAAAGAGAGGAGGATGCCGTGGGGTACGGGGTAGAGGTAAAGGTGGCCTCGGCCACCTTTTGCTCCTCCTTCTCACGTGCAGGTCGTGAGGGGGCTAGGGCAGGCTCGGCTGGGACTGCAGGAGGGACCAGGCAGGGAGGAGAGAGGGCCAGGCTCGGGCTGGGACCGGCATGGCAGTGAGAGAAGAGAGAAGGCTCGGGGGTAGCTTCGGCTAGGCTTAGATATGGTGGCTCGGGTTAGGTTTGTTAGGTTGGAGAGGTTAGTTGGGGTAGGGCATGCATGGCAGGGAGAGGGGACCTTGGCATGGTGAGAGGAGAGAGGTGAGGTGAGGGTTTAGATTAGAACTAAGGTTAGAGAGAAAAGAGAGGTGTTAGGGTTTGAGGTAAAAATAAAGGGAGAGGGTAGGTAGGTAGATTAGAGAGGGGTAGCTCGGTTAGGGTTTTTGTTAGGGTTGGTGTTAACTAGAGAGAGAGAGAAGGTGGTGAGGGTTTTTGGTATGCATGATCAAGTGAGAGAAAGATGGACATGGGGATGATTTGACAAGCTCATGCATGCCACTACACATGTGAGGTTGATGAGGTAGAGATGAAGAGAGAAAAAGAGAAGATCTCACAAGAGAAAGGTTCCACTCAAAGCAAGGAAAACCAAAAGGAAGGAAATGGTGATGATGATGGTTGCATGGCCCATGCAAAACATTAAATGCCACGTTTAAATTCTTGTGAAAACAAATTAATAACATGGCATTATTCTTATGCATTCCCAAGAAGTGGAATATAGGCCAAGCAAAAGAAAAGGGATTGGATCCACACTAACCCACATGAGCTGGATTAAATGCCAAAAATAATAAAAGCCCATGGGTAATTAGGATGGTGGAATAATAAGGTGGTGACAAAGAAAGGTGGTGGAGTTGAAATAAAAGATATGCCCCCAACTCAACTTGGGCATCAAGCATTTATCAAGATCCAAATACAATATATCAAGAGGCAAATCCAATTATTAATGCCTGTGAGAGAAGAACCAAATCCAAAAGGGTTTTATATGATGCTCAAATGCAAGGTGGCATGATAACATGAGCATGATATAATTATGATGCAACAATTATATGTAGGAAGTAGCATATATGTAGACTAGGTTAGTAGCATTGCAATTGTTAGACAATTGGGATGCTACACAGGCACAAACATTTGCACTTTATCTTTTCGATCTTTCTCTCGCTTGTGCCCATTTAGCGTTGAACTTTATTTGTGATTTGTGTTGTGTGAGACTATGTTTGTGTGGCTCTGGATTTATCTTATGGATTATCATTATGAATTCATCTATCTATTGGCTATAATGGATATCTATATCGAGGGAGGCGCTCATTATGGCTATCATTGAATATTCTTATAATATTTTGAAGACGCATCTATCTCTCTCCCGGTGGTATGAGCTTTTCGCATATGTTTCAATGAAATAGACTTATACCTTCGTGTGTGTATTTGTAATCAAATGCAAATCTTAGTATGCACACATTGAGGGGGAGTCTTTTTCATTCATTAATTATTGTTGTCTTGAGAACTATCTTGCAAATCCTAGTATTGTCATCTAACACCAAAAAGGGGGAGATTGAAAGAACATTTCATGGTTCCCTGTGTTTTGTGTGTTAGATAACAATACCGTGGAGTTCTCTCATGTGTGCTAAGTGTGCAGGGAATGTTTGTGCGTTTAGGGGCGGGGGCTGGATAATCTTGCCTAACTCACTTGGCAAAGGCAGGCATGGCACGACGCTCTGACTGGGGCGGATTTTCCCCCGAAAAATCCGAACAGGGGCGGATTTTCTTCCCCTGACTGGATAATCCGGCCCTTACCTTGGGCCGGATAATCCGGCCCCCAGGAGACGATCAAGGGCAGGCAAGGCGCAGCGCTCTGACTGGGGGCGGATTTTCCCCCGGAAAATCCGAATAGGGGCAGATTTTCTCCTCCTGGTCGGATAATCAGGCCCTCACCTTGGGCCGGATAATCTGGCCCCTAGGAGACGATCAAGGGTAGGCTCGACGCGATGCTCTGACTTGGGGCGGATTATGTGCCGGATAATCCGAGTCTGGGACGGAGTTTTCCCCAGGCCGGATAATCCGGCCCTCACTTGGGCCAGATAATCCGGCCCCAAATGGGTCCAACGGCTCTGTTTGGACCGAGGGTATAAAAGCCCCTTCATCCCCTCCGTTCAGAGCTCTTGATTCATTCGAAAAAGGCCAGACCTATTGCAAGTGCTCTCTCTCTCTAGATCTCCCACTTCAACCACTAGAAGGCTTCGATCTTTGGGGGAATTGAAGGAGGAGACAACCTACATCGTCATCACGAATCAAGCGCATCAACTCCTCTCCATTCACTTGGAGAATTCCCCGATCTAGTATTCTCGTTAATATCTAGATCTTGTGTTTTGTTATTGATAACTTGTTCTTGTGGCAGCTTGTTGTCATCACGGGAGTCTCCAATTTGGTTGTGGAGTTGTGCCCCGCTAGTTGTGTAAAGGCGCTGGTTCCTGCCTCGAAGGATTCCTATAGTGGAAAGGTGGATCAGGCCTTTGGTGGCGGGATCCATCGGAGAACAGGGTGAGGCCTATTGCGGCGTGGTGGTCTTAGTACCGCCCACCCCTCCAACACAGATGTACTTCCCTTAACAAGGAAGGAATTGCGGTAAATCAAATCCTGTGTCTCCGCGTGCTCCACTGCGGTTTACTCGTTCCTCTATCTCACTCGCCTTTACTCGCTAGTAGTTAGATTTGCATATAGGGAAATTCTTTTTAATAGTATATCTAGAGAATTTACCTTTTGTGTCAAGCCTAAAATTGAAAAAGCATTAAAATTTGAAGTAGCACATATTCACCCCCGCTCTAGGTGCCCATACGATCCATTTTAGCATCAACTTCTATTTTTATATGGTATCGTGGTGTGTATGAATGTGTTGAAGAACTTTTATGAACCAGATAGATGCTTTTGTATTGTTTTACATTTTTCTCTGGCAGGTAAAACGTGGCATTGAGAAAAAAATCAATAGCAGGGAAAAGAAATAAGCGAGATCAATTGGACAGTTTGATCCTCATTACATTGATTACACTTTGCACTGTTGTAGGTTCTCCTCCTCAACTCCAGTGACGACATCAATGTCTTCTTCTCTCGCACGACAAGGGTGATGAGTTCCACCACTGACTGTCGTCTAAAGATGCCCATCGGCCGCTTCGCCTGAGGTGATCAGGCGTTCTCCCCATCATCCTATTGTTCTTCTTAGACGGAGAAATCTTAAGTCGTAGATGTTTTTTGCATATCAATAACTAATTAATTTGTTTTCCTTTGCTTTTTTCTTCCAAGTGCAAGTATTTAAACGATGTGCACTTAAACAAACGTTGGTTCCGAATATTATTGCAGACCATGATTCAGATATTATTTCTGTACATGAGCTAAATGCTAAAGAATTATGTAAGGTTGGTCATAGGAACTTCTAGAGCAATAGAAAAATGTCTAGAAATATTAGGAAGTTAGGCTGAGTTGAACCTCAATTATGAAAAGAAGGTTTGCTAGGTTGCATGTCTACGACACCTCTGTAACTGAACTTTTGATTCTCTTTGTTCTGTAGAAGCTGGAAAAATAAATGTAGAAGTTGTTGAGTTTGCATTTTGAGTTTTGTACTTTGAGTTTGTGTTCTGATTTATATCCCGATGAAAGTACATGTGATGCCAAATAAAACGACACATGAATGGCATTGAATGATCTAATGTTTGCCTCTATATATTATCCATGCAAATGGAACTAGAGAATATATCTCTCACGTGATATTCTATATCAAGGTGCACCACGATTTGTCTAACTTTTGCTTTGTTGTGATAATATATGTCTAACAGACACATAGTGTCTATGATGTATAATGCTCTTCATCCTTACACCCCTGAGCTATATTATGCTGGAGTGTGCGTGGTTGTAGGGGATGAATTGTCTCCTTTCACTCATGGACGATCAAAATGGTACGTTGGTGTATAAGGTTCCAATTGTTTAGTATTACTCGATTCGTCATAATATAATCACTTTATAGGTTGTGATTGTAATTGTATAAACGGCTACTAACTTTTGCAAATATTGATGGTATAATATATCAAGACCAAGACCCGCTACTTTCTTTAATATCTCATTATGACCCGCTCAACATAGCTAATCCAAATCCGTAGACATCAAGACAGAATAAACGCCACCGGATACATTGCTCTAGACACGCTATATGACAACGTTGTGCAGACGGCGAGGCGAAACTCGAATGTCCGTCTAATACGACAACGTTGTGCATGCAGCGACGCGAAGCTCGCATGTCCGTCTAGTCCAATTTAACTATCCTGAAATTTAGTTACCAAGTGTTCTTCATCGAGATTAGAGAGAACAGTGCAACAGCATCATTGTGTGTGCCATAGAAAATGATTTTTCACTCGCCGATGTGACGGGACAGGCTGTGGTCCGTGTGGCCCCGTATGGGAGAAAATGAGATGGAGGGTACTACTACAGTTTAGTTGGTTGTCCCTCTGTCGTTTCGGCACGGCGAGCTGTTCCCTACAGCTAGCTGCCTCACCTTCCCTCCCCTCCCCTTCCAGTTCTGCCCCATGCGACCTATAGCTAGCAGATTCTTCTTGCACTGCAACGGTAGAAGTTGAGATCGTCGCTATTTATTAGCTTATTAAAAAATCCCGTACCATGCTGGCACGCCCAATGGCCCCCTGAATCACGTCCTGGACGAACCGTTGGGACTGTACACAGTTGGCTTGCACTACAACGGCAGCGGAGGTTGGGATATTCGTGTCACATGGCAGGCACTGCAGCACGGTAACCGGCAGTCATAATCTACTGTACCAATTTCCGCAGAGTGTACGACAGTACCAGTTGAACCCTTCTTAACCACAACGGGACGCATCCATCCAGTACATCTGCGGTGAAATTTCAGTTTCACACCTGGAGTTCGCAAGCGAGCCGTATGCATCAGGTAGTTCAGCTTGGCAATCGATTGGGAAACTGATTAATTTCTAGGCTAACGCATCTGCTGGTCCGATCTGACGGGGAAAAACATGGGATGCCGCCATCACGGGACTGTAGAACGTGTGTTGACAGCGAGTTTTCAGTTTATCGGCTGTTAGGGATGGCCACGAGGGCGAACACGCCACCCCTCCTGCGTGTCACGCTGGTGGCCAGCCGATCGCCAGGGTTTCTCAGCCACTCAAAACCAAAACCAGGTGTTCCGGCAAAGCGCCGGAGACGATGGGTTCCACTCGGCTCAAGCAAGTCCCAGCCCAGAGGGGGCTGGGGAAATGGAAACGCTGCACACGGATCCACAAGGTTTATGAATACGAACAAACTCATCACAGGTTGGTCCAGTAACCGTGTGCCGGCCTGCCGGGAGATGGGCACAGCAGCACGAAGGATAATATATACATATGTTTTACAGCGCGAATGGTTTTGGTTCGGCATGACCAGGTGCCATGGTTTTATGAATACGAGCTTCCATGATGCTTCTATTAAGATGACAGCGAGGGCCAGAAACCTACCGCAGCAGTGGCATGTAGTCTACCCGAGTTCATCGAACCGGTGGAGTGACCATAGTTATCCAGTACTCAAATGTAAGATTGGTACAGAATAGGCCACTTGGTGCTTACCAGACTTCTGCCTCGCTATGTATGTCTGCCCATCAGGACGCAGACATCTCCACTCTGCAAGTATGTAGTAGCATGTCTTCAGAAGATGAACACAGCAGAAAATCTACAGATGCTTCAGAGTTCAGAGCGCATATACTTTTGTTTTTACAAGACACCGGGTCATGGTTTAGGAATACAAACTCATCTGATCTAGTTGGTTGTAATGCTCTCAATAGTAAAGAAAATAGAAATGTTGTACTGATATAGTATCACGCCAACTCAACACATGAACTCCCTGTTGTGTGGACAGTGAGCATGGTTAAATCGATTACATACAGTGTTCTACTCACGCGAACGGAACGCAAACAACTAAAACCTATCTCGAGTGAATATAACTGGCAGTCTATCAGCCTAGGAGTGTGAAGCATCGGATCAGTGGCTGCTCTATAAGCGCATCTCCCGGCGATTCTGAAATTCACCCACTCCTATATACTCCCTCTATCTAGAAATAAGTGACTTGAATTTGACTAGATTCGTATGTATCTAGACACGTTTAGTGTTTAGATACATGCGAATCTAGACAAATCCATGTCACTTATTTTTAGACGGAGGAAGTATGATAAACTGCGCACGTCAAAAGTAGTGTGTTTCTAGTTACAGGTCTTCAGCTTACCAAGGACCCGTCAGTGTCCTCCGCAGGCAAATCCTCTTTGATGTAGGTCCAACTTGCCGGGTAATTTTCTCAAATACCTTCACAAACCATTCAAAAATTATGTTAGGGCAAAAAGTATCTACTGAAGAGCAGAAAGGGAACAACAGAACATCATATAACGATAGCAGTTACTTAAGAACGGGGAACAGCAAAAGGAAACATAGTTATGTAACACCAAATAACAGCAGGAGTTTCAACCTTTTCTCTGTTAAAAAATATAATTATGTAGAGTGGAACTTGGACCAAGAGTTTAAAGCAATTTTTTCAGCGAGGGACGAGTCAAAAGGCTTTGTAAAAATGTACAGTGGGTCGATAACTCGATATACAAAACTATGCCCACAAAGCGACTCTTTTCAATTGATGTAACACACGTGCAGTTAGCTACACGCATTTAACCTCAGTTGAACATGCATAATTTGTTGACACTTCCCAATATTTTTTCTCAGGCTAAATTAGTCAAACAGAAAAACAAAGTAGCCATCAAATGAGAGTCAGAATAAAAGACAGATAACAACATTAGAGCACTATGGTCAATACACGAACCACGTACCAAAATCATAGAGCCAAAGCAATTGCAGTGCGTCAATCAATCCAAAGTTTTTTTTAATCATTTTAAGCCACTTAATTGTTACCACCTAACTCCTGTTTTAATAAAATATTATCAATCACATCCACATCAATTCTCATCTTAATTTCTCCTGTTCCCACTGCTATACTTCAACAATACGGCCATGTTAGGTCAAGGGTAGGATAATAGTTTGAAAGGCAGAACTCTATATCAGTAACTGTCAATCAGACTATAACATTTCCATTCAAACAAGTGTATCAACACCACAAGTTTGAAGAACCTGTATTTTCATAATAATACTATTGAAACTTCACACAATGCATCATAGAGAAAAACAATATTCATGATGTTGGCAGGATCAATTGTAATACTTCATGACAAGGTATCCATGATTCTAGATTAAATAATATATACGTTGTATAAACAAAATTTGCTACTCCCTCCGATCCAAATTAGTTGACTTGGTTTTGTCTAGATTCAGATGTATCTAGCACTAAAACAAGTCTAGATACATTTCAATCTAGACAAATCTGAGTCAACTAATTTGGATCGGAGGGAGTACTAGATCATCACTGGTGGTCTTGTTTTTCTTGAACAGGTAATAAGCAAAAGTAGTACTCCAGTCAAACGAAAATTGCTACTAGATAATCACTGGTGGTCTTGTTTTTTCGAACAGAAGTAGTACTCCAGTCAAACAAAAGAACTTTCTTCAAAATGGTATAGGCAATTACCTCATTCTTTTGCCTCTCTAGCATCTCCACCTGCATATTAGAAGAAATAACTAATTAAGATGGCATGCTATGCTTTAATCTGATGGTCCGAGCAACTATATCACAATACAAATGTCATAGGGAGGTCTAAGAACAACTACATGTTCCTGCAAAAAAAAGAACTACATGTTTGATTCATGTGAAGGTTTTTCCTACCATCTCTACTATCAACTACTTAGGCAAAGACGATAACAAAAAAATGAGAGATAGACGAATGCAAGAACACGACACAAGAGGAAATAGCTGTGGGGTAAAGTTTAAAAGTACTACCTTAGTCCCAAAATATAAGGTGCCTAAGGATTAGTCAAAAGTCAAACCTTACTAACTTTGACCAAATATTTAGAAAAAAATATCGACATCTACAATATCAAATGGACACATTACTAATATATATTTTATGGTGAATCTACTGGTATTGATTCAGTATTGCAAATATTCATATTTTTGTGTATAAACTTGGTTAAACTTAGAAAACGTTGACTTTTGACTAATCCTTAGACGCCTTATATTTTGGGACGGAGGGAGTACTACTTTACTTATCGACTATTTGGTACCAGATAAGGTACGTCGATATATGGCTTACATTTACCAGAAGATATGAAAAATCATTTTGTACCAAGCAGATAAGCAAATACTCAGTACAGGACACAACAGCTTCCACTGGAAGCTATTTTGGCCAACTGCCACCAGGATTCACAACCGAATGTTGAGAGGATATTAAATGGAACACTTACTGTATATAAACTATGGTTGAAAACATTCTATGATTTATTCTTTCTTTGATGGAACTTTGATTTCACTTAGTCAAATGCTGCTGAGTGACTAAGACCTATTTCTAGAAACTAAATGTCCAGGTGGTGATCATCCAGATACTTCTTCCTGAGTGCTAAAAGAAGCAGTGTGCAAGTGGTGATCAACCATAA
The DNA here is from genome assembly GCA_910589775.1 of Avena eriantha. Classification (NCBI taxonomy): domain Eukaryota; kingdom Viridiplantae; phylum Streptophyta; class Magnoliopsida; order Poales; family Poaceae; genus Avena; species Avena eriantha. Next base: position 174,278,278 of record OU342745.1, on the reverse strand, counting down.
GGGGAACTAGTCATAAGTAAAAGAGTGGTACAATGCTTGAATGGGGTGGATGGTTTCATGGAAATCCAGAAGGTACGCAATCCAAAGAAGAAAGGCGGTCAGTAAATGGAGTATACCTGTTTTCTCTGCAACTCCTCATTCCGCTCTTTAAGTTTTGCCACCTCAGTCTCCAACTCCATCATATAACTCTGTTGCATATCAGAAGGCACATATTTAGTCTATATCGATTTTCCATGAGTTATGGAACCTCGACAGCAAGGATAATAACAACGTCATTGTTTTCGAGCATTGCAGCTACCCGAACAAGATCTGTCTTGTGTGTGTGTACTTTGTAACTTAACATGTGTGCATCAGACATTAGCAATTCGGCTCACGGGTGCGTTTGCACCCATTGCGAGAAAACATATTTCGAAATGTCAAAAAATTTGAAAAAAAATGTCTGCATATACGTTCGAACATTTATTTTTGTTCACAAGTTTTTGGGATGAAAGAACATTCTACGTGTCTCATGCAAAAAAGAAAAAAAATGTCCCGTCCTATTCACGTGACATTTTTGTCTTTTTTATACATGACACATAAAATGTTTTTTCATCCCGGAAACTTGTGAACGAACGTAAATGTGCGAACGTACATGTAGACAAAAAATTTCGAATTTTTTGGTATTTCAAAATATGTTTTCTCACAATGGGTGCAAATGCACCCATGAGCCAAAAGGGATTTCCACATCAGATTAGCTTAAATTATATATGCACACAAAAGAGGCTGATATCCTAATGTTGTTTTAACCAGAGATCAGGAAGAACAGGAAGATGATAGATATACCTTTCTCAGCGCTGTTGTCATGCCAGTTGAAGTAAAAAAAAAGCCTAAGAGAAAAACATCTATGGACATGGAACATGTGTCACTGCTAGTCCCCCCTTCGGCAAAAGTGTACTTCTAGCCTTGTCCGGAGTCAAACTTTTTAGAAAAAACGTAGCAATATTTATGACACAAAACTGATACCATTAGATCCGTTTTCAAATTTAGTTTCATAATATGTCAATTTGATGTAATATATGTTACTATATTTATCTATAAAGTTGATCAAGTTTAATTAAATTTGACTTAGGCAAAAGCTAGAAGTACACTCATCTGCCGACGGAGGGATAGTAAGCAAAAGGCATGATACAATTTGTTATGGACACAAACAGCACGACGGCAACATAATTTTCACCTGCTTCCTCTGGCGCGACCTAGCCGCAGACTCCCTGTTCTTGATCATCCGTCGCTGCCTCCTCTCGACCACCTTCTCCATGGCAGGGGCCTTCCTCCCCCTCAGCCCACCGTTGAAAACATACGGCATCGGTGGTGGCGACAGTGAGGACAGGTTCAGGCCTTCCATATTGCCGTATCCGTTTGACATGACCGGCCTCGGCGAAACCACAGTGGCCGCGCCGCCACCACCACCACCTCCATGGCCGAAAGGTCCGGTCATCGAGGCTAAGGACAGAGGATTCACCATCGGGGCAAACATGTTGCTCTGGGGGAACAGCATCTGCGGCTGCGGAGGCTGCGGCGGGCGGGCGGCAGGCACCGGCGCCTGCGACACGGGTGGTGGCCCCGCCATGTCCTCCCGCACCACGCCGGCGCGCACAAGGAACTCCTCGAGGGTGACCTCCCCGAGCGTCTGCTGCCTCTGGGCCGGCGAGGGCGCGGCGGCGCAGTTGGAGGCGGATGGGCCGCCAAAGAACATCATGTCGCGCCAGACCTCGTCGACGGTCTTTTGGCTGAGCGTCCGGGGCAGCGTGAGCGAGCCCTGGCGCTGGATGGCCTGATCCGACGCGGCCGCGGACGAGGAGGCGGCGTTGGCCCCGACGGCGCCGATGGCGTGCGACTCCTCGGCGGTCCAGATGTTGCGGAGCAGCTCGTCCATGTTCATGGACCCGAAGTCCTTGCCGGGCCCGCCGAGCGCGCTCTGGAACTCGTCGAAGGTGAGCGAGTAGACCGAGGAGCCCTGGCGCGTGAGCGGCAGCGGCGTCATCGGCGGCAGCGGCTGGTGCTGCGGCGGCGGCCTCCCGCTCCCTCCCGGGAAATCCATCGATCCCCTCGCTCCCGCCAAGTCCAACCAGATCAAACCAAAAAGTTCCCCCGCGCGCACGGGCCGGCACACGTCACGGCCTCGCAGTCACAGGTGTACGAGCTCCGACCAAACAGCTGCGCCCGTGAAGTCGTGATGGGGAGCAGCTCGAGCTCTGCTTTAAGGAAGGAGGACAGGAGGACGGCCGGGCTGGATTAAGTATGGCTGGCGATGCCAAATTTAGCAAGAGCAAATCCAGCTACTGCTTCGGGCGAGCGATTGGTGCGTCTGTTTGGGGGTGGAGGTGGAAGGAGGCTGTTGGCCGCGGGTGCGGGGGGCGACGCGACCACGACGGCGGGAGGGGTTGGGGGAGGAGGACAGGTGTTGGCACGGAGGAGCCGTGCGGGAGGTGCGTTTTAGTGCGCGCCGGGTAATAAAGTACTACTCCGCTTTCGCCTCGCGCACACGGCGCTGCGCACACAGCCGGATCCCGCCGGTACTTGCCTGTCCCTCACCAGATCCCCCTCGGCTGCCGTGCCTGCGCTAGGGTCTACTCCTGGAAAATAATTCTATGGCGTTCATTGGTTCTGGGGCGGCTCGTGGGCACCGGATGCTTGGGGTGGGGTTGGCTGTCAGTGTGATGCCGATCTAGGGGGTGGTGCTGTGGGTGCGTAATACAGTAATGTTTATGGCTGCGGCTGACCACTGAGCCGAACGTGGTGGGGCTCGGGACTCTTGCGAGCGCGCAACGTGTCTGCCTAGACGAGAGGGCGATAGGTGGCGATGGGACGGGCTGCCCAATGGGAGCGCGCGAGGTGGGTGCATCTGGGCGGATGTGGACAAAAGGTTGGACGGACGGATCGTCGTGCTCGCCCACTGGCCAGGCGCTTTTTTTTTTGGCGAGTCACCGGCCAGGCGTTGACGGGGCACGATGGGAGCTGGAGCGGGCTGCGCGGCGGGAAACCCTATACGTCGCTCACTGCGAGCTGTATCTGGAACATCGCGCGCAGTCCCATCCTATCGATTTCAGGCCAAGAGTTTGCTTAACTTGCCTGCTTGTTATCAGCACCAAGGGATCCAAAATTAATGGCCTAAATAGTACTACCTCCGTCTCAAAATATCTCAACTTTGTCTAATTTTAGATGTATCTAATACTAAATAGCGTCTAGATACATAAAATTTAGAAAATTTGTGAAACCTATTTTAAGACGCGGAGAGTAATACAGACAACACAGGCCACTGAGGAAATAGCGTCGCACCGGTTGACGGTCGCCTTGGCTGCGAGCAGAGCACGGTCCAGAAACCATGGTTGCTAGTCAGGGGTCTCGGGACGTGCTCCAACTCGAGCAACCAGTCAGAGCCGGAGGTAAGTCAATCCGGCGAGTTAACCTTGATAATACAACGCCATCAGACATGAGAGCAAGGGAGAGCGCCGGAACTGGACTCCACTCGGCAGATCGGAAGGCCCGATCTCCTGCTGAAGATCCTAGACGCCATGGCCAGAACCAGAAGGGGGAGGACAAGCTGAGGACCCGGATCTGAAGAAAAATCGAGCTGAACCCGGATCTTATGCGGACTCTGCAACCTTTCTAACCAACACATTTTTGCTCTCCAACATTTTCCAGTAACTGTCAACTGATAACAATTACGCTAGCTGCTCAAAAATCAGTCCTTTGGCAAACTGATGACGCGCCTCACGTGCTCTCCAATTTTTCCTTCTCAAAATCTTCAAAAGGTAGGGCGCTACACCAGCTTGGCTGAACAGCCACCGTTATGTCCATGTTAATTAACCAATTTCATACGTATGCAATCGATTGCAGAAAATCATGATGTTGTTGGGTGCCTTCACGCAGATGGGAAAACAGAGAGAGCCACAACAGGCAAGACGGGCAGAAGACCGGAAGAGCAAACAGAGCAGCACCCGACCCAAAAAGCGGAACGACGGGCGGTGCATCACCGTGGTGACCTTCACCTGCAACTCCTGCGAGGTCGTTCTCCTCTCCTTCGCGCATGTTCTCGATGATGTGGTACCACCAAGGATGACCCGCTCGTCCCTCACCTAGGCCGGCTCCATCTGGAGCATTGGAATGACGCTGTCGGCGGGGATTTTTTAGGCGTTTTGGGAGCAAATCAACAAATATAGAAGCAGTCAAATTGAGGATCTTCTCATAAATCTAGCTTTGTGGTCGAGCCCGAAAACGAAGGAGGAATTGGAGGGGGTGATGCTTGCACGTCTTCGGGAATTAGGGGCTGCAGCCACGGTCACTGAAGGAGGGAACAACGGGGGACGGCGCAGGATCCCAGGCCAGCGGCGGCGGCGCCCTAAGCTGCAGCTCAACAAATTGGCGATGAGCGGAGGGGCGAAAAAGGTATGATTTGTGGAGGGGAATGGAGAGCCTCCGGCGGCAAGGGACCTAGCCAGCGGAGGGAGCCCATGACGGCAGCGAGGAGCAGGGGACGGGGCGATTGTGGGAGAAAGGTTGAACCGTTTTTTCTTCTTTAGGTACAATGGCACAAGTGCGTTATATGCTATTTGGTGGGAGGTTAAAATCGTCCAAAATAAAAGCTGGTTGACAGAAGCGTTCCGTTTTTATTATTAGATATAGATTATGTTATATTTGAATACGGAAAAATATTAAGGGCAGGTTTTTATTTCTTCTAGAGGCTGTCAGGCAGGTTTTTATTTTTATCTTCGTGTGGTAACACAAGTAACTTCACAACAGAGTGACCAAAAAATCTAACGTGACTCTACAGAACATATCTGAAGCCACGTTGCATCTGGGAGAGAAGATCAACGCCGTCATCACCATATTCATAGTCATCAGTCATCTCCATCTCCACACCATAGCCATAGCCTTCTATTTGTAATCTTGATCTCATCACGATTAGCGGCACTGTAAAACTATTTGGTATTTGTCTTAAAAATTTCTATACAGTGTTTATGATTGTTGATCTAATTATATGTGAGTAGTCCTTAAGGGATGCAGGCTAAGGTAGAAACCTCGCAGCGCTATGTGCATCTCCTAACTCCATGGGATATTTAATTGTGATTGAATGTTAGATTTATCCTTTGTATTCTTGTTTATTGCCTCAATCTAAGGACTTGTCAGGTACCCAATATCCCGAGGACTAGCACAGGTAATTAGATGAGATAAGTGGTGATCAACTTCTATATGTGAAACCAGTAACAACAAGGGGAGTACAGTAGTTGTTTTAGATGTCCATTTGGAAGTAACGATAATGTCATTGATCATAAAGTTTTTTGTCTGCTTTACTTAATAACTGCATAAATTCGTCTAACGGTGGTACACAGTTGGAAAAAAGTCTATAATAAATGTGGATGATAAATACTGATGTACCATCCTCATTCTTTATCAATACAAATCACAATTCATAAATGATATTATTAACCTCATCTTTATCTCTAACATTTTTACACAGCTGTAGGTGAATACTTAGCCCTGACCTACCGCAATTCGGATTGAAGTATCAACCCTTTTTTTGGTGCCATTGCCGGAGAAGCAATTCTTGCTACCCCACTAAGATTATTAGAGACCTTACTAGTTACTTTTATTTTCATTTAGTTTATTATTTGTTCTCAATTTACTTTTTGTTGTCTATTGAAAACATGTAACAAATTAGTTAATCTTTTTATTGCTCCTACTGTTTTTTGTTAAACCAAAAAGGCACAAAACAAATTATCCATGGCAGAAAAGAAGCATGGGGAGTATGTTACTCCCAATGATGAATATTTGTACGTCTAGGAGGTGGCATCCTTTGTCGGTCATCCTCCCGACGTTTCTCTTTGTCTTCTTCCCTACGATTGTTCGACTCTCGCTGGGGAGGGTGTCTTGGAAGCAGTTCCGCAACAGTGTCTCACTCTGCGCCTAGAGAAACATTGCTCCAGTCACGTGCGGTTCTGTGTCGTTGCCCTAAAGATCCGGTTCTTGAGTAGTTATCTTCCCGACGGTTGGAACGGTAATGTTGTTCCGGGACCCGTTGGAGCCTAATATCATTCCAGGCCGAATCCGTGCGACATTGGTCTGATTGAGAGACCAGTTTTCCGCTTCGGGATTTCGTGACCCTCTGTTGCTCCAGACCCTTGGTGAGCAGCTTCACGCCCAACCAGACTTGATCTGGGTTTGGATTGTTCTCCAGGATCTCTCGAGCTGCAGCCGTATTTTGCACTGGTGTTGGATACACCAGTTCTCCCTTGCTGTCGAGTCGTGGTGCTCCTGGGTATCCCTCAAAGAGGACTTTGTGGACCTCCGGAAATTTGTCGGCCCGTATGTGGCCTTTCCGGGTCTTCTGGTGCTGCAGAGAGTTAAACTATTCCGCGGACGCCATGCGCTTCTTCTCTTCCATAAGGTTGTTAGCCTCATCTAGGAGTACTTAACGACGCGTTTCTAGGGCTTGAGCCCTTTCTTCCAATTCTGCAAGTGTAAGCTCTGCAGCTATAGGGATAGGCGTAGTTAACGCAGCATCGATAAGTTTACAGGCACCAGCGGTAACCACGTATCCATCCACCTTAGTTTCCTTTGGCTCGTCTGGGATTAGAGCTCCATCCGATTCTTCTTCATACTCCTCGGCGACCACTTCCTCCGCCGGAGGATCTTTTGTCGGGGTCTTGTTCTTCTTGTTCCTCTTATTTGCCTTCTTGGCAGCGCCGGTAGCAAAGACGACTTTGGGTCTGTTTCCCGAAGTCAAGCTCTGATCGGTACTTTTGGACATCTGGACGTCGGGATTGTCTCCTAGATCCATGTTATCCTGCGCTTTGGGAGAGTTTTCTCCGGATCCTTCATCCATGGCTTCTCCTTCTTCTACAGCTTTGGAGTTGAACTCCTCTTCGTATTCCATGGAGAACTTTTGGAAATCCGCCGACGTCATGGAATCATCCGAAGATGCTGGTAAGTCGGTGTTTGTTCCGATCGCCTCCAACATCGAGTCTATGTTGTCTCCAGCATCGGCAGAGTAGGATCCAGATCCAACATATCCGACAAAGTACGACGCATGTGTCCTGAGGTAGTTGCAGCTTTCCTCGTGGGCTTCCTCAAAACACCTGATGGTCTCGAGAACCTCATCCATGCCTGCGCCTTGTAGCATGATGCGCCTCAACGTGTGCCTCGGGAAGGGTTGATCTGTTCCGGCATTGGTAGAGCCAGAACAAAAGTTGTTGTCTTGTTACTCCTGGATTTCGACCTCGGCAGGTAGATCAATCTGGGATTCGGCCTTGCTAGGGAGATCCACTCCAGATTCGACTTGCACCGCAAGATCTGCTTTAGGCTCAGCTTTCTCCACCATCTCTGCAATAGGTGCGGGCTGGGTGGGATTAAGGTTTTCCAAGATCCGGAACTCTACTGCCTCCGTGGACAAAGTGGACCCAGAAACTTCCTATGCCTCTATCATCACCGCTAGGGTGGGTGGGGCAGGTCAGCGAAACCAATGTAAACATCGATCTCGCCAAAGAACATGATGGTGTAGGCAGTCACAGCCTCCCTAGCTGGAATCCAGGTCTCGTCGAGAACGATGATATGGACGTCACTGGTGTAGAGGACGCAACCGACGTTGATGGTCTCACCGATTCTGATTCTTGCAGATTCTGCTCGGAACGCAGATCTGAAGCTCACTTGCCCCATGGTGGGCGCCAATTGTCGTCGGATTGATGACAAGTACGCCATGAGGGGGTCCTCGAGGCGTGCGGAAGAGAGGGGTGTGAGACGTATGGTATTCCGGGATGGTGAGCACACAAGTTGACCCAGGTTCGAATCCGCCAGATTTGAACGGATCCTACTCCTACTAGCAATCCATTAATACGGCATAGCCGGAATATGGGTTACAAGGGTTTCGCCTGTGCGAGTTGAGATTGTAGACTATTGTGAGGTGCCCTAAAGGCTTACCCTAGGACGACTTATATAGATATCTCGCCTAGGGTTTACAGGAGAGACCTATCCGGCTACGACTAAGAGTCGGTTATAGAGTACATCTTGAACAATAAGTAACATAACAGGCCTATGTCGGTAAGTCTTCTAGGCCTTCCCATAGCCGGACTGGACTCTGTCTCTTCTCCCTGACTGGGCCGCCCGTGAAGCAAAGCTCTAACCCGAAGTGGGCCACCCTGGTCAGTGAGACACAGTGAGGATACCCTGAAAGTATATCCACAACACACCTATTACTTAGCTAGCTGTTACAACGGAGAATTATGAAATTAAGCCTAACTATTTAAGTTTGGTTCAACATAACCAATTTGGAGGCTCAGTTGCTGAGAAAGCAGGTATGCACTTGAATACCTTTACTAAGATTTGCGACATGATACACATAAAAGATATTGACCTTGATGCAGTTAAGTTGTGTTTATTCCCTTTCTCACTTAAACGAAAGGCAAATGATTGGTTTCTAGCATTGCCTAAGGGCACCATTGCTTCATGGGAGGAATGTACTGCATTTTTCATGACTAAGTTTTTCCTTCTCGCTAAAACTATGCTACTCTGATCTAATATTACAAGTTTTAGATAAGAAGACAATGAGCCACTAGCGCTTGCATGGGAAAGGATAAATGAGTCTGTAAAAAACTATCCCAACCGTGGGAAGGAAGAGTGATTAATTCTCCACTTGTTTTATAATGCTTTAAATCCGATGTCTAAATCTACGCTTGACACACCCGGAGGTACGTTCATGGGCAATAAAGTCAATGTTGCTATAGATTTTGTTGATGATATGCAAGTTAATCGTGCTCAATGGCACATGATAAGATCCTCCCCTAAGAAAGTAAACTCAATTAATGAGGAGGAGAATGAAGATCTTACTACAAAGATTGATGAGCTTATAGATATAATGAAGGGTAAGTGTAGCACCCCGGGAAACCATAATCAGAAAAGTGCTTGTTGTTTTAAATTCTTGCATCATCATGCATATGTTTGTCCCAAAAATATTTCCACTAAAGCTCTATTTTGTTTTGCTAAATACCCTCTCTTATTTCAAAAGATTATTTCTCTAAAAGTATTTACAAAATGGGTTTTCTTTTAGAAAAATAAAAGACTTTTTTAAATGTATGGGGAGGCAGCCACCTGCCAGGCCTACAGGCCCAGCCAATAGCCGTCCTACTACCCCCACAAACCACAAACCCTAATCTCCCTACCCGACATGCACCCGCGCATGCAATGGTCACACACACACCCCACACTCGGCCACCACCACCGAACACACACACACATACATGCAACACTGCAATGCACACCTACACGCAATGCGGCATAGACCCACAAGATGCACGCACCAAAAACCTCACACACACGACACACACGACACACACACAACCCAAGACACCCACACACCGACCCAACACACTCAGACCAACACGACCAAACCCCACCGCCACCTGACACAAGCACACGCACACCACACCCAGACTCGACGCAACACAACCACACCCCCATCGTCCTCATTGCTACCTACCCCGTCCCCACCAAACTGTCTCCGCCTCCATCGCTCCCTACACCCTGCCACTGCTAGCGCACCTCCCGTCAACTGCATCGCTCCACGCACATCCTTGAGCCCTAGTTCAGTCTCCATCATGGTGCTCCGCCATGCATCTTCCAAGATTTAGGTTAGGCTTATGATCAGACAAACTTCATTCTTAGACTTTAGTTACTTGGCACAACAAGACGCTTGCAACATAAAGAGGTCTAGAGGATCGACCGAGAGACATTTAGCAACACTACTTTAAATATTCTCCTTGATGTTCGAGAAAGCAAACATCTAGTGAAGGTCGGACTTCGGAAAGAAAAGAAACCATAAGCGCAACTTCTACAACAAGTCATAGAAGAAACCTCATGAGGTGTGGTTGTTATTGCTGATTCAAGATGTTATGGCAATAAGTCTTCTGGCTAATTGTGTCAACCACCACTTCAATTTTTCCGGATTTACAAAGAGATTGTTGTCAGAACCTTGAAAAATACCAAGCATCGTTGTTGCTTGAGATTCAGCTCTGGTTTGTTGGGATGATGCTTTAGACTTAGCATGTCTGAATAGAAAGTGTGCAACATTTACCAAAGAGGTAAATTCACTAGATTCTAAAGACATGAACTATAGTGTCAAGCTCCAAAATACTAAGCTAGATTGCTAGACCCATGTATTGGCAACTTGTCAGAGGACAACTGCACCTGCATGAAGTACTTGCAACGGAACAAACTTGTGTCCTTATGGGTTCATAGATAACTCTACTTGAATCCACAGTGACATCTTTCGACAATAGCACGTGAATCGGAGAAGGTCACTTCTAACATCCAGCACACATACTTCGAGATGACTCAAAGACAGTTCTCAATTTTTTCCCAACATTGATGTCAACTATTCTGTATGAATCTAATCTCACTTTGAGAAAATAATGATGCCATCGATGGGCTCAGTAACAGACTTATCAAGACACTCCAAGAGGATGGATTCATATGTTGTGTGAACAAAGCATGAATATTGGTCAGACCAGAGAGCATGAAGATGTACCTAGGTGTAACATAACGAATAGATGTACCATCAGGATAGTCCTTAGGACTGAGTTTGATTGACGATAGCCCAAATCAAATCAAAGGAGGGGGAAGGTAACATATCCATGAAGGAGATACTATCTTTCTTCAACACGAGCAAACCTAGACATCCCTTTAGGAGAACAAGTCTAATAGAACTTTTTGTCTTACCATTCTCCAAGTTGTTGTTTAAGCTCAGCTAACTATTTCAGGGGTATCCAGTACAGATCCTTGGAGAAAAAAGTAGTTTAGAAAACTAACTTACTCAAGAACTTGACAACACGGTCTTGTGGAAACATGGCAATACTTCTGATAGATAACTAGAATATCACGAACCACCAATATGTCATTTAGTTCGAGAGGACTTGCTTGGTAAGGCAAGAAGAGATAGTCTCGGAGCTTCTGCACGAGCCTAACTCTTTGATCGAGGAGAGTGCACCAGAATAACAGACTTGATGGCACAATCATCCTTTGTTAAGTGATAGGACTAACCAATCACACTAAGAATGACACAAATTTCCTTGGAGTTTAAAGAAATAATGATTGCTAAGAATCTTAGATGGCCACATCAATATGCACATGCATCATTTCATGAGCACGATAAACTCATAAGAAGAGTGGGTAAGAATGTGTAAGAGCATCACTTCATTAAGAAGGTCATGAAACTCAGCACGACCTCTTAGTATAAAAGAGTGTGATACTTTAAGATAGAACAGGCATAAGCTAATCGATGCCTCTTGATCTACGGATTACAATACTTTGACCAGGTCTTAGAAATGACGAGGTACCGAAGTTTGTTTCTCTTGACATCTCGAAATAAAATGTCTGTCTAACCATAAGAGTATCTTGCATTAGAATACACCAATGCACATTTACTACTTGTCTACCAACTAGTAGACAAAGGTTGGAAACAACAAGGAAGGAAGAGCATGCTTAGAATAGAATCCCGATATGTGGATGCATAATTCAACAATCTTCTGAGGACCAATGCAGAAGAAGGGAGGTGTGGCAGAATCATGAGTATAGATGTGAGACTCACTAGGAGAACTCTTGTCATGATCTATTTGGTTCCATTAAATAACATCTGCCATAGCTGGTGGTAGGGGAAGTCCTTAGTTGTCGCAACTCAATCACGATGATAACCACAAGCATGAGGTCTAGAGTAAAAGGTACTAGCCATCCTAGAGTACTGATTGAACATTAGCAGTAGTTGTCAAAAAAATGGATCTTGGGTCAAAGGTCAGTTTCATGTACAAGATTCACAACACCAGAATCCAGCACAATCAGCGATCTTTGGTTCAAGTTCAAGGGTTAAAACCCGAGAAAGGAGTAACTACTATCTTGGTAGCAACGAGAGTACTACAAGGTAGTAACCATGAGGTAGCCTCCAAGAGAAGAAACAACTTCTAAAGTACCCAAACAAACTAAAAGGAGGCACACAAGGCAAAAGGAAACCTCGAGACTTAGAACAGAACAATGTGGAACCTTGAGCATGATGTTGTAGGTCCATAAAACAGAGAGATCATGATGGAAAGAAATCTCTCAACTAAATATGTTGAGGGATAACCTCGGGGGTGCCCGATCTTTCACGAATCCCTGTGGAAATCGAGAGGGGGTGCGAGGGGAAGAGGAAGTGGGATGAAAACCACGAACTCACACATGAAGAACTCGATGAACACACTCACACAAAGACATGTTACAAGCCAATAGCGCACGCCGACAACGACCAGTCCGGTGCAATCCCTATGATCGACGTCGGGTGAAGGTCTCCCTCTCGAACCAGCGCGGCGTGTGGGAGTCTCAGTGAGATCTTGACGTCTTGGCAAAGGGCACCGATGCCAAGGCCTTGTACAACGAGGGAGGCACTATGCAAACTCCAATGATGATATGACAAAGGTGTCCGATCTTTTGATGAGATGGTGATAGTCGATTTGGGTGGAGTTCGGGCTTGATGATCCGACTACACGTGCAAGCACGAGCGCCAATGCAATCGCTAGGCCAATCTCCTGGAGGTTACCGATCTTGCAGAAGCGTGACCAGCCTGACCAACGAGGGTCTTAATTCCTACCTAAAATCAAGAACAAGTAAGAACTAATATTGTAATCAAGATATTGCGGATTAAGATAAAAGCTTATTGAAATCGTGGGATCCTGAATAGGTGTGAAGTATAGGAGGTCTCTACGACTCAAGCCTTGGCGAAGTTGTAATGATGGCTAACTTTTAGTCTAAACAAAATCCGAGTCTAAAGTGACGGCTATGGGGAGTATTTAAGGAGGAAAAGGTGGGGGTTTCAGCCAGCCATAGGTATGGTGGCCGAATCCAACCCTGGATGGCCTCTTCCCCTCAAATTCGGACTCTAAAAAGTGGCTATTAAAAATCTTGCAAAAAGGACATGGGCCTGGCTCAAAATAAAGGTGACGCAACACCAAATTAAGCTATGCACAAATCTATGAAGTAATATTCTTGAATATTTCGTCCAAGCCTTCAATCTTCATTATGGTGGCTTCAAAGTTCTGAAATCTCCACTTGTGGCATCCTCTTCAATCCTTGTTGCCATCTCCATGCATGATCATTCTCCAATGCTTGTCCCTCTCGTCCATGCTAGGTGCATCATTCCTAAGAGTAACAAACACATTTGATTTAGGCAACATCATATTCTCATGTATATGAGGAATAATTCTAAGAAATGAAAGTACCTGATAGTTAAGTTTCTTGGCACAAGCTCGAGTGATAGGTCCTTGTATTTTTGTAGCTGTAGGTACAACAGTTGTATTTGTTGGGAATCGGTGCGGAAAACAAAAAATTTCCTACGATGTAACCCCAAAACTTACCTAGGATCTATCTATGTAGTAATGCAGTAACGGCCGGAGCGTAGAGAATACATACCCTTGTAGACCGTACGCAGTTAACATTCCGCGGAGAACGTGGTTGAAGTAGTCGTACTCGTAGCCGACCTCAAGGTCGCGAAGCTCCTCGCAGGTCACCCCTTGCTCCTTCTTCATTTCATCATGCAACAACTCCGGCTCACGACATTTAAGCGCCCCAAGTGTTGCGCCTCGTGTCTTCGTACACATCCGGCGCACGATGAGACCTCTGGCTCCCCAATCCCGCCGGGAGTGCGGAAGTTGATATCCGGCTAGGAATCTCTGCAGCGCAACGGCATACTGCAGGTGTGCCTTGATCGCACAGCCCTGACTTGGGGCCATGGTCACGAGGTATAGAGAGAGAGGAAAGGAGGAAGTCAACCAAAGGACTTCTCCAAATATTGGTGTGTCTCATCCCACCCATGGGCACCCCCTTATATAGGGGAAGAGGGCGTGCCCTCCCCTTTGGGTTTCCCATGTGGCACTAAACAAGGGAGAGGGGGAGGTGCATGGGCCTTCATGGGCCGCCGGCCAGGGATGGGCCCCACCCCACGCATAGACCTAGGTTGGCTGAGTGGGCCCCTTGAGGCGCCTGGGCCTTGGCCCCTTTGGCCTTTGGCCCGCCCCCCTTCGGTTTTCCCTCATGGGCCTTTATTCACTAAGAAGTTTGGCCCATTAGTAGAATAACCCTTAAAATTAGATTTTAATATTGTAGTTAATATTAATTACAGTAATTAATATGTAAATACATATTACAAAATCCGTCTTGACCCAAAACACCTTTCGGTTCCCTTTCGATTTCCTCCGAACGACTTCGGATCTTTCTGCGGAACAATTCCGACTTTCTCTTCCTCTACTGTGATTCCGTCTTACGAATGATCGCTCTCATCGTACCCTTAAGTGTATCCTCTCACGGCTCGGGAATGCTCTAGACATGATCTGTATCAATGATCAACAAAGGGATCAGGGATATCCATGTGACCCCTATGCATTCCCGATGACAATGTCGTTTGAACCGTCTAAATGTAGCATCCTCTTCCTTTTGTTTCTCGATACAACTTGTCCGAGATCCGATCATTGGTATCCCATACCTTGTTCAATATCGTTCACAACGAGTTATGTTTTCTTGTTACCGTGATATTACATCCCCGTGACCTAGTCACATGTTGCACCATTTATGGATGTAATCTCACCAAGTCGGCTGTATGTATCTTTACCCGTCATGTGGGTGAACAAATCCCGGTCTTGCAGTCACATGTCATCTACTGTCCTTCGGAATAGCCAACATACACCTTTATGGCCACCGTATTACCAGATGACGGTTGATGCAGTCTAAGCAGCCTAGGGAAACAATGAGTAATATGAGCTCACGGTCTAACGAGAAGGAGTCTAGGTATAGTTGTTGCAACAATGAACTAGATGACTTGATCGTGTTGCAATCCTTTGAGGAATTTCCAACCACATCATTCTCCAATGATATGATCTCGTCGTCAGTCGGCATAAATGCCCATGATCTTGAAACCCAGATCATCTTCGTGAGCATCGAAATAGTATGAATAGAGGCTACTAGGGACTTGGTTGTTTCATACCACACCTGTACCAATGTTTCTACTTGGCACAGTTATAGCACAATATGAAACTATTATAAACTAATTGAGATATGACAATAAAAACCTATTTCTTATTTGCCTCTAGGGCATATCTATTTCAGTCTCCCACTTGCACTAGAGTACAAATAATACAGCTTGCATTTTACTCATATAAACCATATACCATATCACTACTAGGAAACAACTCTTCTGTGGCGCACCTTTTTTCAACATTTGTGGCGCATTTCCTAGTCGCCACTGATACCTCGCCATTGATAACTAACTTCAGTGGCGCATTTCAAAATGCGCCATAGAAGTCTCAAACTTTAGTGGCGCATATGGCCAATATGCGCCACAGAAGTTTTTTCCAAAATTCAAAAAAAGGCTGGCCAGATCTCAAACTTCTGTGGCGCATATTGCTAATATGCGCCACAGAAGTTTTTTTCAAATTTCAAAAAAAAACCCGGGCCAGATCTAGATCTGGTCGGAGTTGGTGGTGGTGGTGGCTGGAGGAGGGCTAGGAGGAGGTTGCCGGAGTTGGTGGTGGAGGAGGAGGAGGAGGTTGCCAGAGTTGGTGGTGGAGGAGGAGGAGGAGGTTGCCGGAGTTGGTGGTGGTGGAGGAGGAGGAGGTCGCCGGAGTTGGTGGTGAAAGAGGAGGAGAAGGAGGTCACCGAAGTGGTGGTGGAGGAGGAGGAGGTCGTCGGAGTTGGTGGTGGAGGAGGAGGTCACCGGAGGTCGCCGGAGTTGGTGGTGGAGGAGGAGGAGGTGGTGGTCACCGGAGTTGGTGGTGGACGAGGAGGAGGAGGAGTGGGGAGGGGAGAAGTGTGCAGGGGAGGAGAAGTGGGGAGGGGGATAAAAAGGAAAAAGGGAGGGAGAAGGGCGCCGTCGGGATTCAAATTTCGAATCCCGCCTAAGACTTCTGTGGCGCATATGGGGGAAATGCGCCACAGAAGTTTCTCTCCCTTTTTTATTTTTTGCAGGATAAAATCTTTAGTCTGCCATAACTTTTTACTCTTTTGGAATTTGTAGAATCTACAAAATCTTCAATGGCTTCTAGCAGTTGAAATCGAGTAGAAAATTTCGAGACGATCATTTTGATAGGTTAAAGATTTTTTTCGACATCGTATGCAAAAGTTAGAGCCGTTTTACTGTGCCATGACCTATTTTTGCAAAATAAATCGAAATTTATGTTTTTCAATTTTGTCTAGATCTATACCCTAAAATATATCATTTTTGTTTATTTTTTACAAAACTGAAAAGGCGATCCACCGGGGGGGTCTGTTTTTCCCCTACATGCTTGTTCTGTGGCGCATACACCTATATGCGCCACAAAAACATCACTTTCTGTGGCGCATATGGACACATGCGCCACAGAAGTTTCTCCCGCTTTTTTTTGCTGCTTGGTCCCATCAACCTTCTGTGGCACATATGTCTATATGCGCCACAGAAGTTTGGCACTTCAGTGGCGCACACGAAAATATGTGCCACAGAAATATGGACTTCTGTGGCGCATATTGGTTTCGTGCGCCACTGAAGTGCCAAACTTCTGTGGCGCATTTTTCTAGTGCGCCACTGATATATATCTACTGTGGCGCATAATTTTACATATGTGCCACTGAATATCTTGTCTATCTATAATATGTTTCCTAGTAGTGTATGCGTTTACAGATCATGCATCCTTATGGGAAACGTCATGTCCATGTTCTGTTTTACCAGATCATTATGTCTTTGCAAATCGTTAAGGTCTTCCTAATTTTGACATTCACTCCATTATCTTATAATGGGTCGAAGTATTTGTTTGGCAACAAAGTGAGACTTTATTTCTAGTGTTTATGATGATGGCCGTTTTCACCGTTATCATCTGAACTTCGAAACACACTTTGCTATCCTTTGTATATATACTATAGTCATGGCAGTAGAACGAGGCTGGATTCCAGGAGCTTACAGTGACGTTAGATCAACCTCGAGGGCTTTCTCATGGGCACTGGGCCCTAGGACACATCATTCTACATTAAAAGCGAACTAGCCCTGCCATAACATTATACATCACATCAGATGGAGCCTTTATACTTCTATATCTATGTAGATCCTAGTGCATGAAATGCATCTATTCCACTTACATTGCTTCTTGCTATTTATGTACAAACTTAATTCCGGTGATCAACTTAGGAATCACTCGAGGACACATTCTTATAGTTTAGAGTTTGTCCTACCAACCAGAACCTCGGGTCACATTACGTCGAGTATACAACATGGTTGTATGGAAGAACCTATGACTGCGGCATAGGAGATGCAACACACCTCTCTCTTTCAACCATAGTTGCAATACTAACTCAATGCTTCATATAGTAAGAACTTCTTTTTTACCTTGTTCCATTCTGAGCTTCTTCAGAATCTTGTCTTAGGACATTCTAAACATCTTTCAGAATCAAGTCTAGGAAGCATTCGACATTCAATGTTTATTAAACTCACCAATCTATCTTGATAGATCTTATTGTTCAATAACTTCAACTTCATCCTAACTTAAATATTATTAACACCAATCACATCATTCACATATGTCGTCCACATATCCCAGAATGATTTCACGCTCCCACTCAAATATGACATTCATGTTTGAGATCCAGGGATTTCACTCAGCTCCCACTCAAATATGACATTCATGTTTGAGATCCAGGATTTCACTTAGCTCCCACTCAAAATATGTCAGCTACATATTATGAACTAGCCAAGCTGATTTGCTCCCACTCAAAGCCAGGTCCTCTCGATAATCTTGGACATTCCAAAATTCTTTGATCATTATCAATTTGAGAATTCCAATTACGAGACTTCAATATCCATATATTTCTAGTGTAAATCTAAAAGACTTAAGCATCACTATTGCTGTAGTCAACTCCTTGAATTTGTCCAAACTTGTGACAAATCGAGCTTTTTGTCATTCATTAAGTTTCATTTCTTTCTTATGACTTTGTAGTCATTCAGAAATATCAAGTAATCTTCTTTACTTTAATAAGATCAAGTAACATGTTACTTTGCAACCTTAAATGTAACTTAATATAGGATTTTATGACTCCTAGTCATTTCTCGCACTCAGGTCCATCATCTTCTTTGTAATTTGTAGGTATGTCTTGTTCAAAACATGACAAGTGAATCAATAATATAATTCCACAAACTTGTAGAATATATAGTTGAATCCTACTTTTTTTAGCAAAAGTATTCACTTGAAACTTTATGATCATTATCAATAGTTTCTCCTCTATTTGTAGAGTTTGGATTCACGAAACAAATTCCGCTGCGCCACTCAACAATTCGGAGGTAAGGTCAAATACCTTGTTTTGATCTTTTACTTTCTTCCACATGTACCTTCATTAAGACACGTTGACTTTGGACAACAATAGTTTTGCCCCTTGTGGAAGATGCAGTCATAGCTTCCTAAGAATACTCTACAAAGACTTGTTTATTCGCCACGACTTCGACTTGTCGAAATCTCTAGAAACTCGAACTTGCCATAACACTTATGGTGTTGTTTCCATGAATCTTTGGATGTTCCTTTGTATTTCAAATGAGTGTTTGCTTATTTTGATCTCTAACTCTAAATGACAACTATAACCCCTATAAGAGATAATATCATACCATATGTATCTAATACATAATGATTATGATGTTTAGACATTTCAACATAGTTTGAATTCGTCCAATCATAATTTGTGAAACATCTTTTACAAGTTCCTTTTATGTTAAACTTAACTTGAATACCTTAGTCATGTCGATCAAATCGAATAGACTTGTTAATTCAGTTAATTTAATATCCCATTTAGTTATGAACTCATTTGAACAATTCAAATCATTTCAAACTTCATGTTTCATTAAGTAAATACATTTATTCACTTAAGTCAACAATTACCTAATGATTTCCACTACTTGTTGAAAATACGATACATCACTATGTATAAGATTCAACATTTCTTCGCATATCACCATTTTACCCAAGAGGCATGGTTTTGCAAAGTCTCTACATTAAGCATCTAGGACCCCGATCTTTCATAAAGAACCTGCAATAAACAAAATGACTTAAACTGTAGTGTCATTTCATTATTAAACTCTGTATATAATTTAGCATTCTAATCTTTTATAAATGATTAAACTATTATCATTAACATAGTGATGTGAATAACTTATTTGTAATCGTAATGTGACCATAACAGTATTGTTCATAAGAATAACACAAACTGGTTTGTAACTTGTTCAGATGAATAATCGTCTCGCCAAAAGCAAGGCACACAAACTAGGATTACAAATTATATTCAAGTCCACTAATCCAAATGATAAACTTTGAGGAAAGTGGTGATGTCGGCCATCAACTGTTTTGCTTACCCTCATCAAGTCACTTTGCCTCAAATCCAGCAATTCTCAAGCAGATCCTCCTATTTTCACAAAACGGGACAAGTATCAAATACTTTGCAAACTGCGACGAGTTTTGCAAGAACCACATTTATAATTTTGTATATCTAACATATACCTTTTTCATCCATGACCTCCTTTTGCAATCAAGCCCTTCTAAGAGTTCTCAACTCTAATGCAAGATCGATAAGTGTTTTTCCAAACAATCTTTTTTATCCATGATGGAGGAAAACCCATCAGTTGGCTCATACTCTATGTGCCTTATTCTGTAGAACACAAAATGTAGCCCAACTCTTCATCTAATGGAGAATGGCTTATTGGATGATTATGGAGAAAACACAAACATTCCGGAGTCATTGAATTATCTCCTAATGGTTATTGTATCAAGAAGAGAAGATCACTTTTTATGAGGATATCCCTCAGGCGTGGGTATTAATCTATGAAGTTGGACCCTTTTGCTAAGTTCCAAATTAAGCAATATATTCCCATGGTCGCAAAGGACCTCAATGGGATAGGCTAAGATCTACTAAGATATTTGCAAACAGACATCTAGACTAAGTTTATAATAAGAGATCAATTTATAATTGGTCTCCACTAAAATTGTCATCCCCTGGATGTTTTTAGTGATCACATGATCCCTATCCTCTGCACCTCCCCTGATCATCACGGCCATCAGTGCATTATCAAAGGTAGGCATTCAACAATGCCAATCACATCATCCATGTGACCCATGCTCGATCTTTCGATCTCTTGTGTTCCGAGGCCATGTCTGTACATGCTAGGCTCGCCAAATCTAACTTGTGTGTATTCGCTGTGCAACATGGCTTACACCCACTGTATGCGTATGTAGATATGTCTGACCTCCGGTCATCACGGCCGGCCTCATACCGAAGAACTTTCTTGGTGGTGCACACACAAGGGGAACACAGAACATTGGAATGAAATAGGGATTATCTTATTTGCTACCGTTGAGTATCTAAATACTAGCACACAATAACATGTAAAACAGGTATCAACATCATATGTATAATGTGATATGATATGGTCTTTCTTGTGCCTTGATCTCCATCGAGTGCTCTGGCATGATCTCCATCTTGCCCTTGGTTTGACGCCAAGTCCACGACGCCGCCACCAGGTCGTCCATCGGAACGATGACTATTACTATACTACCTAGTAATAGAAAAGTAAACTACTTTACCTTCGTAACGACCAATGCCATATTATAATCACATGCCCCCTGCAAAATAAAGTTAGACGCCTCTACTTTATCTATTGCATGTTTTACGTGGTTGTTAGGGCTTTCGCAATAGAACCGTTTCTAAACTACGAACTTTCCAACCACAACATGGATCCGACATTTGTCTCTACTACACCCCTTTCGGGGCCCTCCGTTGTAAATTCTATATCAACTATCGAATGAGATACAGACACCCGCTAGCCACTTATACGGTACAAGCCGTATGTTGAGCGTGGAACCGGTCTCACGTACGAATACGCGTAAGGTCGGTCCGAGCCGCTTCATCAAATAATACCGTGATATAAACAAGTACACGTTAGAGGGTAACAACTAAGGGATCAATGCCCGCACAATACTTGTGTGTACTGGCCGTACAACACTCCTACGCATAGATCGGCTCTGATACCACTGTTGGGGATCAGTGCGGAAAACAAAAAATTTCCTACGATGTAACCCCAAAACTTGCCTAGGATCTATCTATGTAGTAATGCAGTAACGGCCGGAGCGTAGAGAATACATACCCTTGTAGACCGTACGCGGTTAACGTTCCGCGGGGAACATGGTTGAAGTAGTCGTACTCGTAGCCGATCTCAAGGTCGCGAAGCTCCTCGCGGGTCACCCCTTGCTCCTTCTTCATCTTCATCGTGCAACAGCTTCGGCTCACGACATTTAAGCGCCCCAAGTGTTGCGCCTCGTGTCTTTGTATCGGTGCATGATGAGACCTTCGGCTCCCCGATCCCGCCGGGAGTGCGAAAGTGATATCCGTCTAGGAATCCCTGCAGCGCAACGGCGTACTACAGGTGTGCCTTGATCGCACAGCCCAGACTTGGGGCCATGTCACGAGGTATAGAGAGAGAGAGAGAGAGAGGAAAGGAGGAAGTCGACCAAAGGACTTCTTCAAATATTGGTGTGTCTCATCCCACCCATGGGCACCCCCTTATATAGGGGAAGGGGTGTGCCCTCCCCTTTGGGTTTCCCATGTAGAACTAAACAAGGGAGAGGGGGGCGCATGGGCCGCCGGCCAGGGGTGGGACCCACCCCGCGCACAGACCTAGGCTGGCCGGGTGGGCCCCCTTGAGGCGCCTGGGCCTTGGCCCCTTTGGCCTTTGGCCCTCCCCCCCTTCGGTTTTCCCTCATGGGTCTTTATTGACTAGGAAGTTTGGCCCATTAGTAGAATAACCCTTCAAATCAGATTTTAATATTATATTTAATATTAATTACACTAATTAATATGTAAATACATATTACACAATCCGTCTTGACCCAAAACACCTTTCGGTTCCCTTTCGATTTCCTCCGAACGACTTCGGATCTTTCTGCGGAACAATTCCGGCATTCTCTTCCTCTACTGTAATTCCGCCTTACGAATGATCGCTCTCATCGTACCCTTAAGTGTATCCTCTCACGGCTCGGGAATGCTCTAGACATGATCTGTATCAATGATCAACAGAGGGACCAGGGATATCCATGTGACCCCTATGCATTCCTGATGACAATGTCGTTTGAACCGTCTAAATGTAGCATCCTCTTCCTTTTGTTTCTCGATACAACTTGTCCGAGATCCGATCATTGGTGTCCCATACCTTGTTCAATCTCGTTCACAACAAGTTATGTTTTCTTGTTACCATGATATTACATCCCTGTGACCTAGTCACATGTTGCAACATTTATGGATGTAATCACACCAAGTCGGCCGTATGTATCTTTACCCGTCATGTGGGTGAACAAATCCCAATCTTGCAGTCACATGTCATCTACTGTTCCTTCAGAATACCCAACATACACCTTTATGGCCGCCGTATTACCAGATGACGGTTGATGCAGTCTAAGCAGCCTAGTGAAACAGTGAGTAATATGAGCTCACGGTCTAAGGAGAAGGAGTCTAGGTATAGTTGTTGCAACAATGAACTAGATGACTTGATCGTGTTGCAATCCTTCGAGGAATGTCCAACCACATCATTCTCCAATGATATGATCTCGTCGTTAGTCGGCATAAATGCCCATGATCTTGAAACCCAGATCATCTTCATGACCAACGAACTAGTATGAATAGAGGCTACTAGGGACTTGGTTGTTTCATACCACACCTGTACCAATGTTTCTACTGGGCACAATTATAGCACAATATGAAACTATTATAAACTAATTGAGATATGACAATAAAAACTTATTTCTTATTTGCCTCTAGGGCATATATCCTTCAGTATTTGCCTCTAGGGCCTCTTCAATCCTCATATGCTTGCTGCCATCTCCATGCATGATCATGCTCAAATGCTTGTCCCTCTCGTCAATGCTTGGTCCATCATTCATAAGAGTAACAAACACATCTGATTTAGGTAGTATCATATTCTCATGTATATGAGGAATAGTTCCAAGAAACGAATGTACCTGATAGTTAAGTTGCTTGGCACGAGCTCAAGTGATGGGTCCTTGTATTTGTGTAGCTGTAGGTATAGAGGTTGTATCAATATATGGGATGTCCTCATCACCTTTGTCTGATCATAAGCCTAAACTAAATATCAGAAGCGTACATAGGAAGAATCAGTAACATTGAAGTGACTTTAAGACACAAAGATTATTGTAGCAAGCTCATAACTGAGTGAAGAACCAAAATATTACAAGCAAAGGTCATTGATAACAAAAATGAAACAATGGAAGACAAATTATGCTATTAGGTATATCAAACTTAACAAATGGCCTAAGAGTCCTAAAGCATAACGATGGCGTCCCATTTCCAGAGATCCTAGACTGTCGCGTGGGAACCCCAAACTACTCGTCGATATCGATGGCATAACGAACTTATCTTGTAAAGTAACTTACTCTGCAACAAAAGTATCAACAAAGCAAGGCTGAGTACATGGTGTACTCCGCAAGACTTATGGCTAGTGGGGTTACTTTTCATAAAGATATCTTTGTTTACAAAACAAGTAGGAATATAATCTCGACTGAGTAGAATATTTAAAAGGGTATAAGAGAGCGATATCTCTAGTTTTGATCATCTTTGATATCCGCTGAATCTTTATCAGCTGAACCTACCAACTAGGATCACCCCCTCGATCCCTGAGGAAGCATCCTTATGCACACTTTAATTGCCAAGTTTTACGATTAGATTCAAGTTCTCTATGATCATCACGTATGTTCCCAAGTCGTCCATAACCGTGGACATGGCTTTTAGAAAATATTAATACCCTGCAGGGGTGTACAACTTTACCCACACATACCAACCTTCTCTTAATGCCACTAGATAAGCCCTCTTCCTTGGGAGGCCGGCTGACATGGGCATGACCCTGCGGGTGCCTATTATTGGCATATATGGTGCGGCCCAAGGGAAGCCTCACCCGAATATTTGCCAAGATCCATGAAGCCCACAACGGTTTGGCTGATACGAAGCCTACAATGACACAAACTTCTGGTGATACAAGACAAGGAAAGTCCAAGACTAGACTAGATACGAACTTTAACTTGTAAACCAACTCGTATAGGTACCCGAGACCTAGCCTCCCCATATATAAAGGCTAGGAGGGGACAACAAGGAGGACACACATAATACAATAGAAGTTACACCCAACTTTAGATCTAGACAATAGACACCGAAATCTAGAGGACAACTTGTAATAGAGTGTTTTTCCCAATATTCTGGCGACTTTGTCTTCATTGTTTTCCTGACATCCGACGAAATCTCCAGCGTTCTCTTTTCCGCGAAACCCCAAGTCCATCACCATGGGCATTGCTGAGGTTACCCAATGGGCATCAGGCTAACGAAAAGGTCTCACGAGGGGCAAAAACACCATAGCCATCGGCAAAAATATATAAAGTTCCAAATTCACACATCCAAAAGAAATTACAACAAGCTATATTTTCGGCACATCATGTCTTTTTCCAAGGTCCATATTTTATCTACACGGAGAAATTCTCGGATGAAAAAGATCTCTGATCCTATGCTCCGGTGCAAACACCCGAACATAGCCTCGGGGGCTACTCCCATCGGGAGCGCTGGCTGCGCACCCGATAGAAAAAACAGAAATCCTCCAAACAGGAGTCAACAGAAGAATATCTACAATGAAAAAGCATAACTTTGAGTCTACCCGAGTGTAGCCTCAAAGGTTACTCCCATCGAGAGCACCCGATGAAAATGCTGACATCACTTCAAGAACAAGACAACAACATCCATTGCATCCGCCAAACAAGACACTGACAAGTTCACGCATCCGAAGAAATCTTCAAGTTCACCTTCCGAGCATATTAAAAAGGACTTTGAGCCTATGCTCGGATACAAGCATCCGAACATAGCCTCGGGGGCTACTGACATGGGCATGACCCTACGGGTGCCTATTATTGGTATATATGATGCGGCCCAACGGAAGCCTCACCCGAAGATTTGCCAAGATCCATGAAGCCCGCAACGGTTTGGCTGATAGGAAGCCTACAAGGACATAGACTTCTGGTGATACAAGACAAGGAAAGTCCAAGACTAGACTAGATACGAACTTTAACTTGTAAACCAACTCGTATAGGTACCCGAGACCTAGCCTCCCCATATATAAAGGCTAGGAGGGGCCAACGAGGACACACATAATACAATAGACGTTACACCCAACTTTAGATCTAGAGAATAGACATCGAAATCTAGAGGATAACTTGTACTAGAGTGTTTTTCCCAATATTTAGGCGACTTTATCTTCATTGTTTTCATGACATCTGACGAAATCCCCATCGTTCATCACCATAGGCATTGCCGAGGTTACCCCTCGTCACCCGCATAGGGTGGTTGGACACGAACTTTACCTTGGTTTCGCCGAGACCATGAGTCACGCACTAAGGAGATGCCACCGTAATGGGTTGAGTCCCAAAGCCGGTCCCTAGAGATGTGAACAAGGTTCAAGATTACGGAGGTCGTTCCTCTCTTGTTCCTAGCCACGCTTACTACCCATTATGAATGCACCTCCTTCACCTCCTTCAGTAACAACCAGAATGCACATGTCGAATGGAACGCCTAAACTATGTGACTCATTAAATCTACTAGGCGAGTTAGTTGGTCGAGGGGGTTTCCAGGCCCCCGTGTGGCTATACGCTCGTCTTGGTTCAAGAGGCAAGAACTCGGGTCCTAGTGGTGGCAAGTATGGGACTACGAAAACCACAACCCACCGTGGCCTCCCATACAAGCCTTATCATGTTTAATTTACACCTCGGATCATACCACATCATCCTGTCATACTAGGTTCATTCGTAGCTCTGATTCATCAATCGGATGGACCAGCAGTAACAACTAAGCATGGCTAAGCACAACAGATATAAATAGCTCTACCCTAGATCATAAGCCAAACCCTAGTTATGCTAGGAGCAGTGGATTAGGGAGTATAGGTTACAAAGGGAACAACATCAGATAGGATTACTGTATCTATTGATAAAATACTTTGGAATTGTATGCACATGGCAATAATTGAAATACTTTGAAATCATAGGATTATATCATGTGTGGGGCTATGCTTGCCTTTGCCTATTGATACCCAATACAGAACTTCGGGTTCCTTTGCTTGGCTTGTTTGTCGATAACCTTCGATGGTGTTGATCTCAATCTTCAATCTTGGATTTGATCTCGTTGCTCACATCAACTCCGAGGTCTACCAAGAAGAAGCAGAAATACCGGAAAGGAAAGCAACAATAAACACATGGCATCGATGCAATGTGATGACCCACAAGTATAGGGGTGTATCGTAGTATTTTCGATAAGTAAGAGTGTCGAACCCAACGAGGAGCAGAAGGTGCTGGCTAGTGGTATGGATCAGGAATTCTCTGCAAATACTTAGCAAACGGATTTTTAGGGGTTTTCGATAAAGCAAGTAAACAAAGTACGAGTAAATGAAAGACAGTAGGAATAAATGCAACAAGTGGCCCAATCCTTTATGCAGCAAAAGACAAGCCAGATGTATTACTTAAGATGACCAAACGTTCTCGAGGACACATGGGAAGACAGTCAAGTGCTTTCGCTTCATATAGTTGATTAATCTTCTCTAGCTTGCTAAGTGTTGTGTGGGTGAACCTGTGCTAATGTACCGCCCCATCCAAGACTAATACATACTTGTGATTAAACCCCTTGCAAACATCCGTAAGTACAAGAAGGTAATTAAGGTAGAAACCTAACCACAACTTTAAACTATAAGACCCTTATGTCGCTTGTGCAATGGTTTCCTAACAGGGGTTTAGGTTTCTATCACTCCGGCAACCCCTACGATTAGTAGCCAAATACACAATGCATTCCCCTAGGCCCATATAGGTGAAGTGTCATGTAGTCGACGTTCACATGACACCACTAGAAGAAGTACACCACAACTTAAATATCAAACTATTGAATCTTTCTCAACACAACTCCACTACTAACAACATGACTTCTCCCATGTCCTCAAGAACAAAACGAACTACTCACAAGACATCATATGGATCATGATCAGAGATGGAATAATGATGTATAACAATCTGAACATAAACAATAATTCAACGGTTCACTCAATAGCATCAACTACAAAGAGTAATCAACACCGGGAAAGTTTCCCCTATGAACTAATGCAAGATTCAACCAATTGTTACAGCAATATGGAGATGGTGATGAGGGTGCTGATGGTGATGATGGTGGTGATGATGATGATGATCTCAATGAAGTCCAGCTTGATGTTGGTGTTGATGGCGACGATCTTCCCTCTCCGGGAAGGAATTCCCCCAACAGAAATCTGTCTACCGGAGAGATCTTTCTCTCTCGGTGTTTTCCGCCCCACAGAGGCGGCGGAATCTTTCTGCGGTCGCTCCCTGAGTCTTAGGGTTTCAGGAGGATAATATACGCTAGAGGGGAGAGCCAGAGGTGGGCCAGGGCGGCCACACCACCTGGTGGTGCGGCCTAGGGTGGCCCGCGCCAAGGGGTGGTGTGGGCCCCCTGTGGCCCATCTCCACTCCTTCTGGCAGCCTTCGTCTTCTGGAAAAATAGGATTTTCCATATATTTTTCCGGATTTTCTGATCTTCGCAAATTTTGCCTCCAAACAGCACCTTTTCCATCAGAATCCTGACTGCATCGGTCCATGCTGCAAAAGTCATCAATCATGCAAAAACAGATGAAATAACATAAGTATCACCTCTTAATATGAAATATCTCAATGAATAACAGAGAATTATGATATAGAATAGTGATGCAAAATGGACGTATTAATGCGCCTCACGTCACCAACAATGAGGATGACTTCGACGGCTACCTCAACACCATGGCCACCGACAGATTCTACATGCCTCCTATTGGAGAGCCAGCCTCTCGCAGTCAACAAGCCGGCCGTCCCATGTCATGCATGCAGCGTCTGCATTTCGGTGTCGGTTCTAATCAAGAGACGCCTCTGGGTGACGCCGCTGGTACACAACAACCCAATCCGTTGGTGGTCTTCATCCCCACCACACTGCACAAGGCGGCCAAGCAGTAGTTAAGACGATCCGATGGTCCTATCGAGAAGATGAAGAAGGGCCAGAAGCATAGCCGCAGCAAGAAGGCTTCGAACCAACCTCTTCCGAAGAGGATACTCCGGGCCTAGGACGGCGTGAGACAAGATCCCCGTGATTTCACAACGCACATAGCGGGTAAGCCGATTCTGACTAAGGATATGCTCGATGTCGCGGGTGGACCCTTAGTGAATATGCATTACTCAATTCTGCATCTCGAGACCACCCTTCTTAAAGAGAAGAAGCCTGGGTGATGAGGACATCCCTACAATTACACCTACCCCAATTACTACTGAAGATGTTCCTGTTGTTGCAAGGAAGGATCAGTCCAATAAGATTAGAATTGGACCCATTACAAGAACTCATGCTAAGCTACTTGAACAACAGGTGAATTCACTCCTAAATGAATCTGGTACTTTAATTGATGAGAACTTTATACCACCTAAGTTTATGCATTTATGTATGATCAGGTTTGTTGGAGAAATAAGCATCATGATCGCCCAAGGATGCGCGAGGGAGGAGCGAGAGGAAGGCGCAAGAGAAAATCATCAAGACGGAGGGAAGAAACTCTACAACAACCAGAGTGTCTGGCCGAGTCCACCCAGACTTTCCAGCCTTCCTGAGAGAAGAATTAGTGCGGACAATCAGTACACCAAATCAGACACTACCCGGACACCACCCGGAAACTTTGAAGTTTTCGACCGGACCAGACTGTCTAGCTGACTCCACCCGGAGTATCCAGCCCGACCGGAATGTCCGGTCCGTTTCCACTAGACTGTCCGCCTGCCGACCGAATCTGGTCCAAGTCGACATGTATCAATTTGAGTCGTGAGCATTTTAGTTTCGGTTTCTTTCCGCCCCAACCGCCCTTATAAGCCCTAGGACGCCCCAAAGTTAGGGTTAAGACCACGTTAAAACTATTTTGGAGTTATTTCTTATTAGAACCTCTGACATATATACACCGGACTATCCGGCCCGACCGGAGTCTTCGACACGAATCATCCAGACTATCTGGCCTAGTTTGTTCAAAGTTGTTATACTCATGTTTGCATTGAATCATATAGTTGAAAAATCAAAAAAGAGAAATGAAAAGAGAATCAGTATAAAAAGGAGAAAAGAGCTACAAGCGTGACAAAAAGAGATATCAAAGTGTGCATTTTTGGAGGCCTAGTTGATCATAGCACTTGTAGATTGAGCAATCTTGTGCCTGTTTAATTTGATATTTTACTAGCGTCTCTCTTGTGCATTGCAATATTCCTTTTTCATAAGTTGCTTTGCCACATTTATCTCCATCATGTGTGTTTCTTGGGTTATACGATTAGCACTAGGACTTGTTTGCGGTGTAGTTAGGATACCATACCTAGGGCTCCACCATAAATAACCTGTGTGCCCTATGATCATTCTCCATACCCTTGATATTCACTTCATCACATCAGTGCATCAGTCTTTGATTTCGTTTTGGTAAAGCATCTCTATTCACTTTGGAACGGTAAGATCTGCTTTCTTGTCAGTTGTGAGTGAGTTTTAAGTGTTCCACCAAACAGATTTTTATTTTTGCACTAACCTACTAATCATGTCTCTTAGTGATGATGATGTTGTGTCGCAGAAAAAGAAGGACGATGATCTTGTTAATTGGTGGGAATATGCAGCATTGAAATCCCACTTGACACGTGTGTTCACTCACACGACAGATGCCATTAACAAGAATATTCAGGATGTGCAAGTGGCTTTGGGAGAAAACGAAGAGGCTGTCACTAACATACAAACACAAGTGACAACTATCAATACCAATGTCATAGCTTTGCAGCGTTCTATCGATGCTTTGATAGTAGCACTTGAGCAACAACATCAACAACCACTTGAGGATACCGTTGATGAAGATGCTAAAGGAAGTGTTGCTGGTGCTGCCCCAAATCTTGGCAGGGGACGCGCTAATCCCCTTGCACCTGCGCCTGCACCTACACATGCACGCGGATGGGATCCTATTGGGCGCGCTCAGTGTGTTCCTAACCAGGCTGTGTATGATGGTTAGGGCAAGCTGAAATTCTCAATTCCCAAGTTTGATGGCTCACTTGACCCTGAAGATTACCTCACATGGGAGTTGAATATTGAGAAGCTCTAGCGTTTGTATGACTATACAGAAGACAAGAAGATAAAGCTTGCAGCGTCATAATTTGATGGATATGCTTTGTGTTGGTGGGATGCTATTGTGCAAAATATAGGGGATGACAATGACCTTCCTGTGATGACTTGGCGAGAGATGAAGCTCATCATGAAGGACCGTTTTTTACCCACTAACTACTTGCGTTCAGTTTTTGACAAGTTGGCACAATTGAGGCAAGGGACCATGTCAGTTGATGAGTACTACATGGATATGGAGATGCTTATGCAACGTGCTAGAGTTCGTGAATCCCTTGAGATGACCATGCAATGATCTCTCAACAATTTGAAGTTACCAATCAAGAGCATTGTTCGTCATCACAAGTATGGGAGTATGAATGAACTATTGCATCATGCTAGAGAGGCCGAATCATAACTAGCTGAAGAAGCTAAGGCACGTGCGAGGTTCCTGTCTACCAGTCGTTTTTTGGCCAGGTCTACACCGCCAACACCTATGGTGCCACCTGCAGCGGCTGCTAGCCACCCTTCACCATCTTCGTCCAAGCCAGCTCCCACGTCTTCTTATGGTTCCATTCCTAAGAAACCCGCTGCTCCTGCTGCTAGCTAGGGTTCCAATATGTCAACCGCGCGTACTCGTGATGTGGAGTGCCATACTTGTGGAGGTAGAGGCCACTACAAGCGCGATTGTCCAAACCATAAGGCAATGTTTGTCAATGAACAAGGCGAGTATGAGAGTGGAGATGAAGTTGATCCTAATTGTGCTGATGATAATGTTTATTACATCGAGGAAGGTATGGATGCTTTTCCTGAGCTGGCGCCAACCATTGTGGTTTCTCCACGTATACTTAGTGTGCAACCTATTGTTGATTCTCATCGCTACAACTTGTTCCAAACAAAAGCACTAGTTGACCCTAACAAAGCTTGCAAAGTAATCATTGATGGAGGTAGCTGTAGAAATCTTGCAAGCAAGGAGTTATGTGCCAAGGTGAATTTGACTTATTTACCTCATACCAAGCCATACTACATACAATGGTTGAGTGACAATGGTGAGATGAGGGTAACCATATGGTACGTGTTAATTTTGAAATAGGGCCATACAAGGATTCTATTGATTTTGATGTGGTTCCTATGACTGTTTACCATCTCTTATTGGGTCGGCCTTGGCTTCATGATCGCCATGTGCAACACAATGGCCGTGCCAATACCTATCACTTGCAATTCAAGGGCAAGAAAATTAATATGCATCCAATGACACCACAACAGATTGTGAATCAGTCTTGTCAAAAGATAGAAGTGAACTTGAAGGATGCATCTATAGATAGGCGAGATAGTGTTGCAGTTGTACATGATGTAATAGAGCCCCAAAAGAGTGATATAACGAAAAGTGAGAGAGTGCCTAATCTTTTGATATTAGCCACTAAGGAAGATATGAGAGAGTTTCGTTAGGATCCTATAGCCATGCCGCTTGTGCTCATGTATAAGGGCAAGGTATTGGTTTCTAATGACATGACCCCTATTTCTCTTGGTGTATCTACTGTTTTGTAGGATTTTGGCAATGTGTTTCTAGAAGATGTGCCCGCAGGATTGCCTCCATTGCATAGCATTGAGCATCAAATCGATTTGATATCTGGCTCCACACTACCAAATCGTGCACCCTATAGGACCAACCCTGAAGAAACAAAGGAGATACATAAACAAGTACAAGCGTTGCTGGATAAAGGGTACATTCGTGTTTCTCTTAGCCCTTGTGTTGTTCCTGTTATTTTAGTACCTAAGAAAGATGGTACATGGCGCATGTGTGTAGATTGTAGAGGTATTAATAACATCACTATTTGATATCGTCATCCTATTCCACGTTTACAGGATATGCTAGATGAATCGAGCGGTGCTGCTATTTTCTATAAGATTGATTTGCATAGTGGTTATCATCAAATTAGGATGAAAGAAGGGGATGAATGGAAAACTGCTTTCAAAACAAAATTTCGTTTGTATGAGTGGTTAGTTATGCTGTTTGGTCTTACTAATGCACCTAGTACATTCATGAGATTAATGAATCATGTTTTGAGAGAATTTATTGGTCGTTTTGTGGTTGTTTATTTTGATGATATACTTATCTATAGCCACAGTGAAACTGAACATTGTAACCATATCCGACAAGTTTTGCAAGTGTCGCGTGATAACAAATTGTATGCTAATCTTGAGAAGTGCACATTTGCATAAGATAAGGTTATATTTCTGGGATATGTTGTATCTAAGCATGGGTAGAAGTAGATCAATCTAAAACTGAATCAATTCAGAATTGGCCTATTCCCATGAATGTTAGTCAAGTGCATAGTTTCCATCGATTAGCTAGTTTCTATAGGCGCTTTGTGAAAGATTTTAGCACTATTGCTGCACCATTGCATGTATTGACTAAGAAAGGTGTGCCATTTGTGTGGGCGTAGCCCAAGATATTGCATTTGATACATTGAATCGTTTGCTTACTTATTCACCATTACTTGCGTTTCCTGATTTTTTGAAGCAATTTGAAGTTGAATGTGATGCTAGTGGTATAGGTATTGCTGGCGTTTTGATGCAAGAGGGTCACCCTATAGCATATGTTTCTAAGAAAATTGCTGGTGCTAGATTGAATTATCCTATTTATGATAAAGAATTGTATGCACTTGTTAGAGTTCTTGAAGTTTGGCAACATTATTTGTGGTCAAAATAATTTTTCATACATTCTGATCATGAAGCATTGAAGTATTTAAAAGCTTAATCAAACTTACATAGAAGATTAGCTAAATGGGTTGAGTTTATTAAATCTTTTCCTTACATCATTAAGTATAAGAAGGGAAAGGAGAATGTAGTTGCTGATGCTTTATCTAGGAAAAACATGCTATTGACCAATCTTGATGTTAAAATTCCTGGATTAGAGAGTATTTGTGCACTTTATGCAACTGACCATGATTTTGCTAAACCATATCGTTTGTGTGCTCTTAGAAACGCATGGGATCAGTGTCATATACATGATGGATATTTGTTTAGAGCTAACAAACTATGTATTCTAAAATCGTCGTTGTGTTTGTTCTTAGTGTAGGAATCACATGCTGGTGGTTTGATGGGTCACTTCGGGCGTGAGAACATCCTTGCTCATGCTAGCTGATCATTTTTATTGGCCCAAGATGAGGCGTGATGTGTATAGATTTGTGAGCCGTTGCAGTACATGCCACAAGTCCAAATCAAAGTTGAAGCCTCATGGTTTGTATACACCTCTCTTTGCACCTACTATACCATGGGTAGACATTAGTATGGATTTTGTGCTAGGTCTAGCTAAAACATAGAGAGGTCATGATTCTATATTTGTGGTAGTGGATAGGTTCTCTAAGATGGCTCATTTTATTGCCTGCCACAAAAGCAATGATGCGTCGCATGTTGCTAACCTGTTTTTCAGGTACATCGTGAGATTACATGGAGTACCCAAGATGATTGTTTCTGATTGTGATGTGAAGTTCATGAGCTACTTTTGGAAGACCTTATGGGGGAAGCTAGGAACGAAGCTGATGTTCAGTACTACATGCCATCCCCAAACAGATGGCCAAATGGAGGTGGTGAATAGAACATTGTCACAATTACTAAGGACTATGATAAAGAAGAATCAGCGGGAGTGGGAAGAGTGTTTGCCACATGTTGAGTTTGCATACAACAGGGTTGTGCATTCGACTACTCAGCTTTGTCCTTTTGAGGTGGTGTATAGCTTCAAGCCATTGACGCCACTTGATTTGTTGCCTTTGCCATTACATGAGAGAGTTGATATGGAGGCATCATAGCGTGTTGAATATGTGAATAAGATTCATGAGAAGACTCGAGATGCTATTGAGAAGAAAGGCAAGAACATTGCTGCTGCAAGGAATCAAACACTGAAGGAAGTTTTGTTAAAGCCTGGCGACATGGTTTGGGTGCATCTACGCAAGGATAGGTTCCTAGTGTTGTGCCAAGAAGAGAAAAACAAAACTTTTTCCTATGCGATGATCCCAAGATCTAGCTGAGGTAGTAGGCCACGAGAATTACCACTAGACACGCAGTTGCGGAATCGATGAAGCACGTCTCTTGATGCAGTGCAGTCCTCACGATCCGTTCCGATCCACGGTCGTCGAAGTGCTGAACGTACAACACCTCCGCCAGTATCCACACGTACGAGGAGGAGCGCCGGCAATGGACTACTAGGTCCGGTACGGCGGCGACAGGACTGGACTGGACTGGACCTAGGGTTTCCAACACATGGAGTGACCTAACCTTGTGCTCTAAGCACCTGCGCCCCAGCTTATATAGGGAGTGAAAGTGGGCTCCACTCACTTGTGGCCCATTCACTAAAAGGCCTATATTAGCCACTGCAAGTCCCACTTGCTGACTAAGTCCATGTCTCTATTTGGGTCCAACCCAAATAGATTTCCTGTTTGGGTCTAACCCAAACTTGCTCCCGCTCTTAAGTGTGTGACCCGACAGGCTCATGGTGACCCGGACACGATCCGAGTCTCACTCGTGACCGATCAGTTGGTAGCGGCTCCTAGTAGAACGTGCCAACTCCCAAGTACCAAAGAGTCATGACGACATACCTTCCAATGCGACTTTCATCTGAGTGCCTTTTGCCTCACGATATACCTTGTCGGACTATAGGCGAATGATCGTCATCCCTTGAATAGTCCGACTCTCTTTCTCGATCCGAGATAAGTGATTCATCCGACTAACTCTTAGTCGGTTGCCTCGGTTAACACTTAACCGAGTCACGCATGGCCATGCTTTCCAAATCATATCTTCCGAGAAGGCCCAGAGAATATCTCTCTAGACGGAGGGGCAAAATCCCATCTCGGTTATTCACATCACACAGCTTGATTCTCAGTCGACCCAAACTCCGTCTTTATAACTGCCCAGTGACGGAACATCATTTGACAGAACCTAAGTCGGTGATCCTCAACTCGGATTGTGCAATAACCTCAGGTCTAAGGATTACATTGATTGAGATATGCAAATGACGACTTGTTCGTTGCATCTCAATATGGGTCAGTCTGACTCGCTAAACTCTTTAGCCGAATCCATGTAAGTCGGAATAGCATCTCCATGCCCATGACAAGTGGAACCTAGTCATCTGTCGACTTTCACATTGGTCTAAGTTGTGTGTCCAGCACAACCTCAATGACCAACGACAATTAGCATGAACAACATGAATATATAGTTCCACAATCGAATCATATATTCGATGATACATATCAGTAGTTCATACATGGACTATAACTTTATGAATACATTGGGAAATATCATAAACCATGATTGCCTCTAGGGCATTTTCCCAATAGTCTCCCACTTGCACTAGAGCCAATCATCCGACATCACATGTCTAGGCTGTTGGGTCCACAGCATAGAAAACAAAAATTTCCTACGGTGTGAACTACACGCCAAGATCTATCTACTAGGTACAAAGCAACGGGTGGACATACATCCAACGAGAACTTACCCTCGAAGACAACGAGTTTTGTTAACGAGTAGGAACTCGTGGTTGATGTAGTCGTACACTTGCCAATCTCAAGATCGTGAGGAAGTCCGAGCGCCGCAACTCAGCAGCGCATCCGCACTCGCACACACGTTCAAGCCACCGGACAAACTCCACCTCCTCGCTCCAGTGATCCAGCGGAAGCAGCAACTCCTTCCAGACGAAATGCCACCGGGAACATGCATCTCGCTAATCCGAGATCATGGGGGAATACTTCTAGAGGGGGAGAGAGATCCTTCACAAGGAGGTGTGTGGATGAAGGAGGGAATGGGTGGCCTTTTATAGGAGGAGGAGGGTGCCCCCTCTCTCCATGGCCGGCGCATGGGGGGGGGGTGACCCCTCACCTCCCCCATTCATGTGGTGGTAACCCCTCCACATTAAAATGCCTCTTCACATTCCCTTTTAAAGTCTCCACTTTAAATGCATTAAAATTCTCCAAGTTTAATGCTCTCTCATTTAATAAAACTCTTTTTATTAAATTTATTCATAATTTTGTTAATCAATTTAGTTAACAAACATTCACATATAGCCCCTTGCAATATTTCAATAACACATGCAGAAGCACTTTCTGCAATTTCACCCGAAACAATTTCCGGTTTCTATTGAAACAATTCCTGCGCTTTGCAATTCTTTCGTCTGAAACATATGTGCTCCAAAATGGTGTCCGGTAACTCTTAAGTGTGCCACCCTACGGTTCGTGAATAATGCAGACATGATCGAGACCCTTCTCCGATCAATAATCAGCAGCGGGACCTGGAGATCCGTACTGACTCCTACACATTCAACGATGACTTCTGTGATCGTGAGAACCTTTAACGCTTGTAACTAAATCCCTTTGTCTCTCGATATATTACATGTCCGAGATTCGATCATCGGTATCTCCATACCTAGTTTGATCTCGTTACCGACATGCACTCTTTTCTTGTTCCCATGATATAACATTCTAGTGATCACATCACTTGCTTACAAGCTATCTCAATGTGATATCACCGAGAGGGCCCAAAGTATATCTATCCGTCACCGGGATGGACAAATTTCACTCTTGATCCATGAGCCTCAACATAACACCTTCGTAGTACTGAACCCATCTTTATAGTCACCCTGTTATGGTGTGACGTTTGATGTTATCAAGATACTCTTCCGGTGTTAGCAATTAACATGATCTCATGGTCTAAGGATAAAGATTACTTCGTATGATGTTATAGCAGTATAAACATAATGACTTGATCGTAATGCTATACTTCGGATGAATGTTCATCACATCATTCCACCAATGGTGTGACCTTTTTATTAACAACATCCAATGTCCATGATCAGGAAACCTTGATCCTCTTGTTAATCAACAAGCTAGTCTATAAGAGAGGCATAACTAAGAACCCTTTTTGTTTATTAAACACACATGTATTGATGTTTCCGATCAATACAATTCTAGCATGTAAAATAAACATCTATCATATATAAGGAATACATAATAACAACTTTATTATTGCCTCTCAAGGCATATTTCCTTCAGTCTCCCACTTGCACTAGAGACAATAATCTAGTTCACATAGTGATAAATCTAACACCCATGGAGTTCTGGTGTTGATCATGGTTTGCCCTAGGGAGAACTTTACTCAACGGGTCTGCTACATTTAGGTCCGTGTGTACTTTACAAATCTTTATATCTCCATCCTTGACATGCTCGCGGATGGAGTGAAACCGGCGCTTAATATGCTTGGAATTCTTGTGAGACCTCGGTTCCTTTGCGTTGGCTATGGCTCCATTATTGTCACAATAGATCACCATCGGGTCCAACACACTAGGAACCACACCTAGTTCCGTAATGAACTCTTTCATCCAAACCGCTTCCTGCGCCGCTTCTAAAGCAGCAACATATTCCGCCTCTGTTGAGGGCAAACCTCTAGGGTGGCCCGATCTTTCACGATTCCCTTTCAAATCGAGGATGGAGTGCGGGGAGAGGAGGGGAGGATGAACACGATGAACGGACGCAAGAAGAACGCGATGAACACACACACGCAAAACCACGATACACACCAATAGCTCACGCCGACGGTGACCGGTCCGGCACAATCCCTAGGATCGGCGTCGGGCGGAGGACTCTCTCTCGAACCGACATGGCGAGATTGGAGACTCGGTGAGATCTTGTCGTCTAGGAAAAGGGACACCGATGCCTAGGCCTTGTGCAACACGGAGGCACGATGCAAACTCCAACAAGGTTTGGGGATATTGGTGCTCCTTAGTCAAGGAGCATGAGGCAAGAATTAGCTAGATCCACAAAGGGGTTTCCACTAATTCCAATATCATGCCTAGGGTTTACAATGGATGTGGGGGACTATATATAGGCCAGCCACTTAAACAGGGGTACTTTAGGAATAAAAGACAAGTTCTGGATGGACTAAGGGGTACATGGGCCAAAGGCCCAAAGGCCTTTTCATGCCTGGTGACGGTCAGACCGGAGAATCCGGTGTAGTCTCCGGACCAGCCTCCGGAGGGGTCGTCAGACTGTCCTAGGGCATGGTGCAGGGGGTCAGACCGGAGAGAGGGCCGGAGTCTCCGGTGTCTTCAGGCCGGAGACTTTGGCAGGCTGGAGACTCCGGTGTGTGCAGACCGGAGACTCCGGTCTGAGCAGCTCCAGTAGTGTTTGCTTCACGTTCTGCTCCTTGTCCACCATCCTTGGGTGCTTGGTGATGTGTCGAGGCTTCGTACCTGATGATGCATAGAATAGTTGCATGAAGTAGCATACCATCCAAGGAGGTATCGAATTGGCACGAGGAGAGGAGCGAGTTCACCTTAGCTTGTAGGAGTTTGGCTCGGGCACGAGTCATGGGTCCACTTGGGGGACTTGTTGGTGTAGATGTAGAAGCGTCCGTAGGACGGGCTGCATCAGCTCCCCCCCCTTGGGAAAGAGTCGTCCTTGACTCTTCATGGTTATCATCTTGAACATCTCCATGGTAGGGTGAGAGGTCCTTGACATTGAATGTATTGCTTTCAAGGTACTTGGAGGTTGGTATTTCGATGATGTAGGCGTTGTTGTTGATTCGTTTGAGGACCTTGAAGGGACCATCTCCTCTTGGCTTGAGCTTGGAGTCATGTTCCTTGGGGAAGCGGTGTTTGCTTAGGTGTATCCACACAAGGTCACCTTCTTCAAAGATCATCTCCTTCTTGTCCTTGTTTAACCTTGAAGCTTGGCGAAGGACTTGTTGTTCGATAGTAGCTCTTGTTTCTTCATGAAGCTTCTTCATAGCTTGTGCACGCTTCTCGACGTCCATGTTCGTTCGCTCATGTAGAGGTAGTGGTAGGATGTTGAGCACGGTGAGGGGCTCGAAACCATAGACGATCATGAATGGACTCATCTTGGTTGTTGAGTGCTCACAGTTGTAGGCGAACTCAGCGTGTGGGATGCATTCCTCCCAATCCTTCAAGTTTTTCTTGATCAGCACAAATAGGAGAGTTCCGAGGCTTCGGTTGACAACTTCGGTTTGGCCATCAGTTTGAGGATGCGATGCGGATGAAAAGAGGAGCTTGACGCCGAGCTTGGCCATGAGGGTCTTCCATAAGTAGCTCATGAATTTGACGTCGCGGTCGGAGACGATTGTCCTTGGCACACCGTGAAGACGGACAATTTCCCTAAAAACAGATTTGCAACATGTGAAGCATCGTCGGTCTTATGGCACGGTATGAAGTGTGCCATTTTGGAAAAACGATCCACAACAACAAATATAGAATCATGACCATGCTTAGATCTAGCCAATCCTAACACGAAATCCGTGCTAATGTCGGACCAAGGTGTATGAGGAATAGGCAATGTC
The DNA here is from genome assembly GCA_910589775.1 of Avena eriantha. Taxonomy (NCBI): domain Eukaryota; kingdom Viridiplantae; phylum Streptophyta; class Magnoliopsida; order Poales; family Poaceae; genus Avena; species Avena eriantha. The sequence goes on along the minus strand of OU342745.1, from coordinate 174,238,678 downwards.
ATATAAAGACCATAGGGATTAGCTTGCGACTTAGCTTGAACACATGTCGTGCATCGTTGAATGTAGCGCTCCACGTCACGCTTCATCTTGGGCCAAAAGTAGTTGTTGGAGAGCATGTCCAGTGTCTTGTCACGACCAAAGTGACCCATGAGGCCTGCACCATGAGATTCTTGGAGGAGCAAAAGTTGAAGCGACGACTTCGGAATGCATAGCTTGTTTTGTTTATATAGAAAGCCCTTATGCAAATAGAAATCATCAACTCCTTTGTCATTGGAGCACTTTGTGAAAATTGGTTCAAAGAACGGGTCGGAAGCATACAGAGATTTTATTTCCTCAAGACCCAACACGTTGATTTCAAGTCTCGTAAGAAGGCTTGTATGTTTGTGGGACAATGCGTCCGCAACTACATTATCTTTGCCCTTCTTATACTTGACAATGTAAGGAAAAGACTTCATGAACTCAACCCACTTAGCGTGTCTCTTGCTCAAGTTAGCTTGGCCTTTGTGATATTTCAACGACTCGTGGTCGGAATGTATGATAAATTCCTTGGGCCAAAGGTAGTGTTGCCAAACTTGGAGGACACGAACTAAGGCAAAAAGCTCTTTGTCATAAATCGGATAGTTAAGGCGAGCACCATCAAGTTTCTCGCTATGGTAGGCTATAGGACGTCCGTTTTGCATAAGGACTCCTCCAATGCCAATACCACTAGCATCACACTCTACCTCAATTTTTTTTGTGAAATCTGGTAACGCAAGGAGAGGTGCTTCAGTGAGCCTCTTTTTGAGGTCATCAAAAGCTTTTTGTTGTGCTTTGCCCCACACGACGGTGACATTCTTTTTGGTCAATTCATTAAGGGGACTAGCAATGGTCGAAAAGTCTTTCACAAAGTGACGATAGAAACCGGCCAACCCATGAAAACTTTAGAGTTCACTCACATTTGTTGGGATGGGCCAATCTCGTATGTCCTTTACCTTGGAAACATCAACTTCAATTCCCTTCGAAGAAACGACAAATCCAAGAAAAATCAACTTGTCTTTAGCAAAAGTGCACTTGGGAAGATTAGCCTAAAGCTTTTCATGTCGAAGGATTTGCAAAACTTCCTTGACATGTGTTATGTTGTCCTCAAGTGATTTGCTATAAACAAGAATATCATCGAAATAGACAACAACACCTTTTCCAATGAGAGAACGCAAGATATGATTCATTAGGCGCATGAAGGTGGATGGGGCATTAGACAAACCAAAGGGCATAACCAACAATTCAAAGAGACCAAGTTTGGTCTTGAAGGCGGTTTTCCACTCATTACCTTCAGCCATGCGTATTTGATGGTAACCACTACGAAGATCAATTTTCAAAAAAATAGTGGCTCCACACAACTCATCAAGCATGTCATCGAGACGTGGTATGGGATGTCGATAACGCACGGTGATAGCATTGATTGGACAGCAGTCCATGCATAACCGTAACGTATCATCCGTCTTTGGAACAAGAATCACGGGTACGGCACTTGGACTAGTGCTAACTTGGATCAAACCTTTGGAGACTAGTTGGTTGATTTGACGTTCAATCTCCTTTGTCTCCTCTGGGTTCGTGCGGTAAGCGGCGCAGTTGGGAAGTGGTGCACCGAGGATGAGGTCAATGCGATGTTCTATGCCACGAAGAGGAGGTAGTCCATGTGGAAGCTCCTCGGGGAACACATCCTTGAATTGCTGCAAAACACTCATCAAAGATGGAGGAACATTGGTTAATTCGTTAGTTCCTTGTGCTAGTCCCTTGCAAAGGAGGACATAGTGCAAGATGGATGGGTTGTTCCGAACATCTCTCATCTCACTTTTGGTGGCAAGGAGAACACTCTTAGTTTTTCCACTCGAATTTGGCTTGTGGCTCTCACTCACTATGAGGTGGTTCTCTCTTTCACCGCTCTTCTCACAAGTAGGTGTTGTGCTTTGCGCCCTCGCTAAAGCCTTTGCATTGTCCGCAATTATTTGGCTAGGAGTCATCCGTTGCAAAACACATGTTTTGTTGAGCCATTTGAATGTGTATACATTGGTGCGACCATCATGTTGAGCAGCCATGTCAAATTGCCACGGTCGACCAAGAAGCATGTGGCAAACTGTCATAGGAACCACATCACACTCCACCGTATCTTTGTAAGGACCAATGGCGAAGGAGACCGATACGGTATGCTTGATCTTCACGGACCCTTGGTCACTTAGCCATTGCACATGGTAGGGGTGCTTGTGTGGATGGAGGGTGATGTTGAGCTTCTCACACAAATCAGTGCTAGCAAGGTTGTGGCAACTCCCTCCGTCAATGATCACCTTGATAGATTTGCCATTGATGTCGGCTCGTGTTTGGAAGATATTGGAGCGTTGGTCTTCATGCTCTTGTGCTTGAGTGGTCAAGATCCTTGTGACGACAAGCGATGGACTTGCGTCATGTTCACACATGAGGAGTACTCAAGTACACTTCATCTCCATTGTCATGGATGAACAAGACTTTCTTGTTTCCACATTCGGCCGACTTGTGTCCTTTACCTCCACACTTGTAGCATTCACCGTTGAAAGGTGTATCACTTTTTGCTTGCTTGCCACTTGGGGGCAGTTTTCCTTGAGGAAGAGTGGGCTTGAAGGAAGGCTTGGAGGTACTTGATGAGCTTCCATTGAAAGTTGTTGGTGTAGCGGTTGAAGCTTTCTTGTATGTGAAGTACGTCTTGGGCTTGTTGTACTTGATATCCTCTTGCACTTGACGTTCAGACTTTGTTGCTATGTGCACAAGCTCAACCATGTCGTTGTAGGTTTGGAACTCGACGATGCGCTTGATTGGGTGGTTAAACCCAATAAGGAAACGTGCCATTGTTTGCTCCATGTGCTCATCAATGTTGGCACGAATCAAGTTGAGTTCCATTTCCTTGATGTACTCTTCCACAGTCTTTGTCCCTTGATGAAGCGCTTGAAGGTTGTTGAAGAGGTCACGCATGTAGTGTGCGGGGACGAACTGGGATCTCATGTGAGCCTTCATGTCATGCCAAGTTGTGATTGGCGGTTCTTGTCTTGCATCACGAGCAACTTGAACTTGTTCCCACCAAAGGTTGGCGTAATCATCAAACTCTAGCGAAGCCATGGTGACCATCTTCTCGTTGCTATAGTTGTGCATGCGGAAGATCTTGTCGACTTTGGGTGCCCATGAGAGGTATTCTTCGGGGTCATTGGATCCGGTGAACTTGGGCATTGTGAACTTGAGCTTGCCAAAAGTTTCTTCATCGTTGCGGTCATTGCGACGAGCTTGGTGACCTTGTTGATGATCTTGTAGTTGGGGAGGTGGAACTTGGTTCTCGCGTCCTTGTTGCGGAGCTTGCTCTTGGTATTGTTGTTGAGGTGCTTGAGCCTCATGGTGGCGAGGGTGTGGAGCCTCTTGACGCGGTTGATGACGAAGAGGAGGCTCGTTCCTCGGTTGGTGATGTTGGTTAGGCACATGGGCCTCACGGCGAAGAACATGGTCATGAGCCTCTTGACGTGGTGGGCGTCGCTCAACTTGTATCACTTGACGCTCCAGGTTTTGTTGATGTGGAGGAGGCTCCTCGTGATGACCATGGTGTCGTTGTTGACGTTCATGACGTTGATGACGAGGAGGAGGATCTTGGAGAGCTTCACATCGATGACGAGCTTGATTCTCCAAATTGGAGTCATCACTCGTTGTGTCAAGTATGTGCCGCGGTTGATGGTGGTAGACTTGCGGTTGCACTTGCGGTTCCTCTTGTGGTTGCTCTTGTTGGGTCACTAGTGCCCTTGCGTGATGACAGTGTGCTTCTTGCCTTGCTCGTGGCCTTGAAGAGAGTTCACCATCATAGCTTGACGTTGCGGCGTCCCGTGGGGAGGTACATAGTTCGAAGAGGTTCCATCTTCAACCACGGGGGCGTCATTGCGTCTTGGAGCACTTGGAGGTAGATCCTGTTGTGGAGGTGCATGACGACGCGAAGAACTTGAAGAGCTTGAAGCACGTGAACGTGGTCTTGCCATTCCGTCGATGAGGCATCGAAGGTTGTCATTGTTTCGGCGACGGAGCGTTGAAGTGATTCATTTTGGTGGCCGAAGTTGTGATGCATTGCTTGCATTTTCCTTTCGAGGCCATCGAAGCGGTTGTCGATGTTCTTGAACTCGGCTTGCGTCTCACAAAATTGTTCATCTTGTCGCGTCTCAAGGGCTTGGCAACGTTCACAGAACTCGTGGCGGACGATGAAGTGAATTGCACGCGTCATGTACGGACCTTGATATTCTTCGTGGGGAGGTGGTTGGCTCGACTCACCGTGCCTATCCATCATGCAAAACACACAAGTATTGTATATGGAAGTGGAATATGGTGGTGTTAGCCTTGTACCTCACCTTGGGGATCGCACCAAACTAGAAACCACAAGTCAGAGCTATAAGCGTGCAAAGTGGAATTGCAAAGAAAACTCACACTAAAGAAAGAACTAACTCTCAAAAGCTTGTTGGTGGTAGGTTAGGATTGTGGAAAGCCAAAGAACCAACCAAAAGAAAAGGGATAGTCAAATGTGGGTAAAATCCAACAAAACTCAAGTCAAAGGGGAAGGTCAACAACTCAAAAGGGTGACGGGAACCGACGACTATGTACACACACGTGGAGAAAGTTGGGATTGGCACGACTATGAAAATGAGCAAACAAAATGTCCTAACGAAGACTAAGCTCGTTGTCGTGCCAATGCAAGGAGAGACCGTGGCTCGTTTGCAAAGAGGAAAAATGAGCAACGGATTTGTGCACTTGCCTTGGGTGCTCTTCTTTCTCTCTTGCTTACAAGCTTTGAGACTCTCTTTGGCAATGGGAGACTATTTTTCTTTTGCTTTTTTCTTTGTATCTTTTTCTTTCTTTTGTATTATCTTTTTTTTGCTCTCCCTTGATGCTACCTAGTCACACTTGATATTGCTCTTGCACTCTCACTATCCAAGGAGAAATGCACAATGCTCAAGCAAACACAAGATGAGCCACTCTCACAGGATAGGTACACACAAAGGAAGATATGGGTTAACAAAGTGACGCAAGTTATACCTTCTTTGATGATGAACTTGGCGTCGGTGGTGCAGGATGATGTTCGCGGGCCGTGGTGTCGATGAGCGCGGGGGTTGTCGATGCGGAAGCTTGTTGTTAGTTGACGACACGCACACGGGCACAAACAAACAAGGAGAAATTAGCCAATGCAAGATTAGAGGCAAAACTGTCAAAATCAGGCGTCAGGCCGGAGACTCCGGGGTTTCATGCCGGAAACTCTGGTCAAGGCCGGAGACTCCGGTGTGGGTAGGCCGGAGACTCCGGTGTAGGCCGGAGACTCCGGTGTGCAGGCCGGAGACTCCGGTCTGGAGTTAGATCGCGAACTGCTCGTGTTCTTGAGCGGAAATCCACGCCTTGGGTCCTCAAATCCGCGAAAAATTGGCCAAATTGGACTGGGAAAATGCAGGATAAAGCTGGACCAACACCTAAGACAAGGTTTGGTCGGATCAAAACCACAAATAACACTCCAAATCAAGAGATCGATCCAAAGGCAAATTTGGGCTGTTTTTTTTGGGTTTTTTTCGAATTTTTGGTGGATAGAAGAAAAATTTGTGGGGGAAATCGTGAGCAACGAAGCTCTTGATACCAATATGTTGAGGGCAAACCTCTAGGGTGGCCCGATCTTTCACGATTCCCTTTCAAATCGAGGATGGAGTGCGGGGAGAGGAGGGGAGGATGAACACGACGAACGCACGCAAGAAGAACACGATGAACACACACATGCAAAACCACGATACACACCAATAGCTCACGCCGGCGGTGACCGGTCCGGCGCAATCCCTAGGATCGGCGTCGGGCGGAGGACTCTCTCTCGAACCGACACGACGAGATTGGAGACTCGGTGAGATCTTGTCGTCTAGGCAAAGGGACACCGATGCCTAGGCCTTGTACAACACGGAGGCACGATGCAAACTCCAACGAGGTTTGGGGATATTGGTGCTCCTTAGTCAAGGAGCATGAGGCAAGAATTAGATAGATCCACAAAGGGGTTTCCACTAATTCCAATATCATGCCTAGGGTTTTCAATGGATGTGGGGGACTATATATAGGCCAGCCACTTAAACAGGGGTACTTTAGGATAAAAGACAAGTTCTGGACGGACTAAGGGGTACATGGGCCGAAGGCCAAAGGCCTTTTCATGCCTGGTGATGGTCAGACCGGAGACTCCGGTGTGGTGGACCGGAGACTCCGGTCTAGACCAGAGAATCTGGTGTAGTCTCCGGACCAGCCTCCGGAGGGGTCGTCAGACTGTCCCAGGGCATGGTGCAGGGGGTCAGACCGGAGAGAGGGCCGGAGTCTCCGTTGTCTTCAGGCCGGAGACTTTGGCAGGCCGGAGACTCCGGTGTGCGCAGACTGGACACTCCGGTCTGAGCAGCTCCAGCAGCGTTTGCTTCACGTTCTACTCCTTGTCCACCATCCTTGGGTGCTTGGTGATGTGTCGAGGCTTCGTACCTGATGATGCATAGGGTAGTTGCATAAAGTAGGATACCATCCAAGGAGGTATCGAATTGGCACGAGGAGAGGAGCGAGTTCACCTTAGCTTGTAGGAGTTTGGCTCGGGCACGAGTCATGGGTCCACTTGGGGGACTTGTTGGTGTAGATGTAGAAGCGTCCGTAGGACGGGCTGCATCAGCCTCCGTCGTTGATCCAGCCACCACAGGTTGTTTGGAACTCCTCCAACTAATTGCTGCTCCGTTCAAGAGAAATACGTATCCGGATTGAGACTTAGAGTCATCCGGATCGGTGTCAAAGCTAGCATCGACATAACACTTAGTGACTAGCTCTTCTTCACCTCCGTATATAAGAAACATATCCTTAGTTCTTCTCAAGTACTTGAGGATGTTCTTTACCGCTATCCAGTGTTCCGAACCTGGATCAGATTGGTACCCACTAGTCAAACTAATAGCATGTCCCACATCCCGTCTTGTACATAGCATGTCCTACATAATAGAGCCTATGGCCGAGGCATAGGGGATCTTATCCATCATCTCTCTTTCTTCCGCCGTAGTTAGACTTTGAGTCTTACTCAATGTCTTGCCTTGCAACATAGGTAAGAACCCCTTCTTACTTTCGTCCATATTAAACTTCTTTAATATCTTATCAAGGTATGTACTCTGTGATAGCCCAATTAGGCGCCTTGATCTATCTCTATAGATTTTAATGCCTAATATATATGACGCTTCACCAAGGTCTTTCATCGAAAATTTGCTATTTAGATAACTTTTAACACTGTTTAAAAGATCCATATCATTTCCAATCAATAATGTCATCCACATATAATATCAGAAATGCCACATTGCTCCCACTCACTTTCTTGTAAATACAAGCCTCTCCATAAGTTTGGACAAATCCAAACTCTTTGATCACCTCATCAAAGCGGAGATTCCAACTCCGAGATGCTTACTTCAGTCCTTAGATGGATTGCTGAAGTTTGCATACCTTATGAGCATCCTTAGGATCGACAAAACCCTTAGGTTATATCATATACAACTCTTCTTCAATATTACCATTGAGGAACGCAGTTTTGACATCCATCTGCCATATTTCATAATCGCAATATGCAGCAATTACTAACATAATCCTAACCGATTTCAGCATCGCTACGGGAGAGAATGTCTCATCGTAGTCAACTCCTTGAATTTGTCGAAACCCCTTTGCGACAATTCGAGCCTTATAGATGGTCACATTACCATCAGCATCAGTTTTTCTTTTGAAAATCCATTTATTCTCAATGGCCTTTCGATCGTGAGGTAAGTCCACCAAGTTCCAAACTTGGTTCTCGTACATGGATTCCATCTCAGATTTCATGGCTTCTAGCCATTTGTTGGAATCCGGGCTCATCATCGCTTCTTCATACGTCGCAGGGTCATCCATTTCATCAACCATGAAATTCACAACAGGATTGCCGTACAGTTCAGGAGCTGCACGTGTCCTGCTTGACCTGCGAGGTTCGGTAGTGTCCTCTTTTGGAGTTTCATGATCATTATCATTAGCTCTCTCTTCATCAGGTGAAGTCAACTCCGAAACAACTTCCGGTGCTGCACCACTCACCATTCCATGAAGAGAAGGTTCAATAACCTCTTCGAGTTCTACCTTCCGACTACTCACACCTTTCGCGAGAAACTCCTTCTCAAGAAAGGATCCATTCTTGGTAAACAAAAACCTTGCCCTCGGATCTGTGATAGAAGGTATACCCAATCGTTTCCTTAGGGTAACCTATGAAGACGCATTTTCCGCTTTGGGTTCAAGTTTATCTGGCTGAAGTTTCTTCACATAAACATCGCATCCCCAAACTTTAAGAAATGACATCTTAGGTTTGTTTCCAAACCATAATTCATACGGTGTCGTTTCAACGGATTTAGATGGTGCCCGATTTAAAGTGAATGCAGCTGTTTCCAATGCATAACCCCAAAATGACAGTGGCAAGTCAGTTAGAGACATCATAGATCGAACCATATCCAATAAGGTATGATTACGACGTTCCGACACACCATTATGCTGTGGTGTTCCGGCAGGCGTGAGTTGTGAAACTATTCCACACTCTTTCATGTCTGTGCTAAACTCGTAACTTAGATACTCTCCTCCACGGTCAGACCGTAGAAATTTGATCTTTCTATTACTATGATTTTCCACTTCATTTTGAAATTCCTTGAACTTTTCAAAAGTTTCAAACTTGTGTTTCATCAAATAGATATACCCATATCTACTCAAATCATCCGTGAAAGTAACAAAATAATGATATCCACCTCGCGCCGACACACTCATTGGTCCACGCACATCAGTATGTATGATTTCTAATAGATCTGTCGCCCGTTCCATTGAACCGTAAAACAACGTTCTAGTCATCTTGCCCATAACGCATGGCTCACATGTATCAAATGATTCAAAATCAAGTGATTCCAAAAGTCCATCAGAATGGAGTTTCTTCATGCGTTCAACGCCAATATGACCTAGACGGTAGTGCCACATATATGCAGATATATCATTATCAAGTTTAATCTTTTTAGCATTAACATTATGAATGTGCGTAATATTACTATCGAGATCTATCAGAAATAAACCATTCAACATAGGTGCATGACCATAAAAGATATCATTCTTATAAATCGAACAACCATTGTTTTCAGATTTAAATGAATGACCACTTTGCATCAAACACGATCTGGATACAATGTTCATGCTCAGTGCAGGCACCAAATAACAATTATTTAGGTTTATAAGTAATCCCAATGGCAAATGGAGAGGTTGCGTCCCGACGGCGATCACATCAACTTTTGATCCATTGCCAACCCGCATCCTGACCTCATCCCTTGCTAGTTGTCGCTTGTTCAGTAGCCCCTGAACCGAGTTACATATATTAGCAACCGATCCCGTATCAAATACCCAGGTGCTACTGCGAGTACTAGTCAAGTACACATCAATAACATGTATATCACATATACCTTTGTGTGCCTTGCCGGACTTCTTGTCCGCCAAATACTTGGGGCAGTTGCGCTTCCAATGGCCAGTCCCCTTACAATAGTAGCACTCGGTGTCAGACTTAGGGCCAGCTCGGGGTTTCTTTTCAGGCGTGGCAACATACTTGCCACCCTTCTTTCCCTTGTGCTTGCCTTTCTTGTCTTTCTTGAAACCGGTGGTCCTATTGATCATCAACACTTGATGTTCTTTCCTAATCTCCACTTCTGCAGTCTTAAGCATTGATAGAAGCTCGGGAAGAGACTTCTTCATGCCCTGCATATTATAGTTCATCACGAAGCTCTTGTAGCTAGGTGGCAGAGATTGGAGAACACGATGTATGCCTAAGTCAATGGGAATCGTTATTCCCAAGGACACAAGCTTATCGGTGTATCCAGACATTTTGAGTGCGTGCTTACTAACGGAGCTGTTTTCCTCCATCATGCAGCTAAAGAACTTTTCTATAGCATTATAACTCTCTACGGCAGCATGGGTATCGAAAATCATTTTCAATTCTCCCATGGTATCAAAGGCATTGCCATTTTTGAAACGCTTTCGAAGTTCTGGCTCCAGCCCATACAGTATGCCGCAATGAACTAAGTTGTGGTCCTCCTGACGAGTCACATAGACATTCTTTTCCTCTTCAGGGGAATCAGGAGCTGGTGGGGGGCCTAGCGGCGCATCTAGCACATATTTCTTTTGTGCAGCAGTGAGGAGAATCCTCAAATTCATAGCCCAGTTGGTGAAGTTGCTACCATTCGCAGCAAGTTTCTCTTTCTCCATGAACACATTGAAATTAAAAGCAGGTGGTGCCATCTACAACAGAATTTGTAAAATTTACTTAGACTAAGTTTATGATAGATTGAGTTCAACTAATCCAAATTACTAATGAACTCCCACTCAAAAACGACATCCCTCGTGTCCTTTTGGTGAATACATGAACCAAATCCACTACACCAAGTCTGATCATCACGTGAGTTGATGTAGCTTCAAAGGCGAGGATCTATATGGGCATCATATCAACTATATGACTCATGCTTAACCTTTCGGTCCGTGTTCCGAGGCCATGTATGTACATGCTAGGCTCGCCAAGTAAGAACCTTAGTATTCGCGTGTGTAAAACTGTCTTACACCCGTTCCTATGAAAGCGTAGATTCGAGTACACCTGATCATCACATGATGTCTCGAAACACGATCCACAGAACGGTGCATACTTAAGGAAGAACACATTTTTATCTTGATATCTAAATGAGGGATCATCTTACAATGCTACCAAAAGCGCAAAACTAGCAGTATAAGATGCTAACATCTAATGTATAAAGTGAGATGGTATGGTCCATGCATTTGATCTCTATCACTTGCATCGTGGTATGATCTCTATCATTCCTTTGTGTGTAAGGCCAAGGTCTATGGAACTTACACGTTGAGTGTGTTGTAAGAGTATCTATCATACATCTACTTACAACAATACCATATCAATACACTAGCCCAGCAACGATCTAAACTAGATGCCTCTAATTTATCAATTGCAAGTTTTACGTGGCTTAGGGCTTTCGGAGATAGAACCGTTCTCACCTACGAACATGAACCACAACGAGGATAACTAATTTATTAGCAACTCATTGTAAATCAGATATTGACTATAGTAGGAGAGACAGACACCCGCCAGCCACTTATGCAAAACAAGTTGCATGTCAGTCGTGGAACCGGTCTCATGTACGATGAAATGTAAGGTTGGTCCGGGCCGCTTCATCCCACTATGCCACCAATATCCAAAATACATAGAAGATGCAATAACATGATCATCATCACCCACATATAAACATATGTGTTCTACCCGTGCAAAGCATCCACGCATAGATCAGGCTCTGATACCACTGTTGGGTCCGCAGCATAGAAAACAAAAATTTCCTACCGTGTGAACTACACGCTAAGATCTATCTACTAGGTACAAAGCAACGGGTGGACATACATCCAACGAGAACTTACCTCGAAGACAACGAGTTTTGTTAACAAGTAGGAACTCGTGGTTGATGTAGTCGTACACTTGCCGATCTCAAGATCGTGAGGAAGTCCGAGCGCCGCAACTCAGTAGCGCATCCGCACTCGCACACACGTTCAAGCCACCGGACAACCTCCACCTCCTCGCTCCAGCGATCCAGCGGAAGCAACAACTCCTTCCAGACGAAATGCCACCGGGAACATGTATCTCGCTAATCTGAGACCATGGGGGAATAATTCTAGAGGGGGAGAGAGATCCTTCACAAGGAGGTGTGTGGATGAAGGAGGGAATGGGTGGCCTTTTATAGGAGGAGGGGGGTGCCCCTCTCTCCATGGCCGGCGCATGGGGGGGTGACCCCTCACCTCCCCCATTCATGTGGTGGTAACCCCTCCACATTAAAATGCCTCTTCACATTCCCTTTTAAAGTCTCCACTTTAAATGCATTAAAATTCTCCAAGTTTAATGCTCTCTCATTTAATAAAGCTCTTTTTATTAAATTTATTCAGAATTTTGTTAATTACTTCAAATTACAAACATTCACATATAGCCCCTTGCAATATTTCAATATCACATGCAGAAGCACTTTCTGCAATTTCACCCGAAACAATTTCCGGTTTCTATTGAAACAATTCCTGTGCTTTGCAATTCTTTCGTCTGAAACATATGTGCTCCAAAATGGTGTCCGGTAACTCTTAAGTGTGCCACCCTACGGTTCGCGAATAATGCAGACATGATCGAGACCCTTCTCCGATCAATAATCAGCAGCGGGACCTGGAGATCCGTACTGACTCCTACACATTCAACGATGACTTCTATGATCGTGAGAACCTTTAACGCTTGTAACTAAATCCCTTTGTCTCTCGATATATTACATGTCCGAGATTCGATCATCGGTATCTCCATACCTAGTTTGATCTCGTTACCGACATGCACTCTTTTCTCGTTCCCGTGATATAACATTCTAGTGATCACATCACTTGCTTGCAAGCTATCTCAATGTGATATCACCGCGAGGGCCCAGAGTATATCTATCCGTCATCAGGATTGACGAATTCCACTCTTGATCCATGAGCCTCAACATAACACCTTCGTAGTATTGAACCCATCTTTATAGTCACCCTGTTATGGTGTGACGTTTGATGTTATCAAGATACTCTTTCGGTGTTAGCAATTAACATGATCTCATGGTCTAAGGATAAAGATTACTTCGTATGATGTTATAGCAATATAAACATAATGACTTGATCGTAATGCTATACTTTGGATGAATGTTCATCACATCATTCCACCAATGGTGTGACCTTGTTATTAACAACATCCAATGTCCATGATCAGGAAACCTTGATCATCTTGTTAATCAACAAGCTAGTCTATAAGAGAGGCATAACTAGGAACCCTTTTTGTTGATTAAACACACATGTATTGATGTTTCCGATCAATACAATTCTAGCATGTAAAATAAACATCTATCATATATAAGGAATACATAATAACAACTTTATTATTGCCTCTCAGGGCATATTTCCTTCATAGGCATCTAATGCCCATAGCTCTCAAGTGCGCCTGATGCTTCGGCTGTGGAAGTGGCTTTGTCAACGGATCCACAATGTTTGCATCCGTGTGTACCTTGCATAACTTGATATCACCTTGTTCCACGAACTGGCGAATAAGGTGGTACCGCATGAGTATATGTTTGTTCTTCTGGTGTTGTCTAGGTTCCTTGGCTTGTGCAATAGCACCATTATTGTCACAATACACGTCTAATGGATTGGACGAGCCCTGAACCACACCAAGATCCATGAGGAAATTCTTCATCCAAACGGCTTCCTTTGCCGCCTCCGAGACAGCAATATACTTAGCCTTTGTCATAGACGCAGCCACTAGCTCTTGCTTGGAACTCTTCCAGCTCACAGCCCCTCCATTTATCACAAACACATATCTGGATTGCAAATGAGAATCATCCGAGTCAGTGAGATAACTCGCATCCATGTAACCCCTTACACTGAGTTCATCCTCACCTCCATAAACCAGGAACATATCCTTAGTCCTTCTCAAGTACTTGAGGATATTTTTAGCCGCTTCCCAGTGGATCTCTCCAGGGTCAGCCTGGTATCTGCTCACAACACTTAGAGCATAGGAGACATCCGGCCTAGTACAAATCATAGCGTACATGATGGATCCAATTGCAGAAGCATACATAATGGCACTCATCTGACTTCGCTCATCAGTTGTCGAAGGACACTGAGTCTTGCTAAGTTTTACGCCATGGGACATCGATAAGAACCCCTTCTTAGACGATTCTATGTTGAACTTCTTCAACACTTTGTCCAAATATGTACTCTGACTCAATCCAATGAGCCGCTTTGATCTATCTCTATAGATCCAGATTCCTAGTATGTAAGTCGCCTCACCCAAGTCTTTCATCGAAAAACTCTTTTCCAATGATTCCTTGGTCTCTTGCAACATCTGGACATCATTTCCAATCAGTAATATGTCATCCACATATAAGACCAGAAAGTTTACTTTGCTCCCACTAAACTTCTTGTACAAACAAGAATCATGATCACTCTTCTTGAAGCCAAACGATTTGACTACCTCATCAAAGCGAATATCCAACTCCGAGATGCTTGCTTCAACCCATAAATGGATTTCCGAAGCTTGCATACTTTGTCCGTATTAGCCGGATCGACAAAACCCTCGGGCTGTATCATATACACGTCCTTGGTTAAATTTGCATTAAGGAAAGCCGTCTTGACATCCATCTGCCATATCTCATAGTCGAAATAGGCTACTATAGCTAACATGATCCGAACTGATTTAAGCATCACCACAAGAGAGAAAGTCTCATCGTATTCAACTCCTTTTGTCGGAACCCCTTCGCGACAAGCCGTGCCTTATAGATAGAAACATTTCCATCCGTATCAGTTTTCTTCTTAAAGACCCATTTGCACTCGACGGGTCTTGCACCGTCTGGCAGATCAACCAAGTTCCAAACTTGATTTTCATCCATGGACTTTAACTCGGATCTCATGGCTCCAAGCCATGACTTAGAATCAGAACCCACCATCGCTTCCGAATAAGTTGCCGGCTCATCACTTTCCAACTGATATGGGGTGGCCCGATCTTCTCAGTAAGCGGATGGCGATGATGTTGGTGGATGATAGATAACTAGTGCATAGCTATGATCTCTCCCGCTCGATCCTTGATGCCAGCGCAACAGATCTCGAACCTTGTAGGATATTCAGAACACCACACTCTCGCGCACGCAGCCGTGACCACGAACGGTAGTATGCAATCTACTAATTCCCAATGGAACAACAGATCACACTCAATTATAGTTGGTAGATTCGAACACAGGGTAATTCCATCCTCCCTTTCTTCATGAAAAGCCGTCCTTGGCTTTAGGTAAGCTAAAAGTGGGAGAAACAAAAAAACAACGTGTACACAAAGTATATGTATATATAACATGTTGTATTATTGTTGTTCACACGAAAAGTATGTCCAGTATACATCAAGCAACTTAAATTGCAGGTATAAGTGAAGTACAAAGAATCATGATCATGGTGAAAAAAAAACTAAATAGATAGTCATGTTCTTGAATATTAAATTCAGTTTTCTCAAAGAAGATCTATGATCAAATTTGTGAACAAGATCAAACCAATTCAATATGTCTGAAAACCAAATTGAATCATGCCATGCTTCAACTCTGCTACTCTGATTATTATGAACATGATCATGTTGTCCAGTATGTAAAATGTAACACAATTTGCAAATACAAATGAAGTATAAAGCATTAGCACAACTAGGCAATGAATTTCAGGACAAACACAACGAATATGAAAACTTGGGTTCTATTCTAGCAAGATTACAACGATCCAACATAGGTAAAATTACTTGTGTTGGCTGCATTATATCAAATTGATCTGACTTTAGTTTCATATTATCACAAATTTTAGCATATATCCCACAACACAAAGTCGTCGACACACAACATGTATGGCTGAAAACAGCATGTTTCAGTTCAGCGATTCGATCACAAGTAATGCATATGTGATCCACAAGAAAATTTTCATGCATGCTATATTCACCAATCAGATTGAAAGTGAAACAAGGAGAATATGTGCTAGAATTCAGAAATGAAATTTTAGAAATCTTATCCATAGCACAACTCATACTCATAAGTTCATTTAGCAGGATGGAATACACAATATCAGCAGGTGGTATTCGAGCAAGTATTTCCTTATGTGTTATCAGTACCACATGATCAAAATTTGAATTTGGTAAACTATCACATGGTGCTGAAATAGTAGTGCAAGGCAAATCACAAGGAAGCTTCAGTAAAGGAATAGACTCACAATATGTCGCACATGTTGGCTGAAGCTCCAAATCAGTACCAATGTCATTAACAATCTTCTCAGCTGTAGTAGGTACTACGACATCCTCCTCAAGTAACAATACCAGATCGTGTGATACAGGTTGTAAAATAGGCGGCTCCCTTTCTTCAAAAGCAACCTACACATCACAAGATACAACACTAGGAGTAGACATGATTACGTTAGTAGACAACTCACATTTCTCATTAGTGTCCACTCTCAAAATTTCTAGAAGAGGCCATTTGCAGTTGTTCAAAAACATAGAACGTAGAAATTGCTTGAAATCTTCCCAAAGGATTTCTTTACCCATGACACCATACACAATCCTTGCGTCCTTCCACCAACGAGCTACCTCTTCATCCACACGTCGGTGAGCAAGAATGTATTCTATATGGCCATTAAACTTGCTATCGAAAGTACGACATCTCGCAAAACCAAATCCCATATCAATTTCCCAAATCTCATATCTGCGGGTGTGGCGGAACTTTCCAAGCGCCACTTGATTGTAGTTGGATCATATGCCATGCCAACCACAATAGCTAAATAGTCATGGTAAACATCATCTGATTTCTGCATCACATCAACACTAGTAGAAGTCATGATTAGTACATTAGTGCAAAAACAAAAAACTGTTTTGGTGGCACACTCACAACTCACTCAAAAACTGACAAGAAAGAAGATCTTACCGTTCCAAAGTGAATAGTGATGCTTACCAATTCGAAATCAAGGACTGATGCACTGATGTGATGAAGTGAATACCAAAGGTATAGAGAACGATCGCAGGGCACACAGGTTATTTATGGTGGAGCTGTAGGTATGGTATCCTAACTATACCGCAAACAAGTCCTAGTGCTGATCGTATGACAGACCCACGAAACCACACACAGTGGAGATAAATGGGCAATTGCAACTACGAAAATGAGCTCAATAAAGTAAGGTATGTCGGAGGAATGCTCGTGTTGCAATGCACAAGGAGAGACGCTAGCAATGTCTCAACAAAACGGGCACAAGATTGCTAAACTGAGCCGCCCGTAGAGCACTAAGCATGCTAGTCTCGTAGGATAGTTTTAGACACAAAGAAAGGCTTACTAAGGCTCACAAGGATAGGTACGCTATGTGGACTCAGTAAAAAAAATAAACAAAAAAAGAAAAAAAATGACCTGAGAATTGGTCTCTGCCACGGCAGAAAAACGGCCTAAAATCCTGCCGCGGCAGGATATCGGCAGACACAAAAATTTCTCGTATAAGGACATACCTGTCTGTGGTAAGGCGACGGTCCGACTTTTTTTTACTTCAACGTGAAGCAAACTCAATACAAGTCTAGATCCGATCGGTTTGCTTTTTTTCTCCTTCTTTCAAACGGATCTACAACCTGAGACTGAAAGAAAACAGATCTACTAGATCTGAGACTCAAGAACACGACGAACAGTCTAGAAATAGTCTAGGGACTTCGACAACAGATCAAAAACAGATGAAAACTAGACAAAAACTACGACTCAGATTTAGAAGAAAGGCTATACAAAAGGATTACGATCAACAACTAGAACTCACGAACAGTGTTATCTAGGCTATGGCAATGAACTATGAACCCTAATATTTTTGTGTGGCTTTTTCTGTATAGGACAAAAACAACTAATCTATGGATGGATTTGTGGATGCTTACCGAGGCAACACTAGAAATCTGATACCAAGATGATATGGGGTGGCCCGATCTTCTTAGTAAGCGGATGGCGATGATGATGGTGGATGATAGATAACTAGTGCGTAGCTATGATCTCTCCCGCTCAAACCCTGATGCCAGCGCAACAGATCTCGAACCTTGTAGCATATTCAAAACACCACACTCTTGCGCACGCAGCCATGACCACGAACGGTAGTATGCAATCTACTAATTCCCAATGGAACAACAGATCACACTCAATTATAGTTGGTAGATTCGAACACAGGGTAATTCCAGAGGTTCTATGAAAGAAACAACTCCAAAATATTTTAACGGGGTCTAAAACCTAACTTGTGACCGATACGTAGGTTTATATGAGGGCTGGGGCGTCCTCCCCTCTAAACGGGCCTAAAAACAGCCATAACTTGGCCCAAACTGACTCGGTTCGACTCAAACTGATACATACCGACCCATATATGGGTTCGGCCTTATTGGCACGTAGTCCAAACATCGTGGAACACCTCAAACATGTAATTCTTGGTGCGCCATCTCTCTCTCTTGCTCATACGTGATTTCCTCATTGCCTCCTAGTGCGCATGCCTCCCGCTCCCCCCCTCGCGCACTTGTTGATATTGGAAATTAGCGCTTGTCCTTCTTGCTGCAACTCTCCTCCTCCTCGCGCAACGCTTGTTTTATCAATAAACCTGATCATACAAAGATGCATAGACTTAGGTAGTATAAAGTTCTCATTAAGTAAAACATCAGGTTCAATTAGGAATGAATTCACCTGATAGTCATTATTGATTTGACTCAATATTTCCTTCCAGTTCAGGCAGTCAGAATCATCATAATCCATGTATATATCCTCATCACCACTCCAATATAGATCGGGCCACCCCTGACTCGGTTCGACTCAAACTGATACATACCGACCCATATATGGGTTCGGCCTTATTGGCACGCAGTCCAAACATCGTGGAACACCTCAAACATGTAATTCTTGGTGCGCCATCTCTCTCTCTCTCTCTCTCTCTCTCTCTCTCTCTTGCTCATACGTGATTTCCTCATTTCCTCCTAGTGTGCATGCCTCCCGCTCCTCCCTCGCGCACTTGTTGATATTGGAAATCAACGCTTGTCCTTCTTGCTGCAACTCTCCTCCTCCTCGCGCAACGCTTGTGTTATCAATAAACCTGATCATACAAAGATGCATAGACTTAGGTAGTATAAAGTTCTCATTAAGTAAAACATCAGGTTCAATTAGGAATGAATTCACCTGATAGTCATTATTGATTTGACTCAATATTTCCTTCCAGTTCAGGCAGTCAGAATCATCATAATCCCTGTATATATCCTCATCACCAACAGTAATACATCACGAACACTTCGCAATCTGGCCGATCTTCATAGTGCCGGTGCAGTGGTTGGCTCAGGTACCACGACCGACTCAACTTCCAAGGCTTTTGCCGACTCGCTACTAGCAGGCACCTCTCGAATTTCTTCGAGCTGCACCGTGCTCCCACTGACTCCCCGACTGAGAAACTCTTTCTCAAGGAAGACACCGTTCCGAGAGACAAACACTTTGCTCTCTTCTCGGTTGTAGAAGTAGTAACCCAAGGTTTCCCTCGGATACCCCACGAAATTACACATATCCAACTTAGCTGTAAGCTTGTCTGACTGAAGTCGCTTGAAAAAAGCTTCACAACCCCAAATCTTAAGAAAGGACAAACTCGGCTTCTTGCCAGTCCACATCTCATGCGGTTTCTTCTCTACCGACTTTGATGGTACTCTGTTTAGTGTGAACGCTGCAGTTTCTAGACAATAACCCCAAAATGATAAAGGCAGATCTGTCCAACTCATCATTGATCGTACCATGTCCAACAAGGTCCGATTCCTCCTTTCTGATACACCGTTTCTCTGCGGCGTTCCTGGAGGAGTGAGCTGGGGAACTATTCCACAACTCTTTAGATGGTCATCAAACTCATGGCTCATGTACTCGCCTCCTCGGTCCGACCGAAGAAACTTTATTTTCTTGCCAAGTTTATTTTGTATCTCATTCTGGAATTCCTTGAACTTTTCAAAGGCTTCCAACTTATGTTTCATCAAGTGATATATCCATATCTACTTAAATCATTAGTGAAGGTAATGAAGTACTCATAACCACCTCTGGCTGTCGTGCTCATTGGGCCACATGCATCACTATGTACTGGTCCCAATAAGTCGGACGCCCTTTCACAACTCTTTGCAAAAGGTGCCTTGGTCATCTTGCCGAGAAGGCAGGATTCGCATGTCTCGAACAACTCTAAGTCGAACGAAGTTAGGAGTCCATCATCATGGAGCCTCTTCATGCATTTCCAACTTATATGACCAAGCCGACAATGCCAAAAGTAAGTCATATTCAGATCATTTGGTTTTAACCTTTTCAGATTTATGTTAAAGACAGATTCACCCTCAAGATTCAAAATAAATAACCTGTCCTGGACGGGTGCAAAGCCGTGAAACATATCATTCAAATATAAAGAACAACCATTATTCTTAATATTCGACTCATAGCCTTGTCTCATCAAATATGAGGCAGAAATAATGTTTTGACTAAGCACTGGAACAAAATAACAATTATTCAGCTCCATTAAGAATCCGGAAGGTAAATGAAGTTGCATCGTGCCGACTTCCAACGCAGCAACTCTTGCTTTGTTGCCAACCAAATGTCAACCTCGCCTCTTGCCATGCTCCTAGTTCTTACCAGTCCCTGCAACGAGTTGCATATGTGAATGACTGATCCGGTATCATATACCCAAGAACTACCAGGTGCATCAGCAAGATAAATGTCTATAACATTGCAAACAAGCGTACCTGAGCCGGAAGTCACACCTCTGCTCTTGGCTTTGTCAGCCAGATACTTGCTACAATTCCTCTTCCAATGGCCATCCGACTTGCAGTAGAAGCAAGTGGATCCGGCTGTAGGAGATGGCTTAGTCCCTGAGGAAGCGCTTTGGACTGGGTCCTCAATCTTACCTCCCGACTTTGCCTTCTTCTTCTTAGTCCAAGAACTCTTCTTGAACTTAGCCTTATTCTGCACCATCAACACTTGACTGGCACCTTTCTTGAGATCCGCCTCAGTCTGCTTGAGCATCCCATGCAATTCAGTGAGCTTGTTATCCATACCATGCATGTAGTAGTTCGATATGAACTAATCATATGCAATAGGAAGAGAGTTCAGAATTATGTCCGTAGCGAACTCTTCGCTAATGGGGTAGCCAAGCCTTTCTAGAGACTGCACGTAACCAACCATCTTGATCACATGCGGACTCAGTGGATCGCCATCCTTAAGCTTGCAGCTCAACAAAGCCTGAGAGACTTGATACCTCTCAGTCTTTGCCTGAGCCTAGAACATACTTTTGAGGCTTTCGATCATATTGTAGGCCTGAACATTCTCGAACTGCTGCTACAAGTCCGGTTCCATGTGAGCAAGCATAAGACAGCTAATCTCCGTGGATTCATCACAAATCCGACGGTAGGCATTGGTGGCTGCGATAGTCGCATTCTCATCCGGCTCAGCTAGAAGTGGGTTCTCTAGGACATGGTCCCCTTTTTCTTGTTTGAGAACAATTCTCAGATTACGATACCAGTTGGTGAAATTAGTTCCATTCAGCTTATCTTTCTCTAAGATGGTTCTCAAAGAAAAACCGAAAATCTGAGGAAGACTGCTAGGTGCCATTGATCTACAACAGAAAATATGCAAAACACTTAAGACATGTATCCATAAAAGAGCAAGCATATTAAACATTTTAATATTTATGCACCCACTAGAACCAACACCCCTCCGATGGTTACTTAGTGATTCAGGACCCTAAATAAGCAAGTCGACTAGTGAGCTTTAGCATCACCGCTAGCCGTCAAGTGATCTAGGTAGACAACTCCTTGTCAATCGTATCTCATACGACTCCTGTTGGATGGGTGGCATCACATGCCCCGGCTCCCATCCGACCTTTCCCCGAGTCCTACAACCGTTGTGATAGACCCGTCTAGATTACCAAGTGCTTCTGCTGTAAGAGTCCGACTCGAACCCACCTAGTCAGAAAGAATTGATAGCACCTCAATTTTATGAGCCCACTACAAAAAATGTCCGACTTGTGATGGTGCAGCACTGGCGGGGAAACCGACTAGACCTTCTTTGAGGGATTACTTTCTACCAACTATCTAATAGAGGTAAAACAGAGACATACCAATAACACAAAATAAAGCAATTATAATGTGAAATGGTATGGCTCTCTTCATGGCGATCTCCATCTCCAGAAAGCTTGTAATTTGACTCGTGTCAACTCTTGTCATGTGCCGCCTTACACCATGTAGCCGACTTGTACATCCACTTGCATGCCATCTAGGTTCTCTAGACAGCTACACTAGCTTGTAAAGAAAATTACATAAAGAATCCGACACGCAGGTCGTTATACAATAAAGTGACAGCACCTAGGCTCCAGCCGGCTGACAAAAACCGTGATACGCATATCACGTATGGCTGACAAAAACAAGTTATGCACAGATACGATATCTACCGGTGTTGTGAAACTCGCAATGACATCTAATGCGCTACGATAGGGCGAACCGGCGGTCCCGACGATTTTTTCGAAAAACGCAGATCTCATCTGCATTCCGGACATGGATTTCATCATCGGATAAAACAATTTTACCCAAATCCGATCCGGACTCCGATTCGACCAAACTCTTTGATCTTCGATCACCGCATGAGGGTTTACGTGTCACAGTCTACCTTGATGGCGGAAGCCTACCGGTAGGGGTATGTCGTTCCACGATCTTAGCAGTTAGATCATGGAAACCAGATCATCCATTCCCCCGAGTATAATTGATCCAATCAGTTTTGTACAAAACCGATCTATCTCATAGATCGACCACCAAAACTGCAATTAGATCCAATATAATGCCAACCGCATATCACATATGCACGATCTCGAGCCTAAAACCAGAAGCTAACGCTGTGATACCACTATTGGGCCACGCAGAGAAAAACAAAACTTTTTCCTCCATGGTGATCCCAAGATCTAGCTGAGGTAGTAGGCCACGAGAATTACCGCTAGATGCGCGGTTGCGGAATCGATGAAGCATGTCACTTGATGCAGTGGAGTCCTCACGGTCCATTCCGATCTACGATCGCCGAAGTGCTGAACGTATAGCACCTCGGCCAGTATCCACACGTACGAGGAGGAGCGCCGACGATGGACTGCTAGGTCCGGTACGGCGGCGACAGGACTGGATTGGACTAGAGCAAGGGTTTCCAACACATGGAGTGACCTAACCTTGTGCTCTAAGCACCTGCGCCCCAGCTTATATAGGGAGTGAAAGTGGGCTCCACTCACTTGTGGCCCATTCACTAAAAGGCCTATATTAGCCACTACAAGTCCCACTTGCTGACTAAGTCCATGTCTCTATTTGGGTCCAACCCAAATAGATTTCTTGTTTGGGTCTAACCCAAACTTGCTCCCGCTCTTAAGTGTGTGACCCGGAGACGATCCGAGTCTCACTCATGACCGATCAGTTGGTAGCGGCTCCTAGTAGAACGTGTCAACTCCCAAGTACCAAAGAGTCATGACGACATACCTTCCAATGCGACTTTCGTCTGAGTCCCTTTTGCCTCACGATATACCTTGTCGGACTATAGGCGAATGATCGTCATCCCTTGAATAGTCAACTCTCTTTTTTGATCCGAGATAAGTGATTCATCCAACTAACTCTTAGTCGGTTGCCTCGGTTAACACTTAACCGAGTCACGCATGGCCATGCTTTCCGAATTATATCTTCCAAGAGGGCCCAGAGAATATCTCTCCAGACGGAGGGGCAAAATCCCATCTCGGTTATTCACATCATGCAGCTTGATTCTTAGTCGACCCGAACTCCGTCTTCATAACTGCCCAGTGACGGAACAACGTTTGACAGAACCTAAGTCGGTGATCCTCAACTCGGATTGTGCAATAACCTTAGGTCTAAGGATTACATCGATTGGGATATGCAAATGACGACTTGTTCGTTGCATCTCAATAAGGGTCAGTCCAACTCGCTAAACTCTTTAGCCGAATCCATATAAGTCATAGCATCTCCATGCCCATGACAAGTGGAACCTAGTTATCTGCCGACTTTCACATTGGTCTAAGTTGTGTGTCCAGCACAACCTCAATGACCAAGGACAATTAGCATGAACAACATGAATATATAGTCCACAATCGAATCACATAGTCGATGATACATATCAATAGTTCATACATGGACTATAACTTTATGAATACATAGGGAAATATCATCAACCATGATTGCTTCTAGGGCATTTTCCCAACACCTAGTACTTCAACAATCAAAATTGAAGCCACGTGGTGTTGGTCCTTACAAGGTGTTAGCCAAGATTAATGATAATGCCTACTCGATTGATATTCCTATTGCTGAGTTTGGTGGAGTTAGCAACAGTTTCAACAGTGCTGATTTATCACCATATGATGGAGAAGACCTTGGAGCGTCGAGGTTGACGCCTTTTGAAGGAGGGAGATGATGAGGACATCTCTACAATTACACCTACTCCAATTACTACTGAAGATGTTCCAGCTGTTGCAAGGAAGGATCGGTCCAATGAGATTAGAATTGGACCCATTACAAGAGCTCGTGCTAAGCTACTTGAATAATAGGTGAATTCACTCCTAAACGAATCTGGTACTTCAATTGATGAGAACTTTATACTACCTAAGTCTATGCATCTATGTATGATCGGGTTCGTTGGAGAAATAAGCATGATGTCATCAAGACGGAGGCAAGGAACTCTGCAGAAACCGGAGTGTCAGGCCGAGTCCACCCAGACTGTTCAGCCTTCTCGAGAGAAGAATTGGTGCGGACAATCAGTACACCAAATCGGACACTACCCGGACACCACCCGGAAAGTTTGAAGTTTCCAGCCGGACCGGACTGTCCGACTAACTCCACTAGGAGTGGACAACCCGATCGGATTGTCTGGCCTGTTTTCACTGGATTGTCTACCTGCCGACCGAATCTGGTCCAAGTCGGTGATATGTTGCTAATGTATCCATATTTTTTGATGTTCCATGCTTGGTTTTATCTACTTTCTTATGTTTTGTTCCAGCTTTGGAGTACTTTTCATATGATTTCTTGGACTAAACTATTAACAAAGAGCCACAGTGCAAGCTGCTTGTTTTCTGCTGTTTTTGGTTCCAGGAAGTCGGAAAATTAATATTCTCGGATTTGGACGGGGCAAAAGCCAAAGTCAGTTTTTCACCGAGGGACACACGGAGCCAGAATACGAGACAGAGAGGGGCCAGAGGGCGGGCACACCACCTGGCCACGCGGCCAGGCCTGGCCCACGCCAGGGGTGGTGTGGCCAGCCCAGGCACCCCATCGGCCTCCCCTTCCGACTATAAGATGCCTCCGATACATAAACCCTAAGTACCCGATCAAAATTCCACGAAAGAGTTTGTAGCCGCCGTCATCTCCATCCCTAGATCGGGAGGGATCTAAAGCTCTTCCCGGGACCCTGCCGGAGAGGGGAATTCATAGGCCTTTTTCATCATCATGCAAGCCTCCGGTGTGATGCGTGAGTAGTTCATCTCTGGACTACGGGTCCATGTAGTAGCTAGATGGCTGGTTCTTCTCCTTTGTGCTATCATGTTTAGATCTTGTGAGCTCCGTTCATGATCAAGATCATCTATTTGTAATTCCTACATGTTGTGTTTGCGGGACCCGATGGATATTGAGATGCTATTTCAGATTGATTATTGATTCTATCATGTATTTGTTATTTGTGATCTTGCATGCTTTCCATTGTTAGTAGCTATGTTGGTCAAGTAGATGCTAGCAACTCCAAGAGTTAGTATTTATGCTCGATAGTGGGTACATGCCTCTAGTAATCTGGGGAAGTGACAGAAATCTCTAAGGTACTAGATGTGCTGTTGCTACTAGGGAGAAAACAACAATCCTTTATTCATAGAACAATCGTATTGTTTACACACAATTCGTAATGCAGTCATCCGTTGCTTGCAACTTAATACTGGAGGGGCTTCAGATGATAACCTGAAGGTGGATTATTAGTCATAGATGCAGTTGGATGGCGTTCTATGTATAATGTTGTAATGCCCAATCAAGTCTCAAAGGAGTCAAGATGATTAGTATATGCATGCATTGCTTTCTCGATGTTTGTCAATTGCCCCGCTGTAATTTTTTACCCAACATGTTATCTATCTTAAGGAGAACCACCACTAGTGAACTATGGACCCCGGTCCTTTCTTCTACCATCAATCTGCAATCAATTGTTTAATGCTTTGTGTTTACTTTCTGCAAACTATTACTTTCTTCCACTCGATACATTTAATCCTTTGTTTTCAGCAAAACCGGTGAGATTGACAACCTCATCGCAAGTTGGGGGAAGAGTTCTATGGTTGTGTTGTGCAGGTCTCCATGTTGCTGCTGACGCCGGTAGTGGGCCCTGCCAAAGTCCAGCTGGCAACACCTTTGGGGTGTTTTCTTGCTCCTACTGGATTGATAACCTTGGTTTCATAACTGAGGGAAAACTTGCTGCTGTGCTCATCATACCTTCCTCTTGGGGTTCCCCAACGAGCTCGATATATTTTGGGCCATCAAGCTCTTTTTCTGGCGCCGTTGCCAGGGAGTCAAGGACATCTTCACAAGGGGTGTCCCTCATAACCAATCTCTTTACTTTGTTGTTTTTCTTTTGCTTAGTTTATTTCTGTTTTGTTTGCTTGTTTCTTTATCAAAACACAATAAAGTTAGTTCCTACTATAGTTGTTATTTTTGTTGGTCTGTTATTGTCTTGCTTTATCATGCTTCCTATCAATGGCTGGTTTCTTTGAAAACAGATCTTATTGGCAAGGTGGGTTCACGGAAGAACAAAAATATTATTATGAGGAACACCGCTTGTCACAAAAAGGGAAACACTTATGGGAACAAATTAATGATTTGAATACCATTGCTAGAAACATGTGCTCTACTTATAATGTTACTTATTGCTTTGATAAATCTTGTTGCTGTAGGAGGTATAAACACCTCCCTTTTCAATGTGAGTATAATGATGATGCTACCATATCTTCTTATGTTAAGGGAAATTATGACTTTTATGATGTGGAACAAATTGAAGAATTTATTGCTTGGAAGGGTGCATTCAAACTTGCTTATTTGCTTGAAAATACCGATGATGCACTTTATAAATATGAGGTTTATGATATACTTAAATTTTGCTTTGATAATTACAAGTAAGAAAATGGCTATATTCTTGAATATCTTAATAGATGCTCTCCACTAATGGAACAGACTAATGCCTTGCAGGAGCCTATGGAAGAAGAAATTGCTGAAACTGGAAGCTCATTGGATGAAAAATAGGAGGATAGTGATGATCTAGAGGAGGAAGAATGGTCTACCCATGCCTATCTTCTAATGAGAGTAACTCTTTACCCCATACATTATTTGATTACCCTCCATGCTTACCAAAGGAGGATGAATGTTATTTTCCTGTGGATTCTTTTGAAAATGTTTATAATAAAGCTCTAGATGATGGCCCTATATTGGTTGATAATATTAATTGTACTACTATTGAAAATGAGATTGATCTGTCATCTTGTTATAAAATTGTTAAAAGTGGGCATGAAGGTTTTAATCCCACTATTTTTGAGCTTGATAAAAATTATGTGTTTGTAGATCATGAAAAGCATGCTTTATGGGATAGTTATATTGTTGAGTTTATTCATGAGGCTACTGAAAATTATTATGATAGAGGAAAATATGGTTGCAAAAGTTTTCATGGTACTGAAACACCTCTCTATTTCCTGAAAGTTTTGAAATTACTCTCGTTTTGTCTTCCTATGCCGTCACTTTGTTCTTTGTGAATTTATTTGCGTATAATATTCCTATGCATAGGAAGTGGGTTAGACTTAAATGTGTTTTGAATTTGCTTCTTGATGCTCTCTTTTACTTCAATTCATATTTCTTATGTAAGCTTCATCGAAATTCTTATGCCTAACTTAAAGGCGTTAAAGAAAAGTACTTATTGGGAGATAACCCAAAAGTTTTAGATGAGACTTGGAAGTTATTATCTTTGTAATAACCGCTCCTTATCCTTTTTATTTGCTTTTTGTGCAAAGAGTAACCTCTAATGAGAGAGAAGTAATAATTGGGAAAGTTGTTGTCCCTAAACAGATTTCTGTGCTTCACCATAAAAATTCGTGTAAAATCTCTGTACCTCTTTTTGACGCGTGCATTTTTGTGCTTCTGCCCCAGGTTGTTATCTAAATTTCTTTAGTTAAACACTTTTTGATTTGAGCAATAGAAGGTCTTAGAAAAATTCGTCTTTACCTGCTGGTCTGTTTTGACAGATTTCTGCCATTATTTGCATTTGCTTCTTGTTGGTTCCTTTTTGAGTTCTTTTGGGGAATTGAGCTTTTTTAGGGAAGTGATACAGTATCTTGTGTTTTATTGGAAGTTTTATTGGTGTTGAAACTGAACCCAAAGACTTACTATCTTGAGTGCACTAATGTTGCTAATAAAGATTGTGTGAAGTTTTGTATGAAGGAAAAATTTCAGGTGTATGGAAGGAATGAGTAATGAGATGAAGGATGGACTAAAGCTCAAGCTTGGGGATGCCACGCGTGTCACCTCAAGAAATATCCAAGAAGTAGAAGCGTCAAAGGCATCCCCTTCTTCATCAATAAAAATCCCAGGTTTCTTCCAAACGCTTCATTTTTATTGTTTCATGCACAGTTGTGTTGTTCTTGTAGCGTCTTCTTTTTCATTTTCATTTTGGTTTTTCGTTTGCTTGGTTTGCTTAGTTTGCTGAATAAATTGGTTGGACCCCCTCTTTCGTACATTGGTTTTCAAATAATTTGGTTTGGATTGGAAAGAGTAGGAAAGTTCATGCTTAAGTGGTAAAGAGAGCTTGTTTTTGACTGTGGCCTATGCTTTGTCATGCCATGCTTGATATTGATTTGGCTTTATGCTTAGTATTCTTTGTTGTAGCATGACTTGTTATAAACAAATTGAGATTGCTTAATGTGCCTTGGAAGGATTATGCGTTGTTTTAGCATATTAAAGCATAGTATTGTGGTATTCTCCTTTGATGCTTTATTTGGGTTGACTTGGCACATGCTCACACCATGTTATGACTTTCCAAAGTCACCATAGCCTTGATGATCTTTTAGTTTTCAACTTGTAATATCACTTTATGCTTTGATCAATGATGTTTTGTCGCTCTGCATGATTATGGCCATTATTGCTCTCTTAGTTTGTCGCTCCCAGTCTTTTTGCTAGCCTCTGTAACCAAGTATGAGTTCCACTCATGCATCCAACTCCTTAAACCAAGTTATTCCAAAGAGTCCACCATACCTACCTACTAGCATATGCTATTCCAAGTATATTCATGTTTTTATCTACCTTCCAAATTAAACTTGTTATGTGAAAATTAGTGATTAAAGCTCTCACGAACTTGATGGCACACTTTACTTTTCTTGCATTTAATAAACTTGAACCATTGGGTCCTTCTTTGTTGCATATATGCTTGCGCTTTATAAGTTGAAATTAGCATAACCATGTATCATGGGGAATGCTTTCAACATTGCACTTGTACTTTGTACCCCGTTGATATCATGTTCTTTTGCTTATGGATCCCGGCAGTGTGAAATAAAAGTGGAACTTGTAAGATCATGGAGTTTGTATGTGTGTTAGAGAAACACCTGGGATGCTAGCCTAAGCCATGCCTAATCATGGTGGAAACTTGCAGCATCACCATAATCAGAACTCTATGAAGCAACCTCAATAAAAACCTATGCAAATAGCAAATAAAAAGATCGCTGAGATGCTCATTGTCTGCTTGCCTTGTCATTTTGATTATGGGATAGCTCCTGTATCATGTGCAAGGGGTACCCCATTGGCGGTTCTTTATGATACATATGTACTTACAATGACAAGAGCTTACTTGTGACTAAAGTTGAGTAGCATGAGGTTCGGTCTTCGTAAGTAAGGGGCATGAGATTTCGGCTTATAACTTGTGAAGCATATCCTCTTAGTTGTGTCACTTTAACCTTAATCACCATAAAGATGCTTCTGATAGGGCAATGAGAGCTGAAAGCTAACAAGTACCATAATTTTTGGAAGCTCTTTATGAAACTTGAGTCCCTACTTCCTTCTATGAAGGCCTTTCTTTTACTTTTATGTTGAGTCCCCACCTTCTATCTTTATGCACCTACTTTGAGAGCATAGTGGCCATTCTTAGTTCTATGTGCATTGTCCCAAGACTAGTTGATTGATGCATAACTTGATATTGCTTGTTTTAAACTATTTGTATCTAGTCACTCTTATGAACTTTGAAGGTGTCCTATGCATTTATATTTGCTACTCTATGAGGGACAAGCTGAATGCCACTATGCTATGTTTTCTTTATGTGAAATAAACAAACGTCTTGCAAAGCATTTTATTCATGAATCTTTTGTTTGTACATTTTCATGTTGCAACATAGTTGCTTTGTCTTACTGTTAGAATATTGTCTTTCATGTTATGATTGAAGTACTATGATCCCAGCTTTCAATGTTTTACAAATACTTTGATCAAGTTTATAATGGTGCATGTCACCTCAAAAATTATTCTTTCTTTTTATTACTTACCTACTGGAGGACGAGTAGGAGTTAAGCTTGGGGATGTTGATACGTTGCTAACATATCCATAATTTTTGATGTTCCATGCTTGGTTTTATCCACTTTATTGTGTTTTGTCCACACTTTGGAGTACTTTTCATATGATTTCTTGGACTAACCTATTAACAAGAGCCACAGTGCCAGCTACCTGTTTTCTCCTTGATATGGGGTGGCCCGATCTTCTCAGTAAGCGGATGGTGATGATGATGGTGGATGATAGATAACTAGTGTGTAGCTATGATCTCTCCCGCTCGATCCCTGATGCCAGCGCAACAGATCTCGAACCTTGTAGGATATTCACAACACCACACTCTTGCGCACGCAGCAGTGACCACGAACGGTAGTATGCAATCTACTAATTCCTAATGGAACAACAGATCACACTCAATTATAGTTGGTATATTCGAACACAGGGTAATCCCAGAGGTTCTATGAAAGAAACAACTCCAAAATATTTTAACGTGGTCTAAACCCTAACTAGAGGTCGTCCCAGGGCTTATAAGGGCGCCTGGGGCGGCCAGAAACCGAAACTAAACGCAAACGACTCAGACTGATACAAACCGACTCGGACCAGATTCGGTCGGCGGGCGGACACTCTGGTCGAAATCGGCCGGACAGTCCGGTCAGGCCGGACACTCCGTGTGAAGTGTGCCGGACAGTCCGTTCTGGCCGGAAACTTTGAAGTTTCCGGGTGGTGTCCGGGTAGTGTCCGAACTGGCAGACAAAATGTCCATGCCAGTTTGCTTCTCGACCAGGCCGGACATTCCGGGTGGATCTGGCCGGACACTCCGGTCATGGCAGATCTTTTTGCCTCTGTCTTGATGATCTTCTCTTGCGCCTTCCTCCCACTCCTCCCTCGCGCATCCTTGGGCGATCATCATGTTGGGCTTCTCTTGTAGCCCTTCTCCTCCTCGCGCCATGCTTGTTTCTCCAACGAACCTGATCATACATAAATGCATAGACTTAGGCAGTATAAAGTTCTCATCAATCAAAGTACCAGATTCGTTTAGGAGTAAATTCACCTGTTGTTCCAGTAGCTTAGCACGAGCTCTTGTAATAGGTCCAATTCTAATCTCATTGGACTGATCCTTTCTTGCAACAGTTGTAGCATCTTCAGTAGTAATTGGGGTAGGTGTAATTGTGGGGATGTCCTCATCATCTCCCCCCCTTCAGAAGGCGTCGACCTCGACGCTCCAAGGTCATCTCCAGCATATGGTGACAAATCAGCAACGTTGAAGCTGTTGCTAACTCCACCAAACTCCTCAATAGGTATATCAACCGAGTAGACGTTATCATTAATCTTGGCTAACACCTTGTAAGGACCAGCACCACGTGGCTTCAATTTTGACTTTCGAAGTAGTGGGAATCTATCCTTGCGTAGATGCACCCAAACCATATCTCCAGGCTCGAACAACACTTCTTTCCTTGCTTGATTCCTTGCAGCAGCAATGTTCTTGCCTTTCTTCTCAATAGCCTCTCAAGTCTTCTCATGTATTTTCTTCACATAATCAGCACGTTTTGATGCCTCCATATCAACTCTGTCATGTAATGGCAGAGGCAACATATCAAGTGGCGTCAATGGCTTGAAACCATACACCACCTCAAAAGGACAAAGCTGAGTAGTTGAATGCACAGCCCTGTTGTAAGCAAACTCAACATGTGGCAAAGACTCTTCCCACTCCCGCAGATTCTTTTTAATCATGGTCCTTAGCAGCTGTGACAATGTTCGATTCACCACCTCCGTTTGACCATCTGTTTGGGGATGACATGTAATACTGAACAGCAGCTTCGTTCCTAGCTTTCCCCATAAGGTCTTCCAAAAGTAGCTCATGAACTTCACATCACGGTCAGAAACAATCGTCTTTGGTACTCCATGTAATCTTACGATGTCCCTGACAAACAGGTTAGCAACATGCGACGCATCGTCGCTTTTGTGGCAGGCAATAAAATGAGCCATCTTAGAGAACCTATCCACTACCACAAATATAGAATCATGACCTCTCTGAGTTTTAGGTAGACCTAGCACAAAATCCATACTAATGTCTTCCCATGGACTAGTCGGTGCAGAGAGAGGTGTATACAAACCGTGAGGCTTCAGCTTAGATTTCGACTTGTGGCATGTAATACATCGGCTCACAAATCTGTACACATCATGCCTCATCTTGGGCCAATAAAAGTGATCAGCAAGCATGAGGAACGTCTTCTCATGCCCAAAGTGACCCATCAAACCACCAGCATGTGATTCCTGCACTAAGAACAAACGCAACGACGATTCTGGAATACATAGTTTGTTAGCTCGAAACAAATATCCATCATGTATATGATACTTATCCCATGCGTTTCTAAGAGCACACAAACGATATGGTTCAGCAAAATCAAGGTCAGTTGCATAAAGTGCACAAATAGCTTCTAATCCAGGAATTTTAACATCAAGATTGGTTAATAGCATGTTCTTCCTAGATAGAGCATCAGCAACAACGTTCTCTTTTCCCTTCTTATAGTTAATGATATAAGGAAAGGACTCAATGAACTCAACCCATTTAGCTAATCTTCTATGCAAGTTTGATTGAGCTTTCAAGTATTTCAATGCTTCATGATCAGAATGTATGATGAATTCCTTTGGCCACAAATAATGTTGCCAAACCTCAAGTACTCTAACAAGTGCATACAATTCTTCATCATAGATAGAATAATTCAAACGAGCACCAGTCAATTTCTCAGAAAAATAAGCTATAGGCCGACCCTCTTGCATCAAAACGCCACATATGCCTATACCACTAGCATCACATTCAACTTCAAATTGCTTCGAAAAATCAGGTAATGCAATTAATGGTGCAGAAGTAAGCAAACGTTTTAATGTATCAAATGCAATGTCTTGGGCCGCGCCCCATACAAAAGGAACACCTTTCTTTGTCAAATCATTTAATGGTGCAGCAATGGTGCTAAAATATTTCACAAAGCGCCTAGAGAAACCAGCGAGACCGTGGAAACTACGCACTTGACTAACATTCATTGGAATAGGCCAATTCTGAATTGATTCATTGTTAGATTGATCTACCTCTACTCCATGCTTAGAAACAACAAATCCTAGGAATATGACCTTATCTTTTGCAAATGTACACTTCTCAAGATTAGCATACAGTTTATTATCACGTAACACTTGCAAAACTTGTCTAATATGAGTGCAATGTTCAGACTCGTTGTGGCTGTATATGAGTATATCATCAAAGTAAACAACCATGAAAGACCAATAAACTCTCTCAAAACATGATTCATCAAACGCATGAAAGTACTAGGTGCATTAGTAAGACCAAACGGCATAACAAACCACTCATACAAACAAAATTTAGTTTTGAAAGCAGTTTTCCATTCATCCCCTTCTTTCATCCTAATTTGATGATAACCACTACGCAAGTCAATTTTAGAGAAAACAGCAGCACCACTCAATTCATCTAGCATATCCTCTAAGCGTGGAATAGGATGACGATATCGAATAGTGATGTTATTAATCTCTCTACAATCAACACACATGCGCCAAGGACCATCTTTCTTAGGAACAAAAATAACAGGAACAGCACAAGGGCTAAGAGAGACACGAATGTACCCTTTATCCAGCAATGCTTGTACTTGCTTCGGAATTTCCTTAGTTTCTTCGGGATTAGTCTTGTAAGGTGCACGGTTGGGAAGTGTGGCGCCAGGAATCAGGTCCACTTGATGTTCTATACCACGCAATGGAGGCAAACCTGCGGGTACGTCTTCTGGAAACACATCCCCAAAGTCCTGCAAAATAGAAGAGACACCAAGAGAAATAAGGGTCATGTCGTTAGAAACCAATACCTCGCCCTTATACATGAGCACAAGTGGCATGGCTATAGGATCCTCACTTAACACTCTCTTATCCTCCTTGGTGGCTAGTATCAATAACCCAGGCACTCTCTCACTTTTCGTTATATCACTCAATTTAGGCTCAATTACATCAGGAACAACTGTTACACAGTCTCGCCGAGTGGTAGTATCTTCCTTCAAGTTCACCTCTATCTTCTGGCGAGAATCATTCACAATTTCTTGTGGTGTCATTGGCTGCATAGTAATCTTCTTTCCTTTGAATTCCAAGTGATATGTGTTGGCTCGGCCATTGTGTTGCACATGGTGATCATAGAGCCAAGGCCGACCCAAAAGTAGGTGACAAACAGTCATAGGAACCACTTCAAAATCAATAGAATCTTTGTATGGCCCTATTTGAAAATTCACACGTACCATATGATTTACCTTCATCTCACCATTGTTGCTCAACCATTGTATGTAGTATGGTTTGGGATGAGGTAAGTATGTCAAATTCAGTTTGGCACATAGTTCCTTACTTGCAAGATTTCTGCAGCTACCTCCATCAATAATTACCTTGCAAGCTTTGTTTGGTCCAACTAGAGCTTTTGTTTGGAACAAGTTGCAATTCTGGGATTCCTCAACCGGTTGCACACTAAGTACACGTGAAGATACGACAATAGTGGGTGCACACTCAGCATATGCATCAACACCAACCTCGTTGTCATCAATATCATCATCAGAAGCTTCATCTCCACTTTCTACTTCACCTTGTTCATTAACAAACATAACCTTGCTGTTTGGACAATCTTTCTTGTAGTGACCTCTACCTGCACAAGTATGGCACACCACATCACGAGTACCTACCGTAGACATATTGGAACCCGAGCTAGCAGCAGGAGCAGCGGGTTTTCGAGCATTATAACCAAACGAAGGTGTACTTGCAGGCTTGGCCGATGGTGTAAAGGGAGCAGCAGCTGGTGGTGTGGCTGCCAACTGGGATTCGGCCTCTCTAGCATGATGCAACAACTTATTCATGGTCTCATACTTGTGATGACGAACAATGCTCTTGATCGGTAACTTCAAATTGTTTAGGAATCGCTGCATGGTCATCTCAATGGACTCACGAATTCTAGCACGCTGCATAAGCATCTCCATCTCCATGTAGTACTCACCAACTGTCATGGTGCCTTGCTTCAGTTGCATC
Organism: Avena eriantha; assembly: GCA_910589775.1. Classification (NCBI taxonomy): domain Eukaryota; kingdom Viridiplantae; phylum Streptophyta; class Magnoliopsida; order Poales; family Poaceae; genus Avena; species Avena eriantha. The sequence continues at coordinate 174,203,394 of OU342745.1, read as the reverse complement.
AATTTATCAAAAACTGATCGCAAGTAGTTGGTTGGTACGAAACGAGATTTCATGATTTGCTTCATCTCGCGCCCATCCCTCACAGGAAGTTCATTGTCCTTCCTCCTATGCTACACAAGGGCATCCCACCAACGTAAAGCATAACCATCAAATTCAGATGCGGCAAGCTTGACCTTCTTATCTTCTGGATAGTCAAATAAGCACCAGAGTTTCTCAATCTTCCACTCCCATGTGAGGTAGTCTTCAGGATCAATGGAACCATCAAACTTAGGAATTGAAAATTTTGGCTTGCCCAAACCATCATCAGCAGCTTGGTTGGGTACACGTTGACCACGCCCAAGATGGGCAAACCCACGACCATGAGCAGGTGCATGGACAGGGTGAATAGCACGTCCCCTGCCAACATGTGGAGCAGCATCAACAGCGCTACCCTCATCGAAATCATCAAAGGCATCATCATGTTGAGGATCTTCCCTTCTATGTAAGGCGGCTGTCAAACCCTCAATGGACTGCTGCAAAGCGGTGACATTGACATTGAGCGTAGCCACTTGCGTTTGGATAGTATCAACCGTCCCAACATGCTGATCCAATCTCATATTCATATCTTGGAGATTCTTGTCAATGGCATCTGTCGTGTTAGTAAACACACATGTCAAGTGGGATTTCAAAGCCTCATATCCACGCCAATTGACGAGCTCCTCGTCCTTCTTTTTATGCAACACAACATCATCATCACTAGTAGACATGATTAGTAGGTTAGTGCAAAAATCAGAATTTGTATGGTGGAAACTCTCACAACTCACTCACAACTAATAAGAAAGGAAATCTTACCGTTCCAAAGTGAATAGAGATGCTCTACCAAACGAAATCAAAGACTGATGCACTTGATGTGATGAAGTGAATATAAAAGGTATAGAGAATGATCGCAGGGCACAGGTTATGTAAGGTGGAGCTATAGGTATGGTACCCTATCTACACCGCAAACAAGTCCTAGTGCTGATCGTACAAATACCCAAGAAACACACACAGTGGAGATAAAGGTGGCAAAGCAACTTATGAAAAGGAATATTGCAATGCACAAGAGAGACGCTAGTAATAGCTCAAATAGAACAGGCACAAGATTGCTCAATCTACTAGTGCTATACACAAGAAGGCCTCCAAAATTGCACACTTCTATATCTCTTTTCTTTTTTTGTCAGACTTGTAGCTCTTTTTTTATACTGATTCTTTTTTCTTTTTGTTTTTGATTTTTCAACTATATTACTCAATGCAAACGAGTACAACAACGTATAACAGAACTGGGCCGGATAGTCCGGTTGATATGCGCTGGAGACTCCGGTTGAGCCGGATAGTCCGGTTTTGCCTGTCAAAAAATTCTGCACTTCAAAAACCTAATGAGCAGCCTGTCGGAGCAAAGCAACTAGTCTCGTGGGTACGTTCCTAGGCACAGATGCTGTAGATAGGCTGTGTCTATGGTATGCAAACAAAAGTACGCTATGTGGACTCCGAAAAAACAATAAAGACTTGCGGAAACGGTAATGGTGGGAACATCGGAAAATGGGATCAAACCCTAAACCTAGACACAAATGGAAACTGGACTCCGACAAGGAAAACCTGCAGATCGGATCTACGAGAAGATACAATCAGCAACTAAAACTCGAAAACGATGCAATCTAGTCTATGGCAAATCTTTTTGTAAGGCTTTTTCTGTATAGGACAAAAAACACTCTCTAAGCTATGGATGGATTTGTGGATGCTTACCGAGGCAACACTGGAAATCTGATACCAAGATGATATGGGGTGGCCCGATCTTCTCAGTAAGCGGATGGTGATGATGATGGTGGATGATAGATAACTAGTGCGTAGCTATGATCTCTCCCGCTCGATCCCTGATGCCAGCGCAACAGATCTCGAACCTTGTAGGATATTTACAACACCACACTCTTGCGCATGCAGCCGTGACCACGAACGGTAGTATGCAATCCACTAATTCCCAATGGAACAATAGATCACACTCAATTATAGTTGGTAGATTCGAACATAGGGTAATTCCAGAGGTTCTATGAAAGAAACAACTCCAAAATATTTTAACGTTGTCTAAACCCTACCTAGAGGTTGTCCCAGGGCTTATAAGGGCGGCTGGGGCGGCCAGAAACCGAAACTAAACACAAACGACTCGGACTGATACAAACCGACTCGGACCAGATTCGGTCGGCGGGCGGACACTCCGGTCGAAATTGGCCGGAGAGTCTAGTCAGGCCAGACACTCCGGGTGAAGCGTGCCGGACAGTCCGGTCTGGCCGGAAACTTTGAAGTTTTCGGGTGGTGTCCAGGTAGTGTCCGAACTGGCAGACAGAATGTCCATGCCAGTTTGCCTCTCGACCAGGCCGGACATTCCGTGTGGATCTGGCTAGACACTCCGATCGTGGCAGATCTTTTTGCCTCCGTCTTGATGATCTTCTCTTGTGCCTTCCTCCCGGTCCTCCCTCGCGCATCCTTGGGCGATCATCATGTTGGGCTTCTCTTGTAGCCCTTCTCCTCCTCGCGCCATGCTTGTTTCTCCAACGAACCTGATCATACATAAATGCATAGACTTAGGCAGTATAAAGTTCTCATCAATCAAAGTACCAGATTCGTTTAGGAGTAAATCCACCTGTTGTTCCAGTAGCTTAGCACGAGCTCTTGTAATAGGTCCAATTCTAATCTCATTGGACTGATCCTTTCTTGCAATAGTTGTAGCATCTTCAGTAGTCATTAGGGTAGGTGTAATTGTAGGGATGTCCTCATCACTGTTGTTATTGGTTCCAGGAAGTCAGAAAATGAATATTCTCGGAATTGGACGGGACAAAAGCCAAAGTCAGTTTTCACCGAGGGACACACGGAGGCAGAATACAAGACGGAGAGGGGCCAGAGGGCAGCCACACCACCTGGCCACGCAGCCAGGCCTAGCCCGCGCCAAGGGGTGGTGTGGCCAGCCCAGAAACCCCCTCGGCTTCCCCTTCCGACTATAAGATGCCTCCGATACAGAAACCCTAAGTACCTGATCAAAATTCCACGAAAGAGTCTATAGCCGCCGTCATCTCCATCCCTAGATCAGGAGGGATCTGAAGCTCTTCCCGGCACCCTGCCGGACTAGGGAATTCACCCTGGAGGCCTTCTTCATCATCATGCAAGCCTCCGGGGTGATGCATGAGTAGTTCATCTCTGGACTACGGGTCCATGTAGTAGCTAGATGGCTGGTTCTTCTCCTTTGTGCTATCATGTTTAGATCTTGTGAGCTCCATTCATGATCAAGATCATCTATTTGTAATTCATACATGTTGTGTTTGCGGGGATCCGATGGATATTGAGATGCTATTTCTGATTGATTATTGATTCTATCATGTCTTTGTTATTTGTGATCTTGCATGCTTTCCGTTGTTAGTAGCTATCTTGGCCAAGTAGATGCTAGCAACTCCAAGAGTTAGTATTTATGCTCGATAGTGGGTTCATGCCTCTAGTAATCTGGGGAAGTGACAGAAATCTCTAAGGTACTAGATATGCTGTTGCTACTAGGGAGAAAACAACAATCCTTTGTTCATAGAACAATCGTATTGTTTACTTTACACGCAATTCGTAATGCAATTATCCGTTGCTTGCAACTTAATACTAGAGGGGGTTCGGATGATAACCTGAAGGTGGATTATTAGTCATAGATGCAGTTGGATGGCGGTCTATGTATAATGTTGTAATGCCCAACTAAGTCTCGAAGGAGTCAAGATGATTCGTATATGCATGTATTGCTTTCTCGATGTTTGTCAATTGCCCCGCTGTAATTTGTTTACCCAACATGTTATCTATCTTATTGAACCACCACTAGTGAACTATGGATCCCGGTCCTTTGTTCTACCATCAATCTACAATCAACTATTTACTGCTTTGTGTTTACTTTCTGCAAACTATTCCTTTCTTCCACTCGATACGTTTAATCCTTTGTTTTTAGCAAAAACGGTGAGATTGACAACCTCATCGCAAGTTGGGGGCAGAGTTCTGTGGTTGTGTTGTGCAGGTCTCCACGTTGCTGCTGACGCCGGTAGTGCACCCTGCTGAAGTCCAGATAGCAACACCTTTGGGGTATTTTCTTGCTCCTACTGGATTGATAACCTTGGTTTCATAACTGAGGGAAAACTTGCTGTTGTGCTCATCGTACCTTCCTCTTGGGGTTCCCCAATGAGCTCGATATATTTTGGGCCATCAGTCGGCATGTATTAGTTTGAGTCGTACGTGTTTTAGTTTCGGTTTATGGCCGCCCCAGCCGCCCTTATAAGCCCTGGGACGCCCCAAAGTTAGGGGTAAGACCACGTAACACCATTTGGAGTTGTTTCTTATTAGAACCTCTGGAATTACCCTGTGATCAAATTATCTACTGCAATTGAGTGTGATCTGTTTTCCATTGGGAATTAGTAGATTGCAAACTACTGTTCGTGGTCGACGGCTACGTGCACAAGAGCGTGGTGTTGTGAATATCCCACAGGGTTTGAGACCTATTGCATTGGCATCAGGGTTCGAGCGGGAGAGTTCTTAGCTACAGGCTAGTTATCTATCCACCATTATCATCATCGACAAGTGCTTGCTAAGAAGATCGGGCCACCCCAGATCACCGGGTACCTGGTCTTCACATGCAAGGTTCCATTGGGCCATGGCTTCGTCGATCAAGCACCCGCGGACATATTCTTCGTGCAGTACGAGGACATCTACAATCTACTGCACTCGAAGCGGCTGGACTATAACTTGGTATGTATGTACTCACTCAATATGGCATTGAAGGCCAAGAGGGAGAAAACACAGGGCATCGTGATAGTGGACCCCTACTACATGCTTGAGGCTGTCTTGGCGAACGATGGGGATCAGGCAATGGTGGAAGAGTACCTAGGGAATATCTTCCATGAGAACCAGACCATTGATTCCATTCTTCTGCCTTGCTTTCCTCAGTAAGTAAACACAAATTAGGTCGCCATCATAACAAATTCTTTCTTAGATTTTTGTTGTCCTCTTCCAACAATTAGTTCTGTTTCAGTTGTGTTGCATAGAGGCATATACTGCACACTCATCTCCATTTGTCTGAGGTTCTTGCAAGCAACATACTTCGACTCATCGATTGACATGAAGTCGAAGGACTACAGAAAATTCAAGAGAGTTCTGGATGATGCTCTATAAGTCTACGTCGAAAAGGGAGGCAAATTCTCCAAGGGGGGCAAGAACCAAGGATGGCAAACTTGTGTTCATGCACCACACGAAGTTCCCTTGCGCCAAGTAGCCGACCCACAGTGTGAAGGAGGCCTTCTACGTCCTCCATCACATTAAGGGGTTCATGCGAGATTCACGGGTCGAGGCGCTGCCAGCTAATCTTCGACACTAGGCCACACAGTTGGCGGCGATCGATGATGCGGACCTTGTGGAGGACTTCTGGCGCATCCAGACTCAGGGCTGCGAAATCATCCATGACGATGCCCAATCAAAAGGGGGGGTCATGTACGTGCCCATCATAGTGAGTAACTGCGAGATCGAAGAACGCCACAACATGCAGCGCGACACTAGGACGTTCATGATGAGAGAGGGTGTAACCCCGTTCCCAGTGAGGTCTACATGATGTGTGTGTGCCTAGCTAGCAGTGTTGGTCGTGTGTGTGTCGCGTCGTAGACTTGACTATCCTCGTGATGTTTCAGAACTATCGTTTGACGTGTGTGTCGTAAACATTATTAACTTCCTCGGGCTAGTAAAACACTTGACGGTCAATGTTGGACTTGCTGAGATGATCGTCACCCATGCTATATTTTATTTTAGGTCTATGAACATGTGCTATATTTTGTGATCATGGAATCATGTTTGCAGTTTGCCATTCTTTTCGTTGTATAACATATACTACATGTCTTGTCTATGTATGCATTGTCTATAGAGATGGCGAAGTGGTACGTGGTATACGGGGATCGGGTTCCAGGGGTCTACGATGAGTGGGAGGACTACCTGGAACAAGTGAACAACTTCAGCGGCAACAGCTACAAAGGGTACACGACAAGAGAGCTGGCGGTAGCGAAGTGGAGGAAACACATGTGGAAGAAGAACCGGATGAAGATCTTGATCATGATCTTGCTCATGGAACCGGATGAAGATCTTGATCACGTCCGGTGCGCCACTGACCTCCAGATTGGTGTGCCACTGATAGGCATTTTCCTAGTAGAGATGCTATTGTGTAGATTCCATTTCTAATCATTTTGATATATTATTGGGATTTCTACTTTCGTGCCCTAGTTCGTTAGTTGTACTCAGTTTCCCCAGCCGCTTAGTTTTTCCTCAGTTTTCCCCTTCCACCATTCCGAAACCCTCACATGCGCTCGGACGGGTGGATGCCGTCAGGTCAAAGGCTTGACCATTACATGCTGGCAGATGGGACCGCTGACACAGCCCGTCCTACGGACGCTTCTACATCTACAACAACAAGTCCCCCAAGTGGACCCATGACTCGTTCCCAAGCCAAACTCCTCCAAGCTAAGGTGAACTCGCTCCTCTCTTCGTGCCAATTTGATACTTCCTTGGATGGCATGCTACTTCATACCACTACTTTGTGCATCATCAGGTACGAGCCCCCGCCGCGTCGACTCACGAGCCCTGAAGCTACACCTGAGCTGAAGCTGCCAGAGCCGGAGTGTCTGCCCGACTCCAGCTGGAGTGTGCGGCCCAGCCGGAGTGTCCGGCGTAACTCAGCCGGAGAGTCCGGCCTACCCCCGTCCCGTCTGGACTCGGACATTCTGTGTGCCAGTTCAGACACTGCTCGGACACTGCCTGGAGTGTCTGGCCACCCCGGACTGTCCGGCCTGAAGATGGGCCTGCGAGCCTAGCTGGGCCCTATGGCCCATGTACCCCTCTACTTCGCCCATAACTCTACTTTAATGCCTGAATTACCCCTGAACTTGTGGTTGGCCTATATATAACCCCCACCTCCATTGTAAACCCTAGGCTTGTAGTGGAAACCCCTTTGTGGATCTATCTAATTCTTGCCTCATGCTCCTTGACTAAGGAGCACCAATATCCCCAAACCTCGTTGGAGTTTGCATCGTGCCTCCGCGTTGTACAAGGCCTAGGCATCGGTGTCCCTTTGCCTAGACGTCAAGATCTCACCGAGTCTCGTATCTCGCCGTGCCGGTTCGAGAGAGAGTCCTCCGCCCGACGCCGATCCTAGGGATTGCGCCAGACCGGTCACCGCCGATGTGAGCTATTGGTGTTTATCGTGGTTTTGCGTGTGTGTGTTCATCGCGTTCTTCGTGCGTGTGTTCGTCGTGTTCATCCTTCCCTCCTTCTCCCGCACTCCACCCTCGATTTGAAAGGGAATCGTGAAAGATCGGGCCACCCTAGAGGTTTGCCCTCAACATATTGGTATCAAGAGCTTCGTTGCTCACGATTTCCCCCACAAAATTTTCTTCTATCCACAAAAAATTCGAAAATCCCCACAAAAAACAGCCCATATTTGCCTTTGGATCGATCTCTTGATTTGGAGTGTTATTTGTGGTTTTGATCCGACCAAACCTTGTCTAAGGAGTTGGTCCAGCTTTATCCTGCGTTTCCCTAGCCCGATTTGGCCAGTTTTTCGCGGATTTGAGGACCGAAGGCGAGGATTTACGCTTAAGAACACGAGCAGGAAACCCGCGCCGGAGTGTCCGGCTCGTACCGACCGGAGTGTCCGGCCCGACCGGAGTGTCTGGCCGAACCAGACCGGAGTGTCCGGCTAGACCGGAGTATCCGGCCAAGACAGACCGGAGTGTCCGGCTGTAACGCCTGTTTTGACTATTTTGCCTCATTTTTCGCATTGGCTAATCTCCTTTGTTTGCTCGTGTCCCGTGTGCGTGTCAGCAACTACCAGCAAGCTTCCGCGTAATCAATTTCCGCGCTCATCGACACCACGGACCACGAACATCATCCCGCACCACCGACGCTAAGTTCATCATCAAAGAAGGTATAACTTGCGTCACCTTGTTAACCCCCATCTTCCTTTGTGTGTACCTATCCCATGAGAGTGGCTCATCTTGTGTTTGCTTGAGCATTGTGCATTTGTCCTTGGATAGTGAGAGTGCAAGAGCAATAGCAAGTGTGACTAGGTAGCATCAAGGGAGAGCAAAAAAAAGGGAAAAAGATACAAAGAAAAAGCAAAAGAAAAATAGTCTCCCCTTGCAAAAGAGAGTCTCAAAGCTTGTAAGCAAGAGAGAAAGAAGAGCGCCCAAGGCAAGTGCACAAATCCGTTGCTCACTTTTAATCTTTGCTAACGAGCCACGGTCTCTCCTTGCATTGGCACGACAACGAGCTTAGTCTTCGTTAGGACTTTTAGTTTGCTCATTTTCATAGTCGTGTCAATCACAACTTTCTCCACGTGTGTGTATATAGTCGTAGGTTCCCGTCACCCTTTCCAGTTGTTGACCTTCGCCTTTGGCTTGAGTTTTGCTGGATTTTACCCACATTTGACTATCCCATTTCTTTTGGTTGGTTCTTTGGCTTTCCACAATCCTAACCTACCACCAACAAGCTTTTAAGAGTTAGTTCTTTCTTTAGTGTGAGTTTTCTTTGCATTTCCACTTTGCACGCTTATAGCTCTCACTTGTGGTTTCTAGTTTGGTGCAATCCCCAAGGTGAGGTACAAGGCTAACACCACCATATTCCACTTCCATATACAATACTCGTGTGTTTTGCATGATGGATAGGCACGGTGAGACGAGCCAACTACCTCCCCAAGAAGAAGATCAAGGTCCATACATGACGCGCGCAAGTCACTTCATCGTTCGACAAGAGTTCCGTGAACGTTGCCAAGCACTTGAGACGCGACAAGATGAACAATTTGGCGAGACACAAGCCGAGTTCAAGAACATCGACAACCGCTTCGACGGCCTTGAAAGGCAAATGCAAGCAATGCATCACAACTTTGGCCACCAAAATGAAGCGCTCCAACGCTCTGTCGCCGAAACAAATGACAATCTTCGACGCCTCATCGACGGCATGGCAAGACCACGTTCACGCGCATCAAGCTCTTCAAGTTCTTTGCATCGTCATGCACCCTTTCCACAAGATCTACATCAAAGTGCTCAAAGACGCAATGATGCCCCCGTGGTTGAAGATGGAACCTCTTCGAACTATGTACCTTCCCCACGGCACGCCGCAACGTCAAGCTATGATGGTGACCTCTCTTCAAGGCCACGAGCAAGGCAAGAAGCCCACCGTCATCACGCAGGGGCCCTAGTGATCCAACAAGAGCAACCACAGGAGGAACCGCAAGCGCAAATGCAAGCACAAACGCAAGTCTACCACCATCGACCGCGACACATACTTGATACAACAAGTGATGACTCCAATTTGGAGAATCATGCTCGTCATCGACGTGAAGCTCTCCAAGATCCTCCTCCTTGTCTTCAATGTCATGAACGTCAACAACGACACCATGGTCATCACGCGGCGCCTCCTCCACATCAACAAAACTTGGAGCGTCAAGTGACACAAGTTGAGCGACGCCCACCACGTCAAGAGGCGCATGACCATGTTCTTCGTCGTGAGGCCCATGTGCCTAACCAACATCACCAACCGAGGAACGATCCTCCTCTTCGTCAACAACCGCGCCAAGAGCAAGAGCAAGCTCCTCCTCAACAACAATATCAAGAGCAAGCTCCGCAACAAGTTGACGATGCCCAAGTTCACCGGATCCAATGACCCCGAAGAATACCTCTCGTGGGCACTCAAAGTCGACAAGATCTTCCGCATGCACAACTATAGCAACGAGAAGATGGTCGCCATGGCTTCGCTAGAGTTTGATGATTACGCCAACCTTTGGTGGGAACAAGTTCAAGTTGTTCGTGATGCAAGACAAGAGCCGCCAATCACAACTTGGCATGACATGAAGGCTCACATGAGATCTCGGTTTGTCCCCACGCACTACACGCGTGACCTCTTCAATAACCTTCAAGCTCTTCGTCAAGGGACAAAGACCGTGGAAGAATACTTCAAGGAAATGGAACTCAACTTGATTCGCGCCAACATTGATGAGCGCATGGAGCAAACAATGGCACATTTCCTTATTGGCTTGAATCACCCAATCAAGCGAATCGTGGAGTTCCAAACATACAACACCATGGTTGAGCTTGTGCACATCACAACAAAGGTTGAACGTCAAGTGCAAGAGGACATCAAGTACAACAAGCCCAAGACGTACTTCACCTACAAGCAAGCTTCAACCCCTACACCAACAACTTTCAATGGTAGCTCCTCAAGTACCTCCAAGCCTTCCTTCAAGCCCACACTTCCTCAAGGAAAACTACCCCCAAGTGGCAAGCAAGCAAAGAGTGATACACCTTTCAACGGTGAATGCTACAAGTGTGGAGGTAAAGGACACAAGTCGGCCGAATGTGGAAACAAGAAAGTCTTGTTCATCCATGACAATGGTGATGAAGAGTACTTGAGTGAAGATGAGTTTGATGCCCGTGTCAAGGAAGCAATGGAAAGGAAATGAGTGGAAGATGATCAAGAACTCCTCATGTGTGAGCATTACGCAAGTCCATCGCTTATCGTCACAAGGATCTTGACCACTCAAGCACAAGAGCATGAAGACCAACGCTCCAATATCTTCCAAACACGAGCCGGCATAAACGACAAATCTATCAAGGTGATCATTGATGGAGGGACTTGTCACAACCTTGCTAGCACCGAGTTGTGTGAGAAGCTCAACCTCACCCTCCATCCACACAAGCACCCCTACCACGTGCAATGGCTAAGTGACCAAGGGTCTGTGAAGATCAAGCATACCGTATCGGTCGCCTTCGCCATTAGTCCTTACAAAGATACGGTGGAGTGTGATGTGGTTCCTATGACAGTTTGCCACATGCTTCTTGGTCGACCGTGGCAATTTGACATGGCTGCTCAACATGATGGTCGCACCAATGTATACACATTCAAATGGCTCAACAAAACATGTGTTTTGCAACGGATGACTCCTAGCCAAATAATTGCGGACAATGCAAAGGCTTTAGCGAGGGCGCAAAGCACAACACCTACTTGTGAGAAGAGCGGTGAAAGAGAGAACCACCTCATAGTGAGTGAGAGCCACAAGCCAAATTCGAGTGGAAAAACTAAGAGTGTTCTCCTTGCCACCAAAAGTGAGATGAGAGATGTTCGGAACAACCCATCCATCTTGCACTATGTCCTCCTTTGCAAGGGACTAGCACAAGGAACTAACGAATTAACCAATGTTCCTCCATCTTTGATGAGTGTTTTGCAGCAATTCAAGGATGTGTTCCCCGAGGAGCTTCCACATGGACTACCTCCTCTTCGTGGCATAGAACATCGCATTGACCTCATCCTCGGTGCACCACTTCCCAACCGCGCCGCTTACCGCACGAACCCAGAGGAGACAAAGGAGATTGAACGTCAAATCAACCAACTCGTCTCCAAAGGTTTGATCCAAGTTAGCACTAGTCCAAGTGCCGTACCCGTGATTCTTGTTCCAAAGACGGATGATACGTTACGGTTATGCATGGACTGCCGTCCAATCAATGCTATCACCGTGCGTTATCGACATCCCATACCACGTCTCGATGACATGCTTGATGAGTTGTGTGGAGCCACTATTTTTTCAAAAATTAATCTTCGTAGTGGTTACCATCAAATACGCATGGCTGAAGGTGATGAGTGGAAAACCGCCTTCAAGACCAAACTTGGTCTCTATGAATGGTTGGTTATGCCTTTTGGTTTATCAAATGCCCCATCCACCTGCATGCGCCTTATGAATCACATCTTGCGCTCCCTCATTGGAAAAAGTGTTGTTTTCTATTTCGATGATATTATTGTTTATAGCAAATCACTTGAGGACCATGTAAAACATGTCAAGGAAGTTTTCCAAATCCTTCGACATGAAAAGGTTTATGCTAATCTTCCCAAGTGCACTTTTGCTAAAGACAAGTTGATTTTTCTTGGATTTGTCGTTTCTTCGAAGGGAATTGAAGTTGATGTTTCCAAGGTAAAGGACATATGAGATTGGCCCATACCAACAAATGTGAGTGAACTCCGAAGTTTTCATGGGTTGGCCGGTTTCTATCGTCGCTTTGTGAAAGACTTTTCAACCATTGCTTGTCCCCTTAATGAATTGACCAAAAAGAATGTCACCTTCGTGTGGGGCAAAGCACAACAAAAAGCTTTTGATGAACTTAAAAAGAGGCTCACCGAAGCACCTCTTCTTGCTTTACCGGATTTCACAAAAACTTTTGAGATAGAGTGTGATGCTAGTGGTATTGGCATTGGAGGAGTCCTTATGAAAAACGGACATCCTATAGCCTACCATAGCGAGAAACTTGATGGTGCTCGCCTTAACTATCCGATTTATGACAAAGAGCTTTTTGCCTTAGTTGGTGTCCTTCAAGTTTGGCAACACTACCTTTGGCCCAAGGAATTTATCATACATTCCGACCATGAGTCTTTGAAATATCTCAAAGGCCAAGCTAACTTGAGCAAGAGACACTCTAAGTGTGTTGAGTTAATGGAGTCTTTTCCGTACATTGTCAAGTATAAGAAGGGCAAAGATAATGTAGTTGCAGACGCATTGTCTCGCAAACATACAAGCCTTCTTACGAGACTTGAAATCAACGTGTTGGGTCTTGAGGAAATAAAATCTTTGTATGCTTCCGATCCGTTCTTGAACCAATTTTCACAAAGTGCTCCAATGACAAAGGAGTTGATCATTTCTATTTGCATAAGGGCTTTCTATTTAAACAAAACATGATATGCATCCCGAAGTCATCGCTTCAACTTTTGCTTCTCCAAGAATCTCATGGTGGAGGCCTTGTGGGTCACTTTGGTCGCGACAAGACATTAGACATGCTCTCCAATCACTACTTTTGGCCCAAGATGAAGCGTGACGTGGAGCGCTACGTTCAACGATGCTCGACAAGTGTTCAAGCTACGTCGCAAGCTAATCCCTAAGGTCTTTATATGCCATTGCCTATTCCTCATACACCTTGGTCCGACATTAGCATGGATTTCGTGTTAGGATTGCCTAGATCTAAGCATGGTCATGATTCTATATTTGTTGTTGTGGATCGTTTTTCCAAAATGACACACTTCATACCGTGCCATAAGACCGACGATGCTTCACATGTTGCAAATCTGTTTTTCAGGGAAATCGTCCGTCTTCACGGTGTGCCAAGGACAATCGTCTCCGACCGTGACGTCAAATTCATGAGCTACTTGTGGAAGACCCTCATGGCCAAGCTCGGCATCAAGCTCCTCTTCTCATCCGCATCACATCCTCAAACTGATGGCCAAACCGAAGTTGTCAACCGAAGCCTCGGAAGTCTCCTTCGTGTGTTGATCAAGAAAAACCTGAAGGATTGGGAGGAATGAATTCCACACGTCGAGTTCGCCTACAATCGAGCCAAGCACTCAACAACCAAGATGAGTCCATTCATGATAGTCTATGGTTTCGAGCCCCTCACTACGCTCGACATCCTACCACTACCTCTCCATGAGCGCACGAACATGGACGTCGAGAAGCGCGCACAATCTATGAAGAAGCTCCATGAAGAAGCAAGAGCTACTATCGAACAACAAGTCCTTCGCCAAGCTTCAAGGTTAAACAAGGACAAGAAGGAGATGATATTTGAAGAAGGTGACCTTGTGTGGATACACCTAAGCAAGGACCTCTTCCCCAAGGAACGTGACTCCAAGCTCAAGCCAAGAGGAGATGGTCCCTTCAAGGTCCTCAAAAGAATCAACAACAATGCCTACATCATCGACATACCGACCTCCAAGTACCTTGCAAGCAATACATTCAATATCAAGGATCTCTCACCCTACCATGGAGATGTTCAAGATGATATCCATGAAGAGTCGAGGACGACTCTCTCCCAAGGGGGGGGGAGCTGATGCAGCCCATCCTACGGACGCTTCTACATCTACAACAAGTCCCCCAAGTGGACCCATGACTCGTGCCCGAGCCAAACTCCTCCAAGCTAAGGTGAACTCGCCCCTCTCTTTGTGCCAAATTGATACCTCCTTGGATGGCGTGCTACTTCATACCACTACTTTGTGCATCATCAGGTACGAGCCCCCGCCGCGTCGACCCACGAGCCCTGAAGCTGCACCTGAGCTGAAGCTACCAGAGCCGGAGTGTCCACCCGACTCCAGCCGAAGTGTCCGGCCCAGCCGGAGTGTCCGGTGCGACTCAGCCGGAGAGTCCGACCTACCCATGCCCCGTTTGGACTCGGACATTCTGTGTGCCAGTTCGGACACTGCCCGGACACTACCCGGAGTGTCCGGCCACCCCGGACTGTCCGGCCGTTCCGACCCGGACTATCCGGCCTGAAGATGGGCCTGCGAGCCTAGCTGGGCCCTATGGCCCATGTACCCCTCTACTTCGCCCAGAACTCTACTTTAATGCCTGAATTACCCCTGAACTTGGGGTTGGCCTATATATAGCCCCCCACCTCCATTGTAAACCCTAGGCTTGATATTGGAATTAGTGGAAACCCCTTTGTGGATCTATCTAATTCTTGCCTCATGCTCCTTGACTAAGGAGCACCAATATCCCCAAACCTCGTTGGAGTTTGCATCGTGCCTCTGCGTTGTACAAGGCCTAGGAATCGGTGTCCCTTTGCCTAGACGTCAAGATCTCACCGAGTCTCCCATCTCGCCGTGCCGGTTCGAGAGAGAGTCCTCCGCCCGACGCCGATCCTAGGGATTGCGCCGGACCGGTCACCGCCGGCGTGAGCTATTGGTGTTTATCGTGGTTTTGCGTGTGTGTGTTCATCGCGTTCTTCGCGCGTGTGTTCGTCGTGTTCATCCTTCCCTCCTTCCCCCACACTCCACCCTCGATTTGAAAGGGAATCGTGAAAGATCAGGCCACCCTAGAGGTTTGCCCTCAACAACCGCGTTGGGTGGGTCCTGCGTTGAGCGTTACGTTACGTCGCCTCGACCATTACATGCTGACAGGTGGGGCCGTGTTAGGACGGGTCCTACATACGTGGTGAAGGGTGGGGCCGCGTTGGGATGGGTCTTGCATATGTTGTGAAGGGTGGGGCTGCATGGAGACACGTTGGACCGACCATTCTCGCTCCGAGCCTAGAATAGCTCCCACACCGCCCCTCCGCTCCACTCCCCCGCCGTTGTTCCCTCCTACCTGAGAGCCCCTCCTACCTTATGCCGTCCTCGGCCCATGAGCCGCCCCTCCCCCTAGCCGCAAAGCCCACTCCGACTCTACTTCCTCCCCCGCTAGATCTACCCCTTTTGCGGAACAGTATGCGATGCCGACGGGTGTGCCGGTCCTCCCTGTCGAGTGTAGAGAAGATTGGGTGGAATCGGAGGGATCTAACGCATTCCATCTAGGTAAGTATTGTTTCCCTTTGTGGATTGATTATAGGCAGTAATTGAGTGCGAATCACCGGTGCTCAGCTAACTGCCTTGCTTTTCGAATAGGATTGATCCAGCGCTGACATTTCGACTGACGGTTAAACTAGATACTAGCGTAATTCATGGTTGTGAATGGTATCTCTCTGGATTTTACTTCCCAATGATGGTTGCAACCTCCATAACTCTCAGAGATTTGAAAGATAAAATATATTCTAAATTCACCTGGAGCAATGGCGATTCAGTTGATTAGCAATATTTCAACATTAGCGAGCAAAGATTGCTCCCACTAACTAGCAAAGCTGATCTGGTAATGCTTTTCTCTTTGAATGCTGCCGAACATTTTGGTCGAATTCGTCTTCATGTGCAACCTAAACTTGAACACACGGGAAAGAGGGCTAAAGCATCATCTGGTGGTCAGGCATCATCAGGTGGTAGGGCATCATGTGTCTCTGCTGTCTCTGCTAATAGTGTGCGCCCCGTGCTCCTTGTAGGTGCACAACAGTACCATCTGTTGGCACTGTGAGTGTAAGGCAAATCGCTCGTGCAGCCGATGTGGAGGACGAAGCAGAGCTTGCCGAGGGAGCGCCTCCACTAGATGATGAGGATGAGTTGATGTTTCCTGAATTGGTAGATAGATTGAGTAAACATGCACTAGAGGATCAACACACGGAGGAATTGGCCCACATTGCCAGATTTGATGACACTGATGAAGAAGAGAATGAGGAGAACAATGACAGTCTCGTTTTAGCCGAGTACGATGGTGAGGACTTGCCAGTAATTGAGTGAGATAGGAACAATCCTAAGATTTTAGAAGGCACCATATTTGAAACGATGCGGGACTGTCGTAATGCCCTTACTACATATTGCATGTGCACCAATAATGATTATTTTGTTATTAAGAGTGAGCTAGCATGGTTCACAATGAAGTGCCCACACAAGAGGTGTAGATGGAGGATGCACGCATCCATTATGCTTAGGAGCAGTTTGGTTCAGGTTTTACAGCCAGTTGTGTATTTTAGATCATTGTGTAGAATTTGTTAACTAAACCTGACATTTTCATTATGTTTCATATAAAAGGTAACCAGTTTGAACATTCATGTCCACCTCAAGGGGGACAGCCAAAGGACAAAACAAAACTAGCAAAGACTAGGTGGTTGGCAGATGCAATCATGGATTGGATGAGAGCAAACCCATCACTTGGTGCAATAACACTCATAAAAAAAGTTTCTGAAATGTTTAATATTACAGTACCTTACATGAGGATGTTCTATGCAAAGGAAATGGCTCTTGATAGGATCAATGGTCCATAGAATGAAAGTTTTCAGTTGATTTGCAACTTCAAAGCTGAAGTGGAGATGGCTAGTCAAGGTAGTGTTATACAGATAGAAATGCATACAAGTCAGTACAAAATAAGAGGGAAGACAACGGAGAAGGAGTGCTTTAGAAGGGCTTTTGTTTGTTTCAAAGCTTGCTAGCAAGGGTTTATGGATGGTTGCAGGCCTTATTTGGCCGTGGATGCAACAACTCTTCATGGTATATTTAAAGGACAGCTAGTAGCTGCTACTGCAGTTGATGGCCACATTTGAATGTTCCCTGTTGCTTTTGGAGTTTTGGAGATTGAGTCAGGAAAGTTGGACTTGGTTTTTGGAGAATTTGCGCGACCTTATAGGTCATCCACCAGGACTTACTATCCACATGGATGCTTGCAAAGTTTTGGAGAAAGCTGTAGAAGCAGTATTCCTCGGAGTGGAGCATAGGGAATGTATGCGACACTTAGTGCAAAATTTTACAAAGAAATTCAAGGGTAAAGTTTATACTGACAACCCATGGCCAGCTTCATACACATGCAATTTAAGGAAGCATATGTATCTAAGGAGTACTTGGATGCACATCATGGAATGGTGTGGTCAAGAAGCCAATTCACTGAAATTTCAAGGTAGACTATGTGACAAGTAACCTTGTAGAGAGTTTCAATGCAAAGGTCAAGTCATTGAAAGGGCTTATGTTGTGGCAAATATTTGATAAGATTAGGCAGATGATCATGATAAAGATCTATTTGCGTCAAAGAATTGCATCAATAGTATATGCTGGCCATCTCATCCTCCCATCTTTGATTAAGGCATTTCATGCCAGGGCAAAACAATTGAAGATGAAATGTATTAGATTAGGAATGGAGGCTGAGGTAATGTACACTAACAGTAAAGATAGGCAATGGAGGTATCTAGTGAGTTTGGCTGACAGGACATGCAATTGCATGCAATGGCAGCTCCGTGGGAAACCCTACATACAAACATTGTTTTTCATGGGTGTTCTAGGAGGTGAAGAGGGTGAAGTTGATCAGTACGTGTCGAAGTATTTCTCCGTTGCCAACTTTAGGGCAGCATATGCTCAGAATGTTCCAGCCTTGTTGGGCAAAGACCAATGGATGGAAGTGAATCCAGGCTTCAAGCTATACCCTCCGGTTTTTACTAGACCAGCAGGTAGGTCAAGGAAGAATAAGGTGCAAGCTAGTGCAGAGGGTGGTGCACCACCTCGACGACGTAAGTGCAAATGTTGTGGGATCCTAGGGCACATTTCTAGGATTTGTAAAAATGCGGTGGACCTAGCTTATGGAATGGATGGTCAGGCGAGAGCAGAAAATGTAGATGAGAATGAAGTATCTGAACGAGAGGAGAACGAAGCAATGGATACATTGCAGATTGAAGCAACGGACCAAGAGGAGATTGAACCAAATGAAGGGGAGATTGAACCAAATGCAGGGGAGATTGAACCATATGCAGGGGCGATTGGACCAATGGATCGAGAGGAGATTGGACCAAATGAAGGGGAGATTGAACCAAATGCATGGGAGATTGAAGGAATTTATTCATTAGAAACATAGTTCAAAAGTAAAGGAAGTACACAAGAGGATATTGAAGAAATGATGCCAATGTGTTTTGAACCGTATGAACCAATGAATCGAAACGTGGTTGAATCAATTGTACGACAGACTGAAGCACTTGATTCATTTGATGCAGAGAAAAAGAAGAAAAAGAAGAAGCTAATGGTGGACTCCGAGAATATTCCAGCCAGGATCACCCGGAGCAAGGTGGTGAACTCCAAAAATATTCCAGCGAAAAACACTAGGAGCAAGAAAAAAATGAATTTGAATTATTAATTTGAATTTGTATGATGAATTTGAACTACTGTCAATGTTTGTATTGAATTTGAACTACTCTCAATGTTTGTGACGCTTCCAAGTTTGTATGTTGGATAACCCCATAATTTAGTGTTATTGCAAGTTTCTATTGTCATGCACCTAGTTGCTTAGCACTGCTCAGTTTTTCCCTCAACAAGTGGTCAACACATGGGGTTTAGCTAGTTCATGGCTTAAACCATAGAAAACATTGACCAATTGATCCAAAATTTGGCACACTTGTGTATCCTAGATTGATTTACCATATGAAATTGGAAATTTTGGATTTACTTGTAATCAGCCACATTTTTTTTCTAAGTGATTAAATTCAAATAAATGGTTTCAGGGTTATTTTAATTCAAAAAAGAAGTCAAAACGTAGTGCAACCTTCGCACGGAGTCTAGTTATGTTAACTAAAACCTAGCATGAATAGTAAAGGAAAAGGAAATAAAGAGAAATGGACTTATCCCCTAAACCACTTCTTGGAATAAGCTACTAGCTATGAAGATGCATGGCTTTCTACTCAGTCAACCTCCAAGATAACCCATCCCAAAACATACTTTGGCTAAATGAGGTCAAATTTGGCACACTTGTGTATCTTTGAGTTCCAAACAATATAATGTCGGCCAAGATGGATTATTTTGTTCAAATAACACATTTTCCATTTGTTATGCCAAAAGCTTGAATTTTCCTTAGTCATTTTTTATCTGAGCACCCTTGTTTACTTAGCTCTACTCAATTTTCCCCTCCGGCTAAAGTTTTCCTCAGTTGTCCCCTCCCTCTAAAGTTTTCCTCACTTTTCCCCTCTCTCATGTCTTAGTTTGGCTAGCGCTCTGATTGGTCGAGATGTATGTCACACGGATCTTGGCTAGCCACCATTGGATAGATCACGATCCGACGGGCTGGAGGTCTCTCTCTCCTGATGGGCGCACCTAACCTTGTGCGGCGAGGAGAGCCCGACAAGGTGGATGTCTCTCCCTCCGTTTCCCTGTTGCACGTATACCAGCCGCATCAACTAGCGCTCAGTTTGGATGCGCTCTGATTGGTCGAGATGTATGTCACACGGATCTTGGACAACCACCATTAGATACATCATGATCCGACGGGCTGGAGGTCTCTCACTCCCTTTCCCTGTCACACGTATACCAGCCACATCTTCCTCCCCTCCTATCGATGTATGGCGGTGCGGACCTATGCGTGGGGGTTGGAACGGCTTGGGGCGGCGCGGATCTAAGTGCGGCTGCTAGAACAGCGTGCGGCGGTGAGGATCTAACCATCTGAAAGACAACAATGGAAGACATCATCCACAACATCAGTGCGACGGTGGTGGTGCCGATAGTGGCCATCGATGAAAGACAGTGATGGAAGCCATCATCCATTCAAATCATTGGTTGGGGTGCCGACAGTGGTCATTGATGCAACGACGATTGAAGCCATCATCTGC
Source organism: Avena eriantha (assembly GCA_910589775.1). NCBI lineage: Eukaryota > Viridiplantae > Streptophyta > Magnoliopsida > Poales > Poaceae > Avena > Avena eriantha. The sequence continues at coordinate 174,183,370 of OU342745.1, read as the reverse complement.
AATATCAATAGCTATGGTGCCAACAGTGGTGGTCAATGTGAAGTTGATTGAAGCCATCATCCGCAATACCACTGTGACGTTGCAGATCAAGCCCTCGTGAACCGAACCTGTGGGAGGCAGGCCGCGGCCGCAACCGGCACGTCGAGGTGCATTCGACGATGAAGGACAGATGGGAGCACTTTTCCCGTACTTCTTGGAGTACACATATGGTGGGGAGGGCGGCTAGCTCACCATCCACTTAAAATTGGGACAAATTTAAGCCCAATTTGAACCAAAATTCTATGACTTAAAATATATGTATGATTTGAATAAATTTGATATGTATTTGAGCCGCGAGACCGGTGGATATGCTCTAAAGCTGATTCATAAGTAGTAGTACTTGCTTTGATAATCTCCGGTGGGCTTGTATAAATTTGATCGAAATATGTATGATTTGAATCAAAATTGATATGTATTTGAGCAGTGAGGACCGTGGATATGCTCTAAAGCTGATTCATAAGTAGTACTCCCTCCGACCCAAATTTGTTAATTTAGATTTGACTAGATTCGATTGTATCTTGAGGAATTTGAGTCAACTTGTATTGACAATCTCAACCACTAATTTGGAACAGGGAATGGATGCTGCCGCCAATGCTGCAACTCTACCTGGCAGCCACGATGACAGTGACAGAACAGTCAAAATTGATAGGACCCAACTTGACCCTCTAGGCATTTGGCACTTCAACTATGGGTAGCTAGATCCAATGGCAAGCAACTTGGTTCCTGCAATGCATTCTCTCAACAACTTTGGGACCGCTAGATCCAATGGCAAGTAACTCGGGTACCGCAATGCATCCTCTCAACCACTTTGGGACCGCTATATCTAATGGCAAGCAACTCGGGCACCGCAATGCATTCTCTCGACAACTCTGGGACTGCAAAGTGACTAAATTAGCAGGACCTAACAACCATCTATTGAATAACAATTCTACTCTGTACTACCCCCCCCCCCCCCCCCCCGCGAGCTTCACTTGAAGTTCACATTTTAGATTTTCTACGACTTGATCAGATACGGCAAGATCAACCTCAGGTGTCAACTTCTCTTTGCGAATAAGCTCTGAATTCTTCCTCAGCGGTACGCTTCAGCTCGAATATCAACAGGTTTTTACGGGCCAATTCATCACCTAACTTGGCAACCATCTCCTCCAAATCCATCATATGGCTAGACCACTGAGTTGATTCATCTTGCTATGCAATGTACCATGGTGTCATCGGATTGATGACATGTACGCCCTGAGGGGGTCCTCGAGGCGTGTGGAAGAGAGGGGTGTGAGTCGTACGGGATTCCGGGATGGTGAGCACACAAGTTTACCCAGGTTCGAATCCACCAGCTTTGGATGGATCCTACTCCTGCTAGCAATCCAGTAGTACGACGGAGCCGGAATATGGGTTACAAGGGTTTCACCTATGCGATTTGAGATTGTAGACTATTGTGAGGGTTCCCTAAAGGCTCTCCCTAGGATGGCTTATATAGATATCCGGCCTAGGGTTTACAGGAGAGATCTATCCGGCTACGACTAAGAGTCGGTTACAGAGTACATCTTGGACTACAAGTAACACCATGGGCCTATGTTGGTAAGTCTTCTAGGCCTTCCTGTAGCCGGACTGGACTCCGTCTCTTCTCCCTGACTGGGCCGCCCGTGAAGCAAAGCTCTAACCCGAAGTGGGCCACCCTGTTTAGTGAGGTACAGTGAGGATACCCGGAAAGTATATCCCCAACAGCAGCCCCCGGAGGCCTCCAAGGTCCAAAGTCAGATTTATCATCGTCTAGCTTGATCTTTGGCTTGCAGAATCTTGAAGGGTTCCTGAAACTTTCAAAAGAAAAGATACGATCCGAGTCTCAAAAACGAGTCAGACCTATGAATACGTTATTTGGATTTCCAGCTCGAAGTTCAAACTAAGCCGGAACTTGGTCTCTGACATCATATGACACTAGTCATGGTTAAGTCACGTCACTGACAGACATTTCCTGTTAGCACGACCATTGGTGGGTCCGCCTTTCGCAGAACCGAGGCGTTGTTTCAATGCGTGCGTGGAGATCGAGGCGGCGTAATCATCGCATGGGGGCTTCCCAGTCCTTTTCACGACACGTGGCATGTTTACTGTAACGTTTGCACGAATCTTGGCATGACTGGTGGTTATAAGGAGTGAGGATTTCTTTTCCTCATCTTCTTCACCTGTTCCCAGCGCCGTTTCCTTCTCCTCTACTACTCCTGCGCACACAAAGCTTCTCTGCCCCCAGAAATTCCCAGTGCCGCCCATCTAAGGTCATCGTCGCGCCCATAGAAAATGGCTTCAGCTTTGTCTTCTGGTACGGCGGCGACGGCAGCGGCGGCGGAGAAAGAGAGCAATCGCAGGGTCTGGATCCGTGCGTCCTCGACAACGCCAAGCTCCACGGTGTAGAAGAAGAAGGGCTCCTCCGCGCCGGCAATTGGCGGAGCGGCTTCGGCGAAACCATCCCCAACCCTCGTGACGGCGAGAGAGTGCACTTCAGCACTCACCTGGACAGAGGTCTGAGTTTTCCTCCCTCAGATTTCTTTTCCGAGGTTATTGATCATTATGGAGTTCAACTCCACCATCTCCCCCGAACTCCATCTTAGAGATGAGCGCGTACGCATCCTTGTGCGAGGGGTATCTCGGCATTAGGCTGAGCCTTACTCTCTTCCGATACTACTTCTTACTCCGGAGAAATTCCATCACTGCCGATAATCCTTACATTACCGGCACTACTAGTTTTCCAGTTAGGCGAGAGCGCGTCTATGCTCGGATCATGGCCAGTGAGTCGGTCAAACAATGGCCGGCTACTTTTTTCTATCACAAGGACATTCCCACTCCTGGCAAAGCTACTACTTTGCCGGCTTTCGTCCATGGAGCCGCCACGCCTCAAGAATCTTGGGACGAGGTCGCTCCGGCTCTCGGTGACGATCTGCTTCTCGCCAAGAGGCGGATCGAATATCTGATGAAGCACAAGGGCCTGAGAGGGTCCGACTTGGTCCATGCTGGGTGGCACGCCGGATCCAGCCTCTCTAGCATCATGGCGGTCGACTGATGCACTCCATCACGTCGTCGAAAAATGATTCCCTCCGCATCAGCCCCAAGGCCTACACGACAAAAGATTATGTAAGCCAGATCAAGTGGCTGATAAGGGAGCGAAATGAGAGGAAGATCTCGGAGGTGTCCCTAGACATGCATACAGCGGAAGATCCCGTTGTGCTGGTAAGTTCCAGCAACAACCCCTTTTTCTATGCTCATCTTTATATTATTTCGCAATTCTGAGATACTATCCTCTTTTCAGCTTGCTGACCTCCCCGAGTTGGAGTTTGCTCCCATCGAGGGATATCCTCTTGAATTTTCTCAGGAGGAGGAATTGGTTCCACTGCCGGATGTTGTTCCTCGGAAGCGCAAAGCTCCAACACTGGCTATCAGCACAAAGGAGGTGCCCGTTGTGAAGAGGTAACTTTCCTCACTATTTTCACCTTTGTACTTTGTTTGTAGTTCTTTCTGAGATGTAATGTTCTTTGTTCTATTACTTTCTCAGAGCTAAACAGCTCATCAAGGGCAAGGGGAAGGGAGTTACTAACAAGCCCCTACGTCAGTCGAAGCTAACTTTGGCTTCTCCTGCCGTGGCTCCGCCGACTCCTACCCCTCAGCCTTCTGCAGTGCCGGAGATTACTCCATCTTCGACCGTTGTAGAAAATCCGGCTTCCTCAGCAGAGCCAACGATCCTTGAATCACAAACTGACGTCACCATGGGAGACTCAGGCATTGATAAGGGTGAACCCTCTTTGGGTAATGATCCCTCCACAGAAATCTTCGCCGACAATCTCCTAAGCAATCCGGGACTTGTCGAATTTGGCCTTTCTCAGAAATCTGTGGAGGAAATCCAGCGGTTGGGCCGGCAATTGTTAGACAGCCGGACCATTACTGCCGAAGAAGAAGCACAAGAAGCGGAGGACGTCAAACTCCGAACTTCTTGAACAAGTCCGCCTTCATGACGAGGGACTGAGAGCTGGCATGCTACCACCTCCACCAGTGATCTCGCTTACCCTCGCCGAGAAGGTTACAACTGAAGTGAACATGTGTTTGAGCAAGCTCACACATTCTTCCTCGCCGAGAAGGTTACAACTGAAGTGAACATGTGTTTGTAAGTCGGAATTCCAACTCACCTTTTCCTTTATGTTACTTTATATCATATCCTCTAGCCCCCAAGCATGAAGTTGGATAGAGAATCCGGGTTTATGCTTTCTTAGGATGCCAAAGAATGAACTAGTGTAGCCCCCAAGACTCGTGCTGATATTAGTTACAATATTAGCCCGAGTCTTTAGTAGACTTCTGACTCTGGGTATTCTGACTTACAGAAAGTTAATTCATATAACCAGGAATTATTGAGGAATATTTGCAACAAGCGAAAAGAGATCAGAGCTCTCCGGCTTGAAAATTCTCAACTAAAAGTATCCAAGGATGAGGCTGAAGGTAATTATTTTAGTGCACAAAACTTGTCTTTAATTTCATAGTCGAATTTTTGTTCAACTTTTGTTCTTTTGATTCCAGCACTGGTGAAACAGTCCTGTGCTATGATTGAAGTGGCCGAGAATCTTAAGACCTTGGTGGTGGAAAACAAGGATCTCCGCCAAGAGCTGGATCAGCTCAAGGCGGATCATGAGAAGAACATTGCTCAAGTTCTCGAATCCTCCTCCATGGTCACCGTGGAGCGTGATCGTAAGATTGCGCTCTAGGATAAGAAAATCTCAGATCTCAGCAGTGACTTGTTCAGAGAGAGGGATATCACCGAAGCACTCCGGGCTGAACTCCAAAGTTTTCGAGAAGAGAAAACCAAAGTCGATGATGTTATCCTTGGTATGTTTCCATCTTTCTGACTTGTCTGCATCTTTCGACTCTTTTCGATGTCAGATTTATTGTACTAACCATTTTGCATTACATGCATAGGTCATCTGAACTTACTGGACTCAGCCTCTGCCGAGTCTCGCACCAGCTGGCTTACACAAGTCAGCGATCTACTTCATGACTTCCGCCAATCCATCAAAGATTGGCGAAGTTCTCAAGGTTCCGGACATGCATAGCATGTCCAGCTTTGAGGTTAGAGACAAGGCCAAGAAGATGCCGCAGCTTGTACAGGACTGGAACATGTCCTACGCGCGATCCGCAGCGCAGAACGCTCTCACCATGGTCATGAGCCACCATGGAAGCATGGAGATCTGGAAAGTGACCAGAGGATATTCTACTGTGGACGAAGATGACCAGGAGCAGGACATTAAAGCCATCATGGACTCCTGCGCTGGATACGGGTGCCACGTAGCCGAATTAACCAGCTATGACACTCCATTCTTCACCCGCGTGGACATACCACCTCCGCCCACTGAAGAGACAGCAGAAGTTTCCGACGATGAAGAAACCGTATCAGATTTGAACATCTCGGAACATTATCAAGGCGATGTATCCAGCGAGCCGACAGCTCCTACCTCTCCCCCTGCATCATAGAGCATCAGGAAAACACTGTGTTATTCTAAAAACAATATGGATATGTAAATAAGTAGAATGAATCTTTTGCTAGTGCCAAGTTTTATTTTATCTATTCAGCACTTTTGGTTTAAACATTTATGTTCCTGAAATGTTTGCATAAGCACTTGTGTTTTTTGTCTGCACTTATCGATTATCTGGCTTTCCGCCTCGTCCCTTTCGTGAGCCGGCCAACCTTTAGCACGAAAACTTTGCCGAGCAACGGAGCTCAATTGCTAAACCTGTTTAAACTCGGAAACAAAGCCGACCTCCAGTACCAACAATTCACTACTCGGAAAATACCCGCATCCGGCAATCAGACAAATAACCAAAATACAGACTATAAAATTTAAATTTATACCCAAAGGTAGCAATTTTAGAATCGGAAATCTAAACCAGAACAATCATGAGCATAAAGTACTTTCAAGTATTCTGAGATTTTTGACTGTGACATGATCATTCGAAAATAAGATGGTAAAAAACTTCTCAGAATTTTTTTGAGGCAACCAATACTTTTTTTTCTTTTTGAACATGTACACATATATGATTACAAATAAGGATAAACTAAGAATAAAAGGGACGTAGCTGAGAAATATTCCATGGTCTGTCTAATTCTTCCGGATTTGTACTGCCTCCAGCTCTCTTTCTCTTCTTAGTAGCAAGTCTTTCTTTGACTGGCCTCATATCAGTTAGGTAGTATGAACCATTGTGCAATACTCGACTAACCAAAAAGGGCCCTTCCCATACTGGGGAACGTTTGTGCTTTCTTTGCTACATAAGCCGGAGAACCAAATCGCCTTTATTAAAAGACCGATTTCTGACTTTCTGGCTATGATACTTGCGTAACTTCTGCTGATAGGCTGTTGATCTCATTTCAGCAATGATGCGAACTTCTTCGACTAAGTCGAGATCATTTTGTCGAGAAATCTCGGCATCCTCTTCGATATACGCAGCAACTCTAGGAGAATTATGAATCAATTCACTAGGAAGAACTACTTTAACACCATAAACCAAGAAGAAAGGTGTGTTACATGTTGACCTGTTCGGAGTTGTTCGCAAGCTCCATATTACAGAGGGTAATTCCTCTGCCCAAGCCCCCGCAGCATGTTGTAGTGGTGCTTCGAGTCTTGGTTTTAGGCCTTGTAGGATTAAACCATTTGCTGTTTCAACTTGTCCATTAGCCTGCAGATGTGTGACTGACGCAATGTCAAGCTGGATATTTTGCTCATTGCAGAATTCGGCAAGCTCTCCCATAGAGAAATTACTCCCATTGTCCGTGATAATGCTATGCGGATAACCATACCGGATTATAACATCCTCGACAAATCTTCTAGTTGTTGCTCCATCACAACTAGTGACGGGTTTAGCCTCGATCCATTTGGTGAATTTATCCACCATCACTAAGAGGTGAGTAAATCCACTTGGAGCCCGTTTAAACGGTCCTACCATATCAAGCCCCCATACCGCAAAAGGCCATGTTATGGGTATTGTTCGCAGCTGATCAGCCAGAACATGAGCTTGCTTGGCGTATTTTTGGCAACCGTTGCACGTCTTGACCAGCCATTCGGCATCTGCCTTGGCTGTAAGCCAGAACAAACCGTGTCAAAAAGCCTTTGCCACTAAAGATTTGGCTGCACCATGGTGACCACACTCGCCTTCGTAGATTTCTCTTAAAATTTCCACTCCTTCTTCCGGAGATACGCAGCGTTGGAAGACCCCAGACACACTCTGCTTATAGAGCTCAGCACTAAGTACAGTATAGGCTTTTGCTCGTCGCACGATTTGCCGGCTCAGAACTTCGTCTTCGGGTAATTTTCCATCTACCAAGTAATCAAGGTAGGTTGAGTCCAGCTGGGAATTACAGCTAGAACTGCTACTAAAGGTGAGCCGGATTTGGTCAGATATTCCTCGTCTACTCCTTTTATTGAAGGAACTTTGAGGTGTTCTAAAAAAGCACCATCCGGGACCTCTTTCCGTGCGGAGCCTATCCGAGATAATGCATCTGCTTCCTCATTTTCTGCTCGAGGGATGTGTTGAACCTCAAACCCTTCAAACGATTTAGATAGATCATCCACCATAGCTTTATATGCTGCCATGTGCTTATTTGCATTACAAATATCCGACACTTGTTGAGCAACAAGATCCGAATCTCCGTAAAACATCAAACATCGGATGCCGATATCCTTAGTAATCCGGATTCCATGCAACAGTGCTTCATATTTGGCAATGTTATTTGTCGCTATGAAGTGGATCTGCAACACATATAGAAGTTTATCTCCTTGGGGTGATTTGAGTACCACGCTAGCCCCCTCGAGCCTTAGACCCGTCAAAATATAGGGTCCAATATTCTGACTCAGGGAGGGTCATATTCTCCTTTGTCTCTGTCCAATCAGCAAGGATTTGGGATTTGATTGCTGTCCGAGGTTTATACTCAATATCAAAAGCTGAAAGCTCTATGCCCCATTTCACGACTCGTCCTGTAGCCTCACTGTTATTGATTATATCTCTCATGGGAGTTGTGCTCACCACGGTAATTGGATGTACCAGAAAATAATGTTGTAACTTACAGGATGCAAAAACACACCATAAGCTAGCTTTTGATAGTGCAGATACCGCTGTTTTGATTCAATTAGGACCTCGCTGAGATAGTAAGCCGGACGCTGCACCAGGTGTTCCTGATTTTCTTTTGGCCTTTCCACTCCCATGACGACACTGACAACCCTGTTTGTCACAGCGAGATAGAGCAACATCGATTTCCTTGGTTCCGGTGCTGCAAGGATAGGAGCAGACGAGAGTACTTCTTTGAAGTCTTGTAGTGCAACTTCAGCTTCATCAGTCCAAACGAACTTTTTGGTCTTTTTCAGGAGCTTGTAAAGTGGTGCGGCTCTTTCTCCGAGCCGGCTTACAAACCGACTGACTGCAGCAATGCAACCAGTTAGTCTTTGAACGTCCTTCAGGCGAGTTGGCCTGGAAATATTGAGTATAGCCTTAATCTTTTTTCGGTTCACCTCAATGCCTCTTTGAGACATGATGAAACCTAACAATTTTCCGGCTGGGATTCCAAAGAAACACTTCTTTAGATTAAGAATTATGTTGTATTTTCGTAGATTGGCGAACGTTTCCTCCAAGTCAGAAATTAGTGTTTCCTTCTTTTTGGACATCACCGCAGTGTCGTCCACATATGCATGTACGTTGCGTCCGATTTGATCATGGAGGCAATGCTGTATAGTGCGCTGGTACGTAGCTCTTGCGTTCTTGAGCCCAAAGGGCATCATAACGAAACAGAAGGTTCCGAAGGGGGTTAGGAATGAAGTTTTGATTTTATCCGATTCCTTCATCCGAATTTGGTGATAACCGGAATATGCGTCGAGCAAACAGAGGAGTTCCAAGCCTGCCGTAGAGTCGATAACTTGATCAATTCTAGGCAAAGCGAACGGATCTTTGGGACAAGCCTTGTTCAAGTGTAGCACCCCGATAAAACCACTACTAGAAAATCGCTGTGTTTTTGTTTTGCACATCATCATGACTGCATGCTCATGTCATCATGCCATATTGCATCTGAGCATCGTCATGACATCATTCATTTGTTTGCCTAAAACTATTTTCTAAAATCCTAGTTTTATTTTCTAAATATCCCTCGTCTTTATTTCAAATCAAAACCCCGGTCTCTTTCAGAAATTTTGTTTGTCTAAAAACAAATTACAAAACTCTCTTAAAATAATAACCAAAATTTATATTATTTTTGGGAGGCAGTCCGGCAGGCCCAAAAGTCCAGCCGGCCACCTCCAAACCCACCCTAATCCCTAGCCTAAACCACACCGCACCCGCTAGTGCGACCGCGCACCCTGCGGTGCACCGCAAAGCGGTCTAGCGACGCAGCCCGCACGTAACATCTCGCACGCTACGCACGCCGGCGCCCCACCCCGCATCACGACAACCACCAACGCGTACACACGCACGCGCCCAAGCCCCTCAAACGGGATCCTGATCCTGCATGCGATCCCGAGGCCGCACCCACCTACCTCGCCCACCTCGCGTGCTCGCACGCCCCGCTCTCTCCCTGCCCGCATCGCTCCTCTCCCCAAATCCCAGGCGCCGCCGGTTTCCTGAACGAAGCCCCATCGCCGCCCTACTTCCCTGTCATCGAACCGCTACCAGCGGCACCGCGCCTGTGTAGCCCCGCTCGCGCGACATCCCTCCTCCTTGCCTTGGTCGTGAGCCGCGATCTCTTCCACCACCCCGAGCTCCTCCTCGTCGTCGCGTTACCTTGCTCAGCCACCGCCAGCTTGCCTCCTTCCCCTGCTCTCGCTCGCGCCCAGCCGTTGTCCCTATTGCCGGCCAAGCAGAGCTCCGCCTCGTCGCCTGGCTCCCCTACGCGTCCCTTCTGCAGTCGCCAGCGGCGCCGCCTCTCGGCAGCACCTCTGCCCTCCCGAGCCGCCCCTCCTCCTCGCGTGGAGCCGCCTCCTCATGTCGTCTGTAGCTACGTGTCGGCCCATCGACGTCGCCGCCTCTCTGCATCATCGTGGCATGCGCGCCCTCGCATTTGGCCATTCAGAACCACCGTGTCACCGCCAAGTCCATCTCCGGCGATCCCTTGCGAGCCCCAGTCACTGCCGCATCGTTGAAGCCTCCTATCGCCGCCGGCCATGCTCTGCTGACCCCAAGCCGCGCGAGCCCGACCCGTCCGCCGCCTCCCTATTCCCCTGCAAGCTCGCCAAGGCCGCCCGCTTGTTTTTGGTCAGGTGTGCCCATGTAGGCTCCATGAAGTGACTTGGTCCATCCTCTTGTCCTGGTGTGGCTGCAATGCTACTTCTCCTTTTGGCTCTCTAAAGTGTGTGCGGCTACATCGATATCTTTGTTTTGGTCGGTGCTATGTTGATTCTTGTTGACTGAACATTGCTCGGGCCTTGGTGATGTAGTGGAATTGAAGATGGTGTGGTGGTGTTAAGGTGATGTTGAGTGCTACCCTCCCGATGCCAAGATCTTCGATGCCCGAAGAGTGAAGCCAAAACCCAGGGGACCATATCGTACCCGGTGCTGTCTATTCAAATCCGCCATCGACAATGAAGTCGGTACCCGAAGCTTTGTCAGCATCGACATCGATGCTGAAACCTGGAGGAAATAGTGTTGCATCCCAAGACCTCCATCACGGAATTCCAAGATCGTCCACCCCGGAGACAGAACCAGAACCCCGTCGAACCCACCAAGATCGTCGATCCAATGTGTGACCCCTATCCGAGATCCCCCTTATTTTTATAAAATATGACATTCATCTGTTGCATATTAAATTGTTCATGATGGCATACATATTCATGTGTTTTGGGGTATTTTATCGACTCACCTTATAATTAAATATGGAGATCATATGCGGGCTTCTCTAGTCTTATATTGGCTCCATTTAAATTTGTGTAGAGAATAGATGCCATGTTTTGCCTTATTAATACAACATTTAAATTGCGGGGTAGCTAAATAACATGAACCTATTAATTAATTGTCGGGACCCTAGTTCCGCTTAATATTGCCTAGTTGCATCGCATCCTTGCCATGTCATGCATCATATCATAAACATGTCGGATCTTCTGCCGTAGTATTAAATAGTGCATCCGGTGTTTCTTCTAGTGCTTTGCTTCTTCACGGATTAGGCCGATGAGATGTTGTGAGATTCGACAAGTTCTTTGGATACGAACCTTCGGCAATGATCGCCAAGCGAGCATCCTTCCCCTTTCTACCTATTTTTGCCTTTATAGTCTTTACTTCCTCCTATTGATCTATTGTTATCCTTGTTGTGATGCTTTAGTTTCCGTGCGCCATTTATATTTCCTGCAGCCTCTATATTGCCTTGGACACATCCTATTGCCTGTTGTTTGATAGATAGTCGGCCTTGCGAGTCGTAGTTGCTTGCGCAGGTGCTGCTTCGTGTCGTTGTTATTCCACCGTTGTTGGAAGGTTGGCACATGCGTAATGGTGGAGATGATTAGGACTTTAATTACAACTTGATGTTAAAATGTTGGGAATATATATAACTAATGCAGAGGCATTGGTGGGCAATAGATAATATTTGGTTCTTCCACGCTCACTTGTGTCCCGTAGGCCCCGAGTACTTGATACTTGTTCCTTGACTATCGCACTATCCGCATGTGGGACCATGAATCCCCTTAGCCAGAGCTTGATTCATTTCTTATTTCTTGGGGCCACAAAGTAGTTTGAGGCTTTATTACTATCATGTACTTATGCCATGCTTTACTGCTTTATTTACGATTGTGCGTGGAGCACCTGTACTGTTTTGGAACATGGAATGTTTTCGCGGAATCGACAAGCCCAGTCACACTTTCGGGTTCCCAGTCGTTTACAGCCATTGTCACAAACCCTGGGTCTGTCTCGGAGCCGGCCAACTTCATTGCGGGTAGCTTAGTGCGGTGGCCCCCTGAAATAATTTATGAATGCTGTGATTACTTTGTCATGAAAGCCTCGTTGGGTTTTTATTTGGTTTTTTCGAGGTTGATCGTGCGTGTGTTGCTATTTGTGCACCCCTGTAGGGTAAATCTTTCTAAAAGCCGTGTCCGCGGTTATGGAAGACTTGGAGCACAGTATCTCGATCATAGACAACTATAACTAAAGTAGTGTTATAAATTTGACTTTGGAATGACTAGTAATCAGCTACACTACAACGGAATGAGTAAATAAAAGTGCCAACAACTGCTGGTTTTGGGATGACTCATGCTATCTATATCTGACTAGTAAGTGCTGCAACTATAATGGAATGAATGAATAAAATAGCCAACTGTGTGAGTTCCTCGATCTGACTTCCTCATTTGGTCTCGAGGTGGAAATACCAGGATGCGTATGTTTTGGTGTTACTATCAAGTTAGATCCGAATAGGTCTCTCTTATCCCTCTCTAATAGCTGACAGTTGCATCGAGTCTCTATAGGTTGTTTAGTGCATGCTACGCTGCCGTTTCAGACCACCATACCTATGTAGGCGAGAGCCGCCGAATTCTAGCCTCACCGTGTACTGGCCTCAGTACTGACCGCTCCTCTTTTTCCTTTGCCCTTTGTCGGCACCCCTTTTGTTTTAGCAGGTTTGAGATCGACGTCGTTAGCAGGGTTACCCTTCCGGCTTGGCCTAGGCAGGGTTATGGACGCCACTAGTTATTCTTCAGGGCTCTTAGACCAATTTTCTTCTTATCCGTACTCGGATGTTGTATCATTTTCAAGGTGATTTGGATCTTTGCACTGTATATCTGTATTTCTTGACTCATGGAGTCGTTGTTGTATATATATGTTTCTGTGGGTTCCATCATGGACTATTGTGTAATGTTATTACTTCGTTTTCCACCTGCGTGAAAGTGCCTGGTGGGCGTCTTTGAATCGTTTCTATTCGGGTTTGGTGGGAATCGCTGAAACTTGCATAGGGCCAATTCGAGGGTGTTACAAAGTGGTATCAGAGCCCAGCAGTTACGATACCCCACTGGTCCAGCCTGTAGGATAACCTAGCTAATGGCCGATGTAGAGTGTCAAAACTATTTTTGCAAAATCGGTTTGATAGATCTGATTAGGTCTGCTTTTACTCCTTACCCCTATGCTATTCTCCTCTTACCTTTGCGTGTTTTGAATCTTCTCTCTTATCTTTTCTTCGAGTCCAGGATTTCTCATGGTTGGGTTTCCGTCATACCTTCAGGGTTTAGGTTCCTTCCTTTTGCAACGGTGTTTCCACATCTGGTCTTCGTGCTATCTGGGTAACCTTCATATGTTGTACCTTTCGGTGGATTCAAATCCATTGAAATCTTTCTTTGTATCTTTCGGTGTGTTCCAACGCGACGACATCATCATCAGCTACATCAGATCTGATGAAAAGCCTGCATCATGATGGCTCGTGAATGATGAGCTCGTTGGGGAACCCCAAGAGGAAGGTATGATGAGCATAGAAGTAAGTTTCCCTCAGTTATTAAACCAAGGTTATCGAACCAGTAGGAGCAAGGAAACACCCCAAAGGTGTTGCTAGCTGAGCCTTGGCAGGGCGCACTACCGGTGCTAGTAGCAACGTGGAAACCTGCACAACACAACCATAGAACTCTGTCCCCAACTTGCAATGAGGTTGTCAATCTCATCGGTTTTGCTGAAAACAAAGGATTAAACATATCGAATGGAAGGAAGTAATAGTTTGCAGAAAGTAAACACAAAGCAGTAAACAATTTGTAGATTGTATGTAAAAGAAAGGACCGGGGTCCATAGTTCACTAGAGGTGGCTCTCCTTAAGATAGATAACATGTTGGGTGAACAAATTACAGCGGGGAAATTGACAAACATCGAGAAAGCATACAAGCATATACTAATCATCTTGACTCCTTTGAGACTTGATTGGGCATTACAACATTATACATAGACCGCCATCCAACTACATCTATGACTAATAATCCACCTTCAGGTTATCATCCGAACGCCCTCTAGTATTAAGTGGCAAGCAATAGATTATTGCTTTACGAAATGCGTGTAAAGTAAACAATACGATTGTTCTATGAACAAAGGATTGTTGTTTTCTCCCTAGTGGCAACATCACATCTAGTACCTTAGAGATTCTGTCACTTCCCCAGATTGCCAGAGGCATGAACCCACTATCGAGCATAAATACTAACTCTTGGAGTTGCTAGCATCTACTTGGCCAAGATAGCTACTAACAACGGAAAGCATGCAAGATCACAAATATCAAAAACATGATAGAATCAATAATCAATCTGAAATAGCATCTTAATATCCATCGGATCCCTGCAAACACAACATGCAGAATTACAAATAGATGATCTTGATCATGAACGGAGCTCACAAGATCTAGACATGAAAGCACAAAGGAGGAGAACCAGCCATCTAGCTACTACATGGACCCGTAGTCCAGAGATGAAATACTCACGCATCACACCGGAGGCTTGCATGATGATGAAGAAGGCCTCCAGGGTGAATTCCCCTCTCCTGCAGGGTGCCGGGAAGAGCTTCAGATCCCTCCCGATATAGGGATAGAGATGACGGCGGCTACAGACTCTTTCGTGGAATTTTGATCGGGTACTTAGGGTTTTCATCCCGAGGGCAATATATAGGCGGAAGGAGAGGCCGGGGGGGTGCTGGGGTTGGCCAGACCACCCCTGGCGCGGGTCAGGCCTGGCCGCGTGGCTAGGTGGTGTGCCCGGCGCCCAGCTCTTCTCCGTCTTGTATTGTGGCATCTGATGACTTCCGAAAAAATAGGCACTTTGGCTTTTGTCCCATCCAATTCCGAGAATATTCATTTTCTGACTTTCCTGGAACCAAAAACAGCAGAAAACAGGAAGCTGGCACTGTGGCTCTTATTAATAGGTTAGTCCAAGAAATCATATGAAAAGTACTCCAAAGTGTGGCCAAAACACAGGAAAGTGGATAAAACCAAGCATGGAACATCAAAAATTATAGATACATTTGCCATGTATCAACATCCCCAAGCTTAACTCCTGTTCGTCCTCGAGTAGGTAAGTGATAAAAAGAAAGAATAATTTTTGAGGTGACATGCACCATCAAAGACTTGATCAAAGTATTTGTAAAACATTTAAAGCTGGGATCACAGTACTTCAATCATAACATGAAAGACAAAGTTCTAGCAATAAGACAAAGAAACTATGATGCAACATGAAAAGGCACAAACAAAAGATTCATGAATAACAATGCTTTGCAAGACGTTTGTTTGTTTCACATAAACAAAAAACATTGCATAATAGCATTCAGCTTGTCCCTCATAGAGTAGCAAATATATATGCATAGGACACCTTCAAAGTTCATAAGAGTGACTAGATATAAATAGTTTAAAACAAGCAATATCAAGTTATGCATCAATCAACTAGTCTTGGGACAATAAACATAGAACTAAGAATGGCCACTATGCTCTCAAAGTAGGTGCGTAAAGGTAGAAGGTGGTGACTCAATATAATGGTGGAAGAAAGGCCTTTGTAAAAGGAAGTAGGGATTCAAGTCTCATAAAGAGCTTCCAAAAATTATGGTACTTATAGCTTTCAGCTCTCATTAACCCTATCATAAGCATCTTTAAGGTGATTAAGGTTAAAGTGACACAACTAAGAGGATATGCTTGACAAGTTATAAACCAAAATCTCATGCCCCTTACTTATGAAGACCGAACCTCATGCTACTCAACTTTAGTCACGAGTAAGCTCTTGTCACTGTAAGTACATATGTATCATAAAGAACCGTCAACGGGGTACCCCTTGCACATGATACAGGAGCTATCCCATAATCAAAATGACAAGGCAAGCAGACAATGAGCATCTCAGCGATCTTTTTATTTGCTATTTGCATAGGTTTTTATTGAGGATTCTTCATAGAGTGCTCATTATGGTGATGCTGCAAGTTTCCACCATGATTAGGCATGGCTTAGGCTAGCAGCCTAGGCGTTTCTCTAACACACATACAAACTCCATGATCTTACAAGTTCCACTTTTATTTCACATTGCTAGGATCCATAAGCAAAAAAAAATGATATCAACGGGGTACAAAGTACATGTGCAATGTTGAAAGCGTTCCCCATGATACATGGTTCTACTAATTTCAACTTATAAAGCGCAAGCATATACGCAAAAAAGAAGGACCCAATGGTTCAAGTTTATTAAATGCAAAAAAGTAAAGTGTGCCATCAAGTTCGTGAGAGCTTTAATCACTAGTTTTCTCAAAACAAGTTTAATTTGGAAGGTAAACAAAAGCATGAATATACTTGGAATAGCATAAGCTAGTAGGTAGGTATGGTGGAATCTTTGGAATAACTTGGTCTAGGGAGTTGGATGCATGAGTGGAACTCATACTTGGTTTCGGAGGCTAGCAAAAGACTGGGAGCGACAAACTAAGAGAGCAATAATGGCCATAATCATGCAGAGCGACAAAACATCATTGATCAAAGCATAAAGTAATACTACAAGTTGAAAACTAAAGGATCATAAAGGCTATGGTGACTTGAGATAGTCATAACATGGTGTGAGCATGCGCCAAGCCAACCCAAATAAAGCATCAAAGGAGAATACCACTATACTATGCTTTAATATGCTAAAACAACGCATGATTCATCCAAGGCACATTAACAATCTCAATTGTTTATAACAAGTCATGCTACAACAAAGAATACTAAGCATAAAGCCAAAACAATATCAAGCGTGGCATGACAAAGCATAGGCCACAGTCAAAAACAAGCTCTTTTTACCACATAAGTATGAACTTTCCTACTCTTTTCCAAACCAAGCCAAACTATTTGCAAACCAATGTATGAAAGAGGGGGGGTCCAAACAATTTATTCAGAAAACTAAGCAAACAAAAGAAAACGAAAAACCAAAACAAAAACGAAAAAGAAGACGCTCCAAGAACAACACAACTGTGCATGAAACAATAAATATGAAGCGTTTGGAAGAAACCTGGGATTTTTATTGATGAAGAAGGGCATGCCTTGGGCATCCCCAAGCTTTGACGCTTGTACTTCTTGGATATTTCTTGGGGTGACACGCGTGGCATCCCCAAGCTTGAGCTTTTGTCCATCCTTCATCTCATTACTCATTCCTTCCATACACCTGAAATTTTTCCTTCATACAAAACTTCACACAATCTTTATTAGCAACATTAGTGCACTCAAGATAATAAGTCTTAAGGTTCAGTTCCAACACCAATAAACTTCCATTAGAACACTAGCTACTGTAGCACTTCCCTCAAAAAGCTCAATTCCCCAAAAGAACTCAAAAAATGAACCAACAAGAAGCAAATGCACAAAATGGCAGAAATCTATCAAAATTGACCAGCAGGTAAAGACGGATTTTTTCAAAGACCTTATGTTGCTCAAATCAAAAAGTGTTGAACTAACGGAAGTTAGATAACAACCTGGGACAGAAGGTCAAAAATCCACGCCTCAAAAGGACGGTCAGAGATTTTACACGAATTTTTACGGTGAAGCACACAAATCTGTTTCGGGACTGCAACTTTCCCAATCATTACTTCTCTCTCATTCGAGGTTACTATTGGCACAAAAAGCAAATAAAAAGGATAAGGAGTGGTTATTACTGAAGTAATAACTTCCAAGACTCATCTAAACCTTTTGGGTTATCTCCCAATAAGTACTTTTCTTTAACGCCTTTAAGTTAGGCATAAGAAGCAAGAAAGAGAATCAAGTGTTCTCAAATGAAGACGCATTAAAACCAAATTTATTGCCCTTACCTCTCTTACTTTTATTCTTAACCTTGGGGAAAATATGATTGTTTGGTGGAGAAGAAAGGTGCTTGGTCCCCTTTCCCACGTCTATTATTGCTCCAAGGAGTTCTAATAGGGACCTTCCAAGTGTAATTTGTCCTTTTCCTGCACATTCAATAACAAGATAATCAGTAGAAATCATTTTCCTAAGGATCTTTGTAAACACTCCTTCAGCTATTCCAATAGGTAAAATGGTAGCATTATTAGCAAGAGATATTTCCTTTCCTCCTTTAGTAAGCCCCCAAAGATTCGGAGATTCATAAATATCTTTTGGCATAAGACAAAATTCAGACATGATATCACAACGAGCTTGAAAATTTTCAGTATTTATGTCAATCTTTACTGTGGGGAGCCACTTTGATGGTTCAGATTTTATTGGAACCTAATTATGATGCTCCCTAAGCGTATTATAGCAATCTTTTAGGCTAGTAGTGCTAGTCTCAAGAGTGTTCAATCTAGGAAATATTCTTGCGAAAGAAATATCAGTTTGGCTAGGCAAGTTGTAAGTGAGGATCAATTTCTTTATAGAATTAATAGCATCATCCTCATTACATTGGAGGAAATCTCCTCGCACAACAGCATCTAAAGAATATCTATAGCAAAGAGCAATTCCAAGGTAAAAACTGCTAAGGAACAAGCTTTGAGTCATTTTAGGCTCAGTTTTTTTCATGTAGATCAAAGATTCTAGACCAAGCTTCCTTGAAGCTCTCCTCAATTCCTTGTTTAAAAGTGAAAATCATTTCCTCAGGTGACATAGTGATTGGAGCAAGGCTAGACATAATGGCAACTTAAAATAGGAACTAATTTTTTGTGTTTTCACTAAAGAAAGCAAACTTGTAAAACTAATTTTTTTGTGTTTTTGAAAAAGAAACAAGCAAAAAAAGAAAAAGGAAACTAAGCAAAACAAAAATAACAAAGTAAAGAGATTGGTTATGAGGGACTCCCCTTGTGAAGATGTCCCTGACTCCTCGGCAACGGTGCCAGAAAAATACTTTGATGGATCGTGAATGATGAGCTCGTTGGGGAACCCCAAGAGGAAGGTATGATGAGCACAGAAGTAAGTTTCCCTCAGTTATGAAACGAAGGTTATCGAACCAGTAGGAGCAAGGAAACACCCCAAAGGTGTTGCTAGCTGAGCCTTTGCAGGGCGCACTACTGATGCTAGTAGCAACATGGAGACCTGCACAACACAACCACAGAACTCTGGCCCCAACTTGCGATGAGGTTGTCAATCTCATTGGTTTTGCTGAAAACAAAGGATTAAACATATCGAATGGAAGGAAGTAATAGTTTGCAGAAAGTAAACACAAAGCAGTAAACAATTTGTAGATTGTATGTAAAAGAAAGGACAAGGGTGCATAGTTCACTAGAGGTGGCTCTCCTTAAGATAGATAACATGCTTGGTGAACAAATTACAGCAGGGCAATTGACAAACATTGAGAAAGCATACAAGCATATACCTATCATCTTGACTCCTTTGAGACTTGATTGGGCATTACAACATATAGACCGCCATCCAACTTCATCTATGACTAATAATCCACCTTCAGGTTATCATCTGAACCCCCTCCAGTATTAAGTTGCAAGCAACAGATTATTGCTTTACGAATTGCCTGTAAAGTAAACAATACGATTGTTCTATGAACAAAGGATTGCTGTTTTCTCCCTAGTAGCAACAGACATCTAGTACCTTAGAGATTTCTATCACTTTCCCAGATTACTAGAGGCATGAACCCAC
The DNA here is from genome assembly GCA_910589775.1 of Avena eriantha. Classification (NCBI taxonomy): domain Eukaryota; kingdom Viridiplantae; phylum Streptophyta; class Magnoliopsida; order Poales; family Poaceae; genus Avena; species Avena eriantha. The sequence goes on along the minus strand of OU342745.1, from coordinate 174,163,824 downwards.
TATCGAGCATAAATACTAACTCTTGGAGTTTCTAGCATCTACTTGGCCAAGATAGCTACTAACAACGGAAAGCATTCAAGATCACAAATAACAAAGACATGATAGAATCAATAATAAATCTGAAATAGCATCTCAATATCCATCGGATCCCCGCAAACACAACATGCAGAATTACAAATAGATGATCTTGATCATGAACGGAGCTCAAAAGATCTAGACATGAAAGCACAAAGGAGGAGAACCAGCCATCTAGCTACTACATGGACCCGTAGTCCAGAGATGAACTACTCACGCATCACACCGGAGGCTTGCATGATGATGAAGAAGGCCTCCAGGGTGAATTCCCCTCTCTGGCAGGGTGCCGGGAAGAGCTTCATATCCCTCTCGATCTCAGGATGGAGATGACGGCGGCTACAGACTCTTTCGTGGAATTTTGATCGGGTACTTAGGGTATTTGTCCCGAGGGCAATATATAGGTGGAACGAGAGGCCGAGGGGTGCGGGGACGGCCAGACCACCCCCTGGCGCGGGTCAGGCCTAGCCGCGCGGCCAGGTGGTGTGGCCGGCCCCTAGCTCTTCTCCGTCTTGTATTGTGGCATCTGATGACTTCCAGAAAAATAGGCACTTTGGCTTTTTTTCCCGTCCAATTCCGAGAATATTCATTTTCTGACTTTCCTGGAACCAAAAACAGCAGAAAACAGGCAGCTGGCACTGTGGCTCTTGATAATAGGTTACTCCAAGAAATCATATGAAAAGTAATCCAAAGTGTGGACAAAACACAAGAAAGTGGATAAAACCAAGCATGTAACATCAAAAATTATAGATACATTTGCAATGTATCACATCACTCCTTTGTTTCCGAACCTCGCTTGTCGAGATCTTCAGTCTGAATTCTGAGAACGGGTGTCATGCTTTTCTACTGCATGTGCAGAGTAATAGTTTGGGTGCGTGATGGATTGGCACCTTTTTGCTCTCCTTCCATGAAAGTTAGAGGTGGCCTTATCTTTTGATACCTTTATCTTTGTCCTTTGTTCTCCGAAGTGTTCTCTCGCTGATCGTGAGCAGCGACCATTGTTGGTGGTGTCGTTGATTTCAAGATGGAGCAATGATCTTTGTTAGTGGTGTCGCGAGGATCTACATGAAGCGAAAAGATCCAGCTCATCAGCCTTCTTCCCCGTACCATGAGGCGGATCTCGAGGGCGAGATCCATTGTTAGTGGTGTCGAATTGTAGCACCCCGATAAAACCACTACTAGGAAATCGCTGTGTTTTTGTTTTGCGCATCATCATGACTGCATGCTCATGTCATCATGCCATATTGCATCTGAGCATCGTCATGACATGATTCATTTGTTTGCCTAAAACTATTTTCTAAAAGCCCAGTTTTGTTTTCTAAATATCCCTTGTCTTTATTTCAAATCAAAACCCCGGTCTCTTTCGGATATTTTGTTTGTCTAAAAACAAATTACAAAAGTCTCTTAAAATAATAACCAAAATTTATATTATTTTTGGGAGGCAGCCGGGTAGGCCCAAAAGTCCAGCCGGCCACCTCCAAACCCACCCTAATCCCTAGCCTAAACCACACCGCACCCTCCAGTGCGACCGCGCACCCTGCGGTGCACCGCAAAGTGGTCTAGCGACGAAGCCCGCACGGAACATCTCGCACGCTGTGCACGCCAGCGCCCCACCACGCATCGCGACAACCACCACCGCGTACACACGCGTGCGCCCAAGCCCCGCGCACGGGATCCCGACCCTGCACGTGATCCCGAGGCCGCACCCCACCTACCTCGCCCACCTCGCATGCTCACACGCCCCGCTCTCTCCCTGCCCGAATCACTGCTATCCCCAAATCCCATGCGCCACCGGCTTCCCGACCGAAGCCCCATCGCCGCCCGCGCCCCGCCGTTGTCCCTGTTGCCGGCCGAGCAGAGCTCTGCCTCATCGCCTGGTTCCCCTACGCGTCCCTTCCGCAGCCGCCTGTGGCGTCGCCTCGCGGTAGCACCTCTGCCCCCCCCGAGCCACCCCGCCTCCTCGCGTGGAGCCGCCTCCTCGTGCCGTCCGGAGCTCCGCGCTGGCCCGTCGACGTCGCCGCCTCTCTACATCACCGAGGCCTACGCGCCCTCGCATTCGGCCATTCCGGACCACCGTGTCACCGCCAAGTCCGTCTCCGGCGATCCCTTGAGAGCCCTAGTGGCTGTCGCGTTGCTGAAGCCTCCTAGCGCCGCCGGCCATGCTCTGCAGACCCCAAGCCGCGCGAGCCCGACCCGTCCATCGCCTCCCTTTTCCCCTGCAAGCTCGCCAAGGCCGCCCGCTCGTTTTTGTTTAGGTGTGCCCATGTAGGCTCCATGCAGTGACTTGGTCCATCCTCTTGTCCTAGAGTGGCTGCAATGCTACTTCTCCTTTTGGCTCTCTGAAGTGTGCGCGGCTACATCGATATATTTGTTTTGGTCGGTGCTATGTTTATTCTTGTTGTCTGAACATTGCTCGGGCCTTGGTGATGCAGTGGAATTGAAGATGGTGTGGTGGTGTTAAGGTGATGTTGAGTGCTACCCTCCCGATGCCAAGATCTTCGATGCCCGAAGAGTGAAGCCAAAACCTAGGGGACCATATCGTACCTGGTGCTGTCTATTCAAATCCGCCATCGACAATGAAGTCGGTACCCAAAGCTTCGTCAACATCGACATCGACGCTGAAACCTGGAGGCGATAGTGTTGCATGCCAAGACCTCCATCACGAAACGCCAAGATCGTCCACCTCGAAGACCGAACCAGAACCCCGTCGAACCCACCAAGATCTTCGATCCAATGTGTGACCCCTATCCGAGATCCCCTTATTTTTATAAATATGACATTCATCTGTTGCATATTAAATTTTTCATGATGGCATACATATTCATGTGTTTTGGGGTATTTTATCGACTCATCTAATAATTAAATATGGAGATCATATGCGGGCTTTTCTAGTCTTATATTGGCTCCATTTAAATTTGTGTAGAGAACATATACCATGTTTTGCCTTATTAATACAACATTTAAATTGCGGGGTAGCTAAATAACATGAACCTATTAATTAATTGTCAGGACCCTGGTTCTGCTTAATATTGCCTAGTTGCATCGCATCCTTGCCATGTCATGCATCATATCATAAACATGTCGGATCTTCTACCGTAGTATTAAATAGTGCATCCGGTGTTTCTTCTAGTGCTTTGCTTCTTCACGGATTAGGCCGATGAGATGTTGTGAGATTCGACAAGTTCTGTGGATACGAACCTTCAGCAATGATTGCCAGGCGAGCATCCTTCCCCTTTCTACCTATTTTTGCATTTATAGTCTTTACTTCCTCCTGTTGATCTATTGCTATCCTTGTTGCGATGCTTTAGATTCCATGCGCCATTTATATTCCCTGCAGCCTCTATATTGCCTGTTGTTTGATAGATAGTCGGCCTTGTGAGTCGTAGTTTCTTGCTCAGGTGCTGCTTCGCGTCGTTGTTGTTCCACCATTGTTGGAAGGTTGGCACATGCTTAATGGTGGAGATGACAGGACTTGAATTACAACTTGATATTAAAATGTTAGGAATATATATAACTAATGCAGAGGCATCGGTGGGCAATAGATAATATTTGGTTCTTCCACGCTCACTTGTGTCTCGTAGGCCCCAAGTACTTGATACATGTTCCTTGACTATCGCACTATCCGCGTGTGGGACCATGAATCCCCTTAGCCAGAGCTTGATTCATTTCTTATTTCTCGGGGCCACAAAGTAGTTTGGGGCTTTATTACTATCCTGTACTTATGCCATGCTTTACTGCTTTATTTATGATTGTGTGTGGAGCACCTTTACTGTTTGGGAACGTGGAATGTTTTCGCGGTATCGACAAGCCCAGTCACACTTTCGGGTTCCGGGTCATTCATAGCCATTGTCACAAACCCTGGGTCCGTCTCGGAGCCGGCCAACTTCTTTGCGGGTAGCTTAGTAGGGTGCCCCCCTGAAATAATTTATGAATCCTGTGATTGCTTTGTCGTGAAAGCCTCGTTGGGTTTTTATTTGGTTTTTCCGAGGTTGATCGTGCGTGTGTTGCTATTTGTGCACCCCTGCAAGGTAAATCTTTCTGAAAGCCGTGTCCGCGGTTATGGATGACTTGGAGCACAGTATCTTGATCATAGACAACTATAACTAAAGTAGTGTTATAAATTAGACTTTGGAATGACTAGTAATCAGCTACACTACAACGGAATGAGTAAATAAAAGTGCCAACAACTGCTGGTTTTGGGATGACTCATGCTATCTATATCTGACTAGTAAGTGCTGCAACTATAATGGAATGAATGAATAAAAATTCCAACTATGTGAGTTCCTCGGAATGACTTCCTCGTTTGGTCTCGAGGTGGAAATACCAAGTTGGGTATGTTTTGGTGATACTATCAGGTTAGATCCAAATAGGTCTCTCTTATCCCTCTCTAATAGCCGACAGTTGCATCGAGTCTCTATAAGTTGTTTAGTGCATGCTGCGCTGCCGCTTCAGACCACCATACCTATGTAGGCGAGAGCCGCTGAATTCTAGCCTCACCGTGTACTGGCCTTAGTACAGACTGCTCCTCTTTTTCCTTTTCCTGTTTGTCGGCACCCCTTTTGTTTTAGCAGGTTTGAGATCGACGTCATTAGCAGGGTTACCCTTCCGCCTTGGCCTAGGCAGGGTTATGGATGCCATTGGTTATTCTTCAGGGCTCTTAGCCCAATTTGCTTCTTATCCGTACTCGGATGTTGTATCATTTTCAAGGTGATTTGGATCTTTGCACTGTATCTTTGTATTCTTGACTCATGGAGTCATTGTTGTATATATATGTTTCTATGGGTTCCAGCGTGGACTATTGTGTAATGTTATTACTTCGTTTTCCACCCACACGAAAGTGCCTAGTGGGAGTCCTTGAATCGTTTCTATGCGGGTTTGGCGGGAAGCGCTGAAACTTGCATAGGGCCAAGTTGAGGGTGTTATATCAAGGCAGTATAATCAACACACATCCTTAAATTAGTGGTGTCCTTTTTAGGGACCATTACAGGGTTGGCTGACCAATTAGTATGGATGACCTCTTCTATGAATCCAGCTAACTCGAGCCGGGCTAGTTCCTTAGCTATTGCCTTACGCTTTACATCGCCAAAACATCGTCAGGACTGTTTGACGGGTTTAGCGTTCTGGTTTACATTTAGAGAGTGCTCGGCAAGTTCCCTAGGTACTCTGGTCATGTCAGATGGCTGCCATGCGAAGATATCTTGATTTGCTCGGAGGAACTTGACGAGCGCGCTTTCCTCTACGCTATCTAGGCCTACGCCTATCCGGGTCACCTTGGAGGGGTCATCATCCTTCAACGGCGTCTTGTTTGTCTCTTATGATGCCTTGAACTCCGGATTTGGCTTTGTTACCTCCTTCTTCGTCGCAGGCATCTCGGACGAATCGATGGTCTTCTTGATCTCTTGATAGTCCTGGGCGTACAACACGACTTCAGCAAAGGTGGCATTTCCATCTTCGCCTCTCGCGCTTTCTTCGGGTCTCCCTTGATGGTGATCACGCCGTTGGGACCTGGAATTTTCATCATATTGTAAATGTAACATGGACGAGCCATAAAAGCCTAGTAAGCTAGACGCCCAAATATAGCGTGGTATGCGCTCTTGAACGGGACCACTTCGAAGGAAAGTGCTTCCGTCCGGTAGTTCTTTGGAGTTCCAAAGGTAACATTTAAAGTGATTTCTCCCAGGGAATTTGCTTGTCTTCCTGGGACAACTCCATGAAAGATCACGGAGCTGTGATTTAGCTGGGTCTCCGAGATTCACATCCGGCGTAGCGTTTTGACATACAGAATATTAATGTTGCTACCACCGTCCATGAGGGTCTTGGAGAAACCATAGCCATCAATAAGTGGGTTGACGACTAAGGCGTATTTTCCTCGCTTGTGCAACTTAGGCGGATGATCAGCACGGTCAAAGGTGATTGCAACTTCTGACCAGTCCAGATACTAGGGGACAGCCGGAACTATCGCGTTGAGCTCATGCAGAACTGCTTTCTTGACCTTAGCTGGTTGAGATACGAGGAAGGTGACGTAGGTGTCTTTCTTTGTGGGGAAGGTTTTCTTCCCCTCTGGCTTGGGATTTGAAGGATCAGCTTCCTCCATGTCGGAATCTTCCTTCGTCTCTTTATCTTTCTCGGGATTCTTATTTCCCTTCTTCCGCTTAGCCCTGTAGTTCCGCTTCGCCCAGTAGCCAGCGGTATCATCTCTCTTGATGTCGTCATTAAAATGACACTCGATGTTTGTGTGAGATGAGCCCCCATTAGCGCCTAGGTGATGCACACATGGGTTATTGGCAATGTCGGCCCAAGAGTAGGTTTTGCCAAGTTGCTAGTCTCCTCTACCTTGAACTCTTGATGACCCACGACCACGTCCACGGCCACCGCCACGTCCTCCAGACCCGAAAGTAGCAGTAACCACTACCGTTTCCACGTTGGGCTTTTCTTCTGAGGTGTTCTTGCGCTCCTGAGCTTGCTGCTTTGGTTGTTTTGCCGACTGTGGCACAGCTAGGGCGTTCAGTAATCCCTCTGCATCGTCGTTAGCATCTGCATACTTGCTCGCTATTTCTATCATCTCTCCCAAATTAGTGACTTTGTCACACTTCAAGCGATGACATAGATAAACCAATTGGGAGTCCTGCAATGAAAGCTTGAATCGCAGTTTGGTCATTTACTCCTTCACAGGAGTTTTTGGTGTCGATCCATCATCCAAGATAATCTCGGCAAGTTTTTCCGGTTTTCTGGGTGCAACGTTGTAGGTCTCCTACCATACAGGGCCTTCGATATGTGCCTTCGAAATTTCGAAAGAACGCACTTTGCATGTCATAACTATTGTGGATGGTGTTTTCCGGAAGTTCATTGAGACATGATCGCACCGTCTTCCGTAACGTAAGTGGGAGATATTGGGTTGCGACCAAGCTATTTCCGCCTTTGGCGATGCAGCAAGCCTGGAAAAAATCCTGGAGCCAAGTATCTGGCCGAGCCACACCGTCATAGGGCTGGATGTGCCTTGAGATAGCAAATCCTTTCGGGAATTTTGTAGCCCTTATGCGTGGTCCGAAGCATTTTGGGCCAACGTATATATCATCATTTTCGTAGTGTCGCGCCTCTATGTTGGAGTTAATCCGGTGTCACGCGTCACTTGGAGACAGAGATCGCCATCCAGGGTGACGGCTATGGCTGCGTTGCCTTGGAGCCGGACTTCGGCTTCTACTACCACCTCATCCGCCACGACGCCCTCCTTGGCCTCCTTGAGAGCCGTTGTGATGGCTACTTGGTGGAGAGGGTGGGGCAGCTGGATTGTTTCCGGCTGATCGCTGGCCTCCATCTGGAGCGTCATTATTCCAGTTCCGGGGAGGGTCTTCATTGCGACGAGCCCCCTGTAGGCTTGTCTCAGCATGGTTTCTGTCGTTTCTTCATCCGTCACTCCCACCACAGTGGGGCTCAGCCAGACGACTTGTAGGTCTAGGAGGTGGCATCCTTTGACGGTCCTCCTCCTGACGTTTCTCTTTATCACCTTCCCTGTGATTGTTCGACTCTCGCCGGGGAGGATTCCTTGGATATAGTGCATCAATTGCCTCTTGCTCGGCAGCTGGAGCGACGTTGCGCCAGTCACGTGCAGTTCTGTGATGCTGCCCTGAAGATCCGGTTCTATAGTAATTGTCTTCCTGACGGTCGAAACGGTGATGCTGTTCCGGAGCACGTTGGGGTCTTATGTCGTTCTAGCCTAGATCCGTGCGACATTGGTTGGATTGGGAGACCAGTTTGCCGCTTCCGGATTTCGCGGCCATCTGCTGCTCTAGACCCTTTGTGAGTAGCTTGATGCCCAATCGAACTTGTTCTAGGCCTGGATTATTTGCTAGGATTTCTCGAGCTGCAATAGTGTTTTGCACTAGTGTTGGATACACCAGATATCCCTTGCTATCGAGCCGAGGCATCCCGTGGTCTTCTCCAAAGAGGACTTTGTGAACTTTCGAGAATTGGTCGTCACGAGTGTGACGTTTCCGGGTCTTTTGATGCTGCCGAGAGATGTACTTCTCCGCAGTTTCCATGCATTTCTTTTCTTCCTCGATGTTTTTGGCTTCATCCAGGAGCACTTGGCGACGCGCTTCTAGGGCCTGGGCCCTTTCATCCAGTTCTTCAGCAGTAAGTTCTGCAGCTGTAGGGATAGGTGTGGTTAATGCAGCATCGATGAGTTTACGCGCACCTTCGGTGATCACGTGTCCATCCACCGACTCTTCTATGGGCTCGTCTGGGAAAAGTGCTCCATCCGACTCTTCCTCGTATTCCTCGGCAATCACTTCCTCTGCCGGAAGATCTTTTGCCGGGGTTTTGTTCTTCTTGTTCTTCTTCTTTGCCTTCTTGGCAGCGTCGGTAGCAAAGACAGCTTTGGGCCCATTTCTCGGAGTCAAACTTTGATCGGTACTTTCGGCCATTTGGTTCTCGGGATCATCTCCGAGATCCATGTTGTCCTGCGCTTTGGGAGAGTTTTCTCCGGATCCTTCGTCCATGGCTTCTCCTTCTGCAACAGCTGTGGAGTTAAGCTCCTCTTCATATTCCACGGAGAACTTTCGGAAATCTGCCGACGTCATGGAGTCATCTGAGGATGCCGGTAAGTCGACGATTGTTCCGATTGCCTCCAGCACCAAGTCCTCATTTTCTCCAGCATCGACAGAGCCGGATCCGGATCCAACGTATCCCACAAAGTGCGATGTGCGCCTCCTAAGATGACTCCAGTCTTCATAGTAGGCTTCATCGAAACGCCTGATGGTCTCGAGGATTGCATCTACACTTGCGTCTTGCATCATCATGCGCCTCAATGTGTATCTTAGGAAAGGCCTGTCTGTCCCGGCGTCATCAGAGCCGGAACCAGAGTTATCTTCTTGCTCTCCCTGGATTTCGACCTCCGCAGGTGGATCGATCTGGGATTCGACCTCGCTAGGGAGATCCACTCCAGATCCGACTTGTACTGCAAGATCTGCCTTAGGTTCAGATTCCTCCACTATCTCCGCAACTGGTGCGGGCTAGGTGGGAATTCTGCCGCCTCCGCGGACAGAGGGGACCTAGACACTTCTTCTGCCTCTATCATCACCGCTAGGGTGGGTGGGGAAGGTTCAGCGAAACCGATGTAAACATCGATCTCACCAAAATACATGATGATATAGGTGGTCACGACTTCGCTAGCCAGAATCTGAGTCTCGTCAAGGACGATGAGAGGGACATCACTGGCGTAGAGGATGCAACCGATGGTGATAGTCTTGCCGATTCCGATTCTTGCAGATTCCGCTCGGAACGTAGATCTAAAGCTCACTTGCCCCACGGTGGGCGCCAACTGCCATTAGATTGATGACATGTACGCCATGAGGGGGTCCTCGAGGCGTGTAGAAGAGAGGGGTGTGAGTCATACATGATTCCGGGACGGTGAGCACACAAGTTTACCCAGGTTCGAATCCACCAGCTTTGGATGGATCCTACTCCTGCTAGCAATCCGGTAGTATGGCAGAGCCGGAATATGGGTTACAAGGGTTTCGCCCGTGCGAGTTGAGATTGTAGACTATTGTGAGAGTGCCCTAAAGGCTCTCCCTAGGATAGCTTATATAGATATCTGACCTAGGGTTTATAGGAGAGATCTATCCGGCTACGACTAAGAGTCAGTTACAGAGTACATCTTGGACTACAAGTAACACCATGAGCCTATGTCGGTAAGTCTTATGGGCCTTCCTGTAGCCGGACTGGACTCCGTCTCTTCTCCCTGACTGGACCGCCCGTGAAGCAAAGCTCTAACCCGAAGTGGGCCACCCTGGTCAGTGAGGTACATTGAGGATACCCGGAAAGTATATCCCCAACACATGGATCATCGGCCTACATAGCACACTGTAATAATCCCAAAACAAACTAAATTGGAATCAGTCTGACAGGCCATGTTAGCACTTCAAATTCAACGTTAGTACAAAGAGAAGGAGCTACATGCACTTCCGACGTGGTAGGATAAGGAGAATGTGTCCACGAAATGATCGATTCCCCACCCTCGCCGGTGTACCCACTACGACCAGACATTGAGGACTAATTTGCACCTGCAATATCAAGGAAATTATGGGAACTGAATCGATTAGGGTAGGCGGAGCAGGAGCGGAGGTCTTAGCAAGCACTACTAGCAATTGTTGCAACTTTTCATTGAGCTATGGTAGTGGAACCAAATCCCAGTCATCGTGAGCGGCGGACCTGCCTGCGGTCGGTACTGCCCCAACGTACAATGCGTGCGCACAAAATAGGTGCCGGAGCTGTGGTTGAGGTGCAGCGTGACAGTCCATCCGATACCGCCTTAGGGCAGATCCGGCGACACACCGACGCGCCGACGATGGCTGCTCTGTCCGCCTGTGGGATAGGAGCTGCTCAAGGCTAGGGGTGGGGAGCGGATGAGAGGGAGAGCCGACGTGTCATACACGACCCCACCTGTCAATTATTTCATATTTGCTAATTTTGCGTATCTGCCAAACTTTTTCTTTGAAATTTGCATATTTTCCACATGACCACCACATGCCAGTGACACACAAAATGGCAAATATGCAAGTTGCAAAGTAAAACGTGGCAAATATGCAAATCCCCCTCCAACCCCACATAACAGCTCCACCAGTCATTGGCTACGAAGGCCCCACAGAATGGATCCACATAGTGGCCCCATCGTTCATCGGCTTCGACGGCACCACAGAACGGTCCCATTTGTCATTGGATGCACCGACCATACAATCAGGAAAAACGGGGCCCACAAGTCAGCAAGAGACAGATGGCTGGACCACAATGTATCACAGACCCACCTGTCAGCATGTGACGGTCAGGCCTTTGACCTGTGGCATCCACCCATTCGAGCGCATGTGAAGGTTTCAGAATGGTGGAAGGGGAAAAGTGAGGAAAAACAAAGCGGCTGGGGAAAACTGAGTACAACTAATGAACCAGGGGCATGAAAATAGAAATTAGTTATGAATTTAGAATGAATTAGTTATGAATTTTCCCATTTTAAATTCATTTTAAATCATTTTTGGAATATTATAAAATAATTACACATTGGATAAATATTTATATTTTAATAACCAGAAAACATTTTTGAAAATGCTTATATTACTTATAGGGTGGACCCACCTATCAGCATTTTTATAATTACAGAAAACAATAAAATAAAAACAAAATGGAGATATGACGCCAGGCTGACGTCAGCAATGGTGCCTCTCCCAGATGGCGAATAGGCTCGGGGCAGGAGGGTGAGTAGGGAAGCAAGTGTGGGATGGCTTGATGCAGCATGATGTGGGGAGCCTAACTGTGGCGGCGCCACTGAGATATGGTCGTCGGAGCAGCACGCACCATGGTGGCCGGTGGTGGAACTTGCAGATGCATGGATGCTAAGCGACATGGAGCAAGAGTGAGAGCGTGGAGAGGTCCTAGAGGACCGTGATCTCACCCTCAGCATGACGGTGGTGACAGCGAGGCCAGGGAAGGTCGGGCGTCACATGAATCTTCCATGGTGAGCGGCGGACATGGCGGCGATGACCCGCTCGATTAGGACAACTCTGTGATTGCCTGCTTGATTGCCTTGGCAGAGATGCCGAGGACGATGTGGCGCTTCCAATGGTGGCTTTGGATAGGCCTAGAGAGGCCAAAGACAACGGGGATGGGTGGAGTCTGGCGGCTATGGTTTCGGGCTTCCAGAGAAGAGAGGAAGTGAGAGCCAGGGAGAGGGAGGGAGAAGACTAGGATGAGGACAAGGGCATCGGTGCGGGGTATTATCCAACTCCAGGGCGACGACATTCATCGCGGTGTGGCCGACAACATCGCGCGGCCTCTGGTGCACCATGCAGTTGCTTCTTCCGATGGAGGAATACAATTAGGAAGAAAGAGGCCGAAGGGGTACCAGCCCGCCGACGGGCTAACTCGGGCTGGGTTGAGCTGCAGGCGGCTACGCTGCACGAAAGAAGAGAGGAAGCGGAAGCTACGCTGCGGCCCAGGTTAGGGTTTAGAAATAGTTTTTCTTTTGAAAACCTTTGTCTTTTTATGTTCTCTTTCTATCTTTTGTAAATTCAAATATTGTTTTGTTTTAAATAGTTTCAAAATGCCATAGGGTTTGTAAATATTCTAGAACAATTGCAGGGACCCTTTACAATCCATTTGGGCTCCATACATAAGGATTTTCAAATATTTTCAAAACCATTTTGGAAAGAATTACTTAGAGAGGGAAATAGAGAATTAGGGTTTCATTTTCTTCTCTTAGTTAGAATTTGAAATTTCTTTAGTTCAAATGCATGCATGCAATGCTCATGATGCACAACCAACCCCTAATTAATATTAGTAGAACTAGGGGTGTTACAAGGGGTAAACTCCAGGATGCGTTATGTTTGGTGTTAGTATCGGATTGGTTCCGAATAGGTCTGTCTTATCCCTATCTAATAGCCGATAGTTGTATCTAGACTCTATAGGTTGTTTAGTGCATGCTCCACTGCCACTAATCCCACCATACCTATGCTAGTGAGAGCCGCCGAATTCTAAGACTCGTCATGTACTGGCCTCAGTATGACTGCTCCCTTTTTCTTTTGCCCTTTATCGGCACCTGTCATCGGATTGAAGACATTTATGCCGAGAGGGGGTCCTCGAGGAGTGAAGAAAGATGGGGTGTGAGACGATGGTATTCTAGGACCTGGAGAACACAAGCTTTACCCAGGTTCGAATCTGCCCGCGGTGGATGGATCCTACTCATGCTAGCAATCCAGTAATATGGTAGAGCCGGAAGTACATATTACAAGAGATGTTTCGCCTATGCAAGTTGAGGTTGTGATAGGAAAAAGGTGTCCAATCTGATGGTGGACCATGTGATACTCATAGAAAAGCCACTTTCATTCATTGGTTACATAACATTGATATTGCTGATGGTGTTGATTGGCTTTTGGTTGGTGATTTTAATCTCATAAGACAAACCTCTGATAGAAATAAAGGTGGTGGAGATGTCAATGACATGCTGCTCTTCAATGAAGCTATCAGTAATCTAGGCTTGGTTGACCCGCCTTTGAAAGGGAAAAAATATACTTGGATTAATGATGAGGGCAAACCTCTAGGATGGCCCGATCTTCACGGATATCATAGTCAAATCGATGGGAAAGCGAGGGGAAAGGGAGAAGGTAGCGGAAGCGGACGCACACCTCGCGAAGAACACGATGAACATACGCAAAACACACACGATACAAGGCCGATTGCTCTCACCGGTGGCCACCGGTCCGATAGAATCCTTGCAAGGAAAGATCGATCAACATGCTCCCGTCAATCCGAAGAGGAGAGGGAAGAACACCTTGGAGAGGGTCTTGACGTCTTGGCAAAGGGACACCGATGCCAAGGCCTTGTACAACGAGGGAGGCGCGGTGCAAACTCCAACGAGGTGGTGACGATAGTCGATCCCCTTTGGTAGAAGGGGATGAGGCAAAACTAGAGATTCCACAAAGGGGGTTGTCTTTAGTCTATCATCTATGCCTAAGGGATACAATGAGAGGTGGGGACTCTATTTATAGGCCAGCCTCAAGTTCAGGGGTAGTTTGGGCATAAAACTAGGGTTTGGTGCGGAATAGAGGGGTACATGGGCCAATGGCCTAGATGTTGGCACACATGCCCATCGCGTAGGCCGGACACTCCGGGTCGAGTGGGCCGGACAGTCCGGGGTGGCCGGACACTCCAGGTAGTGTCTGGGTAGAGTCCGATGTAGCACACAGAATGTCCGTGCTAGGACGGGGCTAGGGTAGGCCGGACACTCCGGCTGAGTCGCGCCGGACAGTCCGGCTGCGACGGACACTCCGGCCGGATTTGAGCGGACTCTCCGGGGCGATGACGGCGGAGACTCTCGTTCTGGAGCTAGCTGCTCTTGGTCCATCTTCGTGGTTGACTTGGGGACGATCTTGGGGACTTGGCGTTGTGGATGTAGTAGCGTCCGCAGGACGGGCTGCATCAGTTCCCCCCTTCAAAAAGAGTTGTCCTCGACTCTTCATGCTCATCCTAAGAAGATGATGTCGAGAGACCTTCTTGATCCTGGGGTTCACCATATAGTCGTCCTTGAGAAGCTTGAATCGACAACACCTCAATGTTCCTTCACCTTCCATGAAGCCTACAAGGCTCACCACAAAAGCAAAGCAACACTCAAAGTGTAGCCAATTCATGGAGATTATATTATGAGTCCTCAAGTAGAGTGAAGTCACCTTAGGATGTAGAGATGGCTCGTTGAAGGGCAGCCATAGGTGACTCTCTACGGTTCGTCTTGTCAACTCTTTGTCCATAGAGGTTGACGCGTAAGCAATTGTACCTTCACACAACAAAGACCAAGCAACATATGTTTGTGTGTGATAGAGGATCATGTCATTTGTGGCATGTCCATTCTTGTTCACAACACTATTAGCACAACTCAAGTATCGCAAACAAAATGCGTATGCAAGGTCAAAGTGCATGGGAATTGTTTGAACATCATCCAACTGTGGGAACTCAAAAACTCCATATAACATCTTAGTGTGGCACTCAAAGCAATTGACTAAAATATTGATGAACATCTTTGATGCAAAGCTAGGAGAATTCGGCAAAAACACATGAGGAAGAATATCCAAAGCAACATCATTATGTGTGCAAACCAACCATTGGAAAGAACTATTGTTCAATATATTGGATGCCATACACATATCATCAAAAGCCAAAATCATGGGGGTATGAGTATCGCAAGCGGAAACACAAGCAACATGTTTGCAAACAAACCAAATGAAAGAGCAAGTGGTCTTTCTGTTTGTTGCAACAACAATACGAGAGACTTGGAAGCTCTCATGACAATTCATGCTCAAAATGGCATTATGGTTGCACACAAAACATCGGAAAGAGAAATTGTTCAACATTTTGTGGCAACACACCAAGCATCAATATCCAATAGCAACGAGACATGATTGTCACAAGGTGAAAGAATACCATCAACATGCTTGCAATCAAACCATAGGAAAGAGCAATTTGTCAACATGAAAGATGCAAAGCATGCAAAAGGTATCAGAGCTGGGTTCGATCTTGAACTCACGTGGGGGATGCTCTCTAGAGCTCTTTTTGTCAATTCGTGCTCAACCGAGGTTGATATGATCATGCGGGTACCTACACACATCAAACACAAAAGGAAGAACATGTGTGCATGGTAGATAAATACATCATCCATCATGACATATCTTGCACATCACCATGAGTGTCAATCAAGTATGAAATAGATGCATGGTGAGTATGCAAGTGGTGAACATGCTTATCATGGCATTTACCAAAATCTCCAAAATCTAAGAAAGCTATGGGGGCCATCTCAATAGAATACATATGAGAATTATTGTTGCAAGCAAAACAAGTGAAAGAGCAATTATTCAACTTATTGCAAGCAACGGGAGAGATTGTAAAACAGTCATGACAAAGCATTATCCCAGGGGTACCATTGGTAACATCATTGCAAGCAAAACATTGGAAAGAGCAATTGTTCAACAAAGTGCAAGCAATGATATCATCAATGTAACGTTTAGAGCATGGCATGTCTATGGCAACATCATCACAATCAAATAATTTCACATGCTCAACAATATGCAAAGGCAAAGTATCACATGGAAATATCAAAGAAGCATATGTGATATCACAAACATCATCCATAGGATGCCAATCATCACAAGTCATCATGTCCACTAGTGGGATCATGGCATCATCAACACCCTTATTTTTACCTTGTTCATACCTCTAATATGAAGTGGGTGTTGTGGTAGCATTGGCCTCCATGTGGGCGACTTCTTCATCATGTATGGGGATGGCATCATCTTCATCCACCATGTACATCTTATCTGTCGGAGGCATCATCATCTCCAAGCTTGGCGCTTCTTGATCCATGGAACCGAGCACATCATGAGGAAACACACTAAAGGTAGAGGGTAAGTCGTTAGAAATCAAAGTGGTCTCACATGACCTATCAACTACCACTCTCAACTCACTAGGTGTATCACTCATTCCCTCAAAGTGGAAGCACTCAATCTCACATATGGTGGAGTCACTTGTCTCACTCTTGTTTTCACTCAAGTGGGCTAAGTGGCTCTCATACTCACATGGGATTGGTACCACATAAGCACTCAAGCATATGGGGGTAGGCTTGGTTCTCTCAACTCCATGTGCCTCCTTTGGTGAAGGGAAAGTCCCATGCTCACCATTCTTGACCTTGTCGTTGCCATCTTGCACCTTGGCTTGTGTAGTCCTCTTGATGTACTCGTCCAACTTGGCGAAGTAGAGGTCTTCGTCCTCCTCATCCATGAGGTTGCATGCGTCATCTAGGACGTCAAGTCTTGGCGTTGAAGCTTGATGGCGTGGAGGAGAGCTTGCTCTTGGTGCCATTTTGGTGGTGGCACGAGTAGTTGAAGGTGCCTTATGATGGTGTCGACGGAGGTCATTGGCGTGCCTTGCCAAAGGTTGATGTAGATGGCGCACTTGATCATCCACATGACGCTCGCGACGATGCTCCTTGTCCTTGGCACTCTTCTTGTGATGGTGGTGCATTCTTGAGCTTGGTTGAGCATTATGGATGGTGCTCAACATGTATTCTTTGTCTTCATGGCGAAGATGCCTTGAACGACGTCTTGTATCCTCTTGATGTTGGGGATGATCACGAGAGGAATTATGTTGATGAAGATTCTTCCTTCTTGGCGCCTCTTTGGGAAGATGATGTTGGGGCGCCACTCTTCTTGTAGGCGGTGGCACTTGTTGCCTTGGAGGTTGGTGCACTGACGCCTTGGAGATGGTCGTGCTTGGTGCCTTGGAGATGATGGCGCTTGATGGCTTGGAGGTGATGGCGCTCGTCTCCTTGGAGATGGTGATGCATGACGCCATGTAGGTGGTGGCGCTTGACGCCTTGGAGGTGGATCATCGAAGTAGGTGGTGCCCTTTGGTGTGGCACGCTTGGCCTTGAAGGTCATGGTTTCTTGATGATGCGTCTCTGCTAGCTTGGCGTAGTAGTCCTCCATCTCCAAGCGGTGGAGGTATTCTTTATGGCTCATGGAAGAGCCCTCGAAGTGGGTGAAGCTCGCCATGTCCTCCATGCTTGGTGAGGCGTCGTCGTTGTAGCACTCGAAGTCATCCATGCTTGGGGAGTCATTGTTGATGTAGTACTCCATATCACTCAAGCATGTGGAGCCATTGTCGGTGTAGTGCTCCATGCATGAGGAGCCATTGTTGATGTAGAGCTCCAATTCCTCCATGCTCGAGGATCCATAGTTGATGACGTGCTCCATGTCTTCCATGCATGTGGAGCCGTCATATGTGCAATGCTCTGGGTCCTCAAAGCATGCGGAGCCATTGTCGGTGTAGTGCTCCATCATGTCCTCTATACTTGTGGAGTCGTAGTCGTGGTGGCTCATCATGGATTCTTCATATAAATCATCCTCGGTTCCGGAGTCCCTAGACATGATTCACAAGACCAAGTGGTGTATATGGAAGTGGTAGGGGGTTAGGAATGCAACGCCAAACCTTACTTTACCTTGGAAGATAGTATCGTGCAAGTGGCAACACTTGAGAGCAATCAAAACCAAGCAAAGTGAAGTTCACGCGGAACACCAAAACCAACTAACCACTAAAAAACACACACACACAAAGCTTATGGTGGATAGGTATGGAAGGTGGCGTGTCCAAGAACAATCCGAAATCAAGATGTTGTAATAGCAAGTAAAGAACCACAATGATCACAAAGCAAAACAAGTCAATCCACAAGAGGAAATATGTACAAGGAAACACACACGGTGGGATAAATGGGACTTGAGCGGCGGAGAAAGTGAGCTAAGAACCAAATGATTACCTAGCGAAGACTATAAGCTCGTGTCGCACAAGTGTAAGGAGAGACGCTAGTTCGATTGCAATAAATTGGTGGGCTACAGGATATGCACAATAAGTACCACCTATTTGATGTTCATCGAGCTTGCGCTTCCTATTCTATGAGGCACTTGTTTGTTTCTTTCTTTTTCTTCTTTTTCTTTTTTTTCTATTTTTTTCACTTTTCTTTTCTTTTTCACTTGCCCCTTCCTTGTGCCAACAACTATACAAGATAACTATATGAGATAGCACGATCACAACTTTTGCTTGGTATTCTACAAGTATCAAATGTGCATAGCCCAAGGAATCATAGGAGGAAGTAGTCTCAATAGGTGTTTGTTGAACGCAAAGATAGTGTAGCTCACAAAGTAAAGCAAGTGGGGAGAAGTCGCGGAATTTTATACCTTTCATCGCCGATCTTCACCCTTTATTGGTAGATTCCGCCTTGCTCACAGAATTTGGATGGAGTAGATAGCATGAACCACGGATATGATGATGTAGAGATCCTTCTCCTCTTCAAAACGAGCTAAAGAACACCAAAATCCGAGTTCATATGCAAAAGTTATGCTCAAAACCGTGAAGCAGATTTTTCTGTCTGCAGGGGGCGGACAGTCCGGCCGGGCCGGATATTCCGGTCAGTTTAGGCCGGAAACTCCGGTGGGGCGGATATTCCGGTCCGTTTTGGCCGAACAGTCCAGTCCGGTCGAACTAGAACTTTCAGAACACGAATGAGACGAGTTTTGGCGGAAAAACTGGGACCAAAACCTAAAATTGATGGGGAAAATCAAGGAATTAGGCTATGGAAACGCAGGGGAAGGTAGATCAACAAGTTTAGCAAGTAATCCACGGATCAAAACCTACCAAAACACACTCAAATCACAGATCGATCCAAAACACGAATTGGGGCTGTTTTGAAGGAATTTTCGAATTAATGGGGGAAAAGACCAAATCGATGAGGAATCCGTGGCAACCAAAAGCTGATGATACCAGATGATGAGGGCAAACCTCTAGGGTGGCCTGATCTTCACGGATCTCGTGGTCAAATCGATGGGAAAGCGAGGGGAATGGGAAAAGGTAGCGGAAGCGGAAGCACACCTCGCGAAGAACACGATGAACATACGCAAAACACACATGATACAAGGCCGATTGCTCTCACCGGTGGCCACCGGTCCAATAGAATCCTTGCAAGGAAAGATCGGTCAACGTGCTCCCGTCAATCCCAAGCGGAGAGGGAAGAACACCTTGGAGAGGATCTTGACGTCTTGGCAAAGGGACACCGATGCCAAGGCCTTGTACAACGAGGGAGGCGCGATGCAAACTCCAACGAGGTGGTGACAATAGTCGATCCCCTTTGGTAGAAGGGGATGAGGCAAAACTAGAGATTCCACAAAGGGGGTTGTCTTTAGTCTATCATCTATGCCTAAGGGATACAATGAGGGGTGGGGGCTCTATTATAGGCCAGCCCAAGTTTAGGGGTAGTCTAGGCATAAAACTAGGGTTTGGTGCGGAATAGAAGGGTACATGGGCCAAGGGCCCAGATGTTGGCATGCATGCCCATCGCGTAGGCCGGACACTCCGGGTCGAGTGGGCCGGACAGTCCGGGGTGGCCGGACACTCCGGGTAGTGTCCGGGTAGAGTCCGATGTAGCACACAGAATGTCCGTGCTAGGACGGGGCTAGGGTAGGCCGGACACTATGGCTGAGTCGCGCTGGACAGTCCGGCTGCGCCGGACACTCTGGCCGGATTCGGGCGGACTCTCCGGGGCGATGACGGCGGAGACTCTCGTTCTGGAGCTAGCTGCTTTTGGTCCATCTTCTTGGTTGACTTGGGGACGATCTTGGGGACTTGGCGTTGTGGATGTAGTAGCATCCGCAGGACGGGCTGCATCAAGTAATATGCAAAAAGACCCTCTTTTGGAAAGATTGGACTAGTTCTTCCCTTCAAGCTCCTGGACTACTTCCTACCCATCAACCATTGTATTCCCTCTTGTGAGACCTACTTCTGATCATACTCCATGTGTTATTAACATTGGTACCAAAATCCCTAGGGCAAGCATTTTCAGATTTGAAAATTACTCGTTGCAACACAGTAATTTTATTGGTATTGTTCAAAATGCTTGGAATATCCCAAATGGGTATCTTGACAGTGCAAAAAACATCAATGCAAAGCTCAAGAATGTTAGAAGAGGTCTGAAACTTTGGGAAAAAACCTTCCTTGCCTCAAATAGCAAATTGCTAGTGTTAATCTGGTTATTGAACTATTGGACAATCTAGAAGAATTAAGATGTCTTAATATTTTAGAGCGGAACCTTAGAGATATCCTGAAGACTCATGTCATTACTCTACTTAAAAATCAAAAATCTTATTGGAAACAAAGGGGTAAGATCAATGGGTCAAGCTTGGAGATGGCAATACAAGATTCTTTCACACAAAGGCAACTATCAACTATAGGCATAACTACATCTCAACTCTCAAAAATTCTGACCAAGCAAAAAATCTGTAACCATGATGGAAAGGATGCAATACTATGGACTGCTTTCAAATCGAGAATAGGCACATCTGATAATACAACCATGCACTTCAACCTAGTTGATTTCTTTTGTGATGGCATAAACTCAAACATGAGATCAAATTTGGAAATCCCTTTCTCTGATAAAGAAATTGAATATGTGGTGAAAGAACTTCCCAATGAAAAATCACCTAGGCCAGATGGCTTCAACAATGAGTTCATCAAATGTTGCTGGCCTATTGTTGGTAATGACATACAAAAGTTGATTCAAGATTTCTATGATCATAAGATATCACTAGAAAGCATCAACTCATCCCTCATCACCTTGATACCTAAGAAGAACTGTCCTGAAACTCCATCAGATTTTAGACATATATCTCTTCTTAATAGTTTATTAAAGATTATAACTAAGTTGCTTGAAAACAGACTGCAAAAGATCATTTTGAAACTTTTCCACAAAAACCAATATGGGGTTCTTCAACAATGGTCCATTCAAGACTGTGTTGGCTGGGGGTTTGAATACCTTTACCAATGCCATCATTCAAAAGAAGAAATACTCGTGCTAAAACTAGATTTTGAGAAGGCTTTTGACATGATTGAACACAATGTTATGATTGAATTTCTTAAGGCAAGAGGATTTGGAGAAAGATGGATAAAATGGATTCAATTAATATTAAGTTCTGGTACTTCCTATGTTTTACTAAATGGTGTTCCTGGAAAAAAATACTGTAGAAGAGGAGTAAGACAAAGTGACCCATTATCATTACTACTCTTTGTCCTTGCTGCTGATTTGCTACAATCCATAATGAACAAAGCAATGGCACATAATTTGATTTCAGCTCCACTCAACTGCCCAGCCTATCCTGATTTCCCTGTAATTCAGTATGCTGATCATACACTTTTAGTCATGAAGGCTAATGCTCAGGAATTACTTTGCTTAAAATCTTTACCAAACACCTTTGCTGCTTCAACTGGCCTAAAGGTGAACTATCAGAAATCAAGCATGATTCCCATTAACATGGATAGTGAAAGGCTGGCACATTTTGCAAGTACCATGGATTGTCAGAAAGAGTCTTTTACTTTTACATACCTTGGTTTACCTTTAGGCCTTACAAAGCCTTCACTAGAATATTTCATACCAATGGTTCATGGAGTGGAAAACAGATTATGTGGAATAGCTAATTTCCTCAATTATGGTGGTAAACTCGAAATGGTCAAGTCGGTCTTATCTTCTTTGCCAATGTTCTACATGAGCTGCCTAGAAATATCTCCCACAATCAAGAATCAATTGATCAAATATTCTAGACATTGTTTATGGAGAAAGAAAGGTTTAGAAAGTACAGATGTCCAAGCAAATGGTTCTTCCCTTGTGGCTTGGGACAAAATCTTTAGACCAAAAAATCAAGGAGGATTAGGTGTGTTAAATCTGAACATTCAAAACAATGCCTTGTTGCTAAAAAACTTGGATAAGTTTTATAATGATCATGACATCCCTTGGGTCAAATTGGTGAAAAATTCATATTATGCTGATGGTTCAGTCCCTAGTAATCATTTGGAAGGATCATTCTGGTGGAGAGCTCATCTCAAATTACTAGATACATACAAAGCAATGGCTAGAGGAAACTTGTGAAATGGTAAAACTATTTTATTCTAGACTGATCTATGGGAGGACCAATGTCTTCATCACAAATTTCCACACCTCCTATCTTTTGCAAAAAATACAAATTTCACTGTACATGATGTGGTGCAAACAGGATTTCTTGAGGATATTTTCCACCTACTTTTATCTCAACAGGCATACAATGAGCTCGAGCAGATGGAAATTAGTTGTCAGCAAGCTTCAGCAAAGATTCAAGAAGACAAAACTGATATATGGTCATATATCTGGGGGAATACTAAATTCACTTCGCAGAAAGCTTACAAAGTCATGATTGGCTATCAACCCACACCACCTCACTTTTCATGGATTTGGAGTACTTCTTACCAACAGAAACACAAGTTCTTCTTTTGGTTACTTCTTCAAGACTATTTAAATACCAGAAATCTCCTTAGAAGGAAAAACATGTAGTTACAATCCTACTCCTGTGCAGTCATGGACTGCTCACAAGAAGAAACATTAACACATATTTTTTGGACATGTCCTTTTGATGAGAACTGTTGGGATTTCATATGTCCACAAAGACATAGAGGGTTATCAGTATTTGAAGCTATTGAGGATATAAAAGAGAAATTAAAGTTACCTTTTGCTATGGAAATTATTATACTGGCAGCATGGGCTATATGGATCACAAGAAACAACAAGATATTCAATAATCAAAGGCCAAGTTTCAATAGTTGGAAGGCAAATATATAAAGAAGAAATAAGATGGATTAACTTTAGAATAAAAAGAAACCTTACTGAGAATTTCAAATCTTGTCTTTTAGATAGACCTTTGTAACTTTTTGTATATACTCCTTTTATAAATATAAAAATTGCAATGAGCCTTGGCTCACTATTCATCCTCAAAAAGAAGGTGTCCGATCTTTCGACGAGATGGTGATAGTAAAATTTGGTGGAGTTTGGGCTTGACGATCCAACTACACGTGCAAGGACGAGCGCCAATGCAATCGCTAGGCCAACCTCCTAGAGGTTACCGATCTTGCAGAAGCACGATCAGCCTGACCAACGAGGGTCTTAATTCCTAGATGAAATAGAGAACAAGTAAGAACTAATATTGCAATCAAGATATTGCGGATAAAGATGACAGATTTATTGAAATCGTGGGATCTTGAATAGGTGAGAAGTACAAGAGGTCTCTGCGACACTCAAGCCTTGGCGAAGTTGCAATGATGGCTAACTTTTAGTCTAAACAAAAATCCGAGTCTAAAGTGACTTCTATGGGGGGTATTTAAGGGGTAAAAGGTGGGGTTTTGGCTAGGCCTAGGTATGGTGGCTAAATCCAACCATAGAAGGCCTTTTCCCCTCAAATACGAACTAAAAGGTGGCTATAAAAAATCCTGTGAAAATAACATGGGCCTGGCCCAAAATAAAGGTGATGCATCACCAAATTAAGCAATGGACGAATCTATGATGTAATATTCTTGAATATTTCGTCCAAGCCTTCAATCTTCATTATGGTGGCTTCAAAGTTCCGAAATCTCAACTTGTGGCATCCTCTTCAATCCTCATATGTTTGCTGCCATCTCCATGCATGATCATGCTCTAATGCTTGTCCCTCTCATCCCTTCTAGGTCCATCATTCCTAAGAGTAAAAACACATCTGATTTAGGCAGCATCATATTCTCATGTATATGAGGAATAGTTCCAAGAAACGAAAGTACCTAATAGTTAAGTTGCTAGGCACGAGATCGAGTGATAGGTCCTTGTATTTGTGTAGCTATAGGTACAGTGGTTGTATCAATAGATGGGATGTCCAGATAATGCTCCCCTTCTTGAATTGAAGTCGTCCTCGATGCAATCTCATCTTCCTCACCAAAGTAAGGCTTCAAATCTGCAATGTTAAATGTAGGACTAACCATACCAAAATCAGCAGGTAACTCAAGTTTATATGCATTATTATTTATTTTTTATAACACCTTAAAAGGACCAGCAGCACGTGGCATTAACTTAGACTAGTGAAAATCAGGAAATAGATCTTTACGCAAATGGAACCAAACAAGATCACCAACATCAAACACAACATGCTTTCTCCCTCTTGTCGTGGAAATGGCCACGACAATCGCTATTATTAGCAGCGATTGATTGAATCGGGGGCGAGAGCTAGCGGCCATCTGCGGTATGAGATGGGGGCGGATGCACATGGTTTACCCAGGTTCGCCCCCCGGAGGGTAAAGGCCTACTCCTGCTAGATTAGATTGATGGAGAGCGAGTTACAGAGGCGGCGAGCTCGGCGTCTAAGCAGCGAGTCGCTTGAAGGGGTGTATGATGGAACGTAAGCCCTCGGGATACCCTAGGGAGGTCTATATATGAGACACCTCGCTAGGGTTTACAGTTTACAACCAAACATAATATGGATTCGGATGATTTGACCTAATCCGACTGGGCTTCGAGTATGCTTTTGGGCCTCCAGTCTCCAGTCGCCATGCGTTCTCCCTAGTCGCATTCTAGTCGTCGTCCTGCAGGTCCACTCGCGAGACATTTGGCCCAATCGGAACGTCCTGCTGAGCATACCCCATTCAGCATATCCCCATCAGTAGCCCCGAGGCCATTGTTGATTCAGATGCAGGTGTCCTTTTGGCAGTCAGAGTAGGCGAGTCCAATTTGGACGCCCAGTCGAATCGGCGGTGAACTCCACCGAGACCAAGGAAATTATCCCCAGGTTTCTAGTCGCTGCTTCGGCAAATGTTACCGCTGTCAAGTCGCTCCTTCGGCGAGTGGACAGGGGCCAGTTGCAAACGAGTCGAATGGAGGAGTTGGACCGTCAACTTGGTCAAACTATCCGTTGGATATTCCAACGGTAACTTCGGCGTAATTACCGCGGGTAGCGGCTACCCCAAGTTTGGCGGGCAGCACCTCCTTATAAGGGGAGTAATAAATCAGTTCTGCAGGTCCTTTCCCGCATTCTTCATTCTCGCGCACCCATTTCTTCTGTCTTCTCTCGATCCAATCTCTCACACCGAGCGATACCACGTCCTTCCTGATGGCGCCTCCAAAAGGTTCATGGGGGAAATCCAAGTGCACCACGGCCCAGCTCAAGTCCTTCGAGGATACCGGAGTCCTCCATAAGGGGAACTAGCGGGTCCCTGCGCCTTCCGAGACCGAGCCAAAACCGCGGGCCGGCGAATTCATCTGCTTCCCCAGCCACCTAGAGAGGGGCTTGGGGTTCCCTACTTCATTGTCCTTCCGGCGTTTCTGCGCGTACTACGCGATCAAGTCGTCGGATCTTGGTCCGCACAGCATCGAGCAGCTGGCAATCTTCATCGCCTTCTGCGAATGCTACCTCGGCTGCATGCCGTACTTCTCGCTATGGCTGGAGCTTTTTCACGGCCACATCGGGCGCGAGGCGTCCAGCGGCCTGATGTTGGCGGCCGGCGGCGTCACATGCAAATTGAAGCCGAAGGCCAACTTCATCAAGCTTCTACTGCCGAAGAAGGCCGCGAGCGAGTGGAAGAAGAGCTGGTTCTACGTGAAGGAGTCCACTCCCTCCGGTGAAGTGCCGCTTCCCGAGTTCATCGCAGAAAGGAGTCAGCCTCGCCGGCTGGCGGCGAACAAGCTCCCCGAAGACTAGAGGATGGCCGTCGCGGAGATGATGGATCAGATCCAGAGGCTGAAGGACCAGGGGTTGTCCTCAATCAACCTCTACAACTGCTGGCTCGGGCGGCGTCTAGTCCCGCTAGTGGCTCGGCCGCATTGGATGTATGAGTACAGCGGGAAGCACGACCCCTCTCGGACCAGCAAAGAGTCGTGGGGAGGCCGAAAACTATAAGGCCGCCCTGAAGAAGATCACCGACGCGGAATTTACAACCACATCGGCTGGGCTCGCCCCTTACATTCCCGTGAAGAACGAAGCCCCCACAGTAAGTTCTTCTTCCTCAAATTTCCTTTTAGTCACAATTCATGTGGTGCAATTTGCAGTCGCATTGTTCGATACCTATTAGTGGCTATTCTCAGTTGTTCCAGGTGCTACAGGGTTGGGTCCCTCCACTCGACGAAGAGGTCGCCCGAGAGTTCGAAGAGGCCTCCGAAGGTGACGAGGAATAGGGGGAGGTTCCTCCCCCGGCGCATGTGACTCGCGAGACTCGCATGCAGAAGCAACGCGAGCTCGAGGCGAGCCGTAGTCTTGAAGAACATGAAGAAGGCAACGAAATCTTGCAAGAGCACACTTCTCGGCGAATGGCCGTGCCGGCAAAACCCTCGCGCAAGCCGAAGTCACCAGCGAAGAAGGCGGCATCGCCATCCAGGTCGACGGTGGTGTTTGAGTCACATGACGAGTCCAAGGACGACACGACTGAGACCTCGCGCAAGATCCCAGAGGACGCGATTCCGATGATGGGATTGGAGGCTGAGGACACCGAAGCGGCGGTAGAAGTTCCTCTGGCAGTGATTGTACCAATAGCTTCAACGGTGCCAGAACAGGAGGCGACCGATGCCGCGGCTTCGAAGTCACCGCAACCATCGGGAGCGGCCGCGTCTTTGGAGCCAGAGATTCCAGCGACCGCGGCTTCGTCATCAAGGAAGCCTGCGGTGCCGTGGGCTTCAAATGTCTTTGAGAGAGGTCTCACACGCAAGCTGGGGCTGGAATTAGACAAGCCCGCCCACATCATCACCGGGTTGCGCGTTCTTCCGGTCGCCAAGTAAGCTTCAAATTTTCCCTTCCAAATCATGTTCCGTTTTTGTGTTATCTCTATGCTGACTTTCGAGGTTTGGCAGGTCTGGCGCCAAGAAGATTGGTCGCCCTTCGGTGGCAAAGATTCTGCCAGTCGCCACCGCAGGGGAAGGTAACCTCCCCAAGAAGAGGAAGCCTACTGCTGACGTCGCGCCCGCGGAGGGCGCAAAGAAGCAGAAAGGAGATGCAGGCGATGTCGCGGCAGGACATAGAGCCAAGGGGAGTGATCCTGCTGTGACCGATGAGGAGGTGGAAGCTACCTAGTCGGAGCCAGCCAAAGGGGCTTCGTTGACGGAACCATCGGCCCCGACGACTAGTGCCCCGGCTAGAGCCTCTGCAACATTTCCGCGCTTCATGGTGAAGGGTTTTCCAGGCGTGGCAGAAAACCAGTCTCCGCAGATGCTGGAGATTGTTGATGAGGACGTTGGGTCTCGTCGCGGGCGTACCTCCTTTGTGGTCCCTTCGACGGACGCCGGAGAACTTCACAAGATGCTTGGCGTCGCCATTCAGGTACGTCCAGTCCCCGAGTGTCTAGTCACTGAATTTCAGCGGCTAGGCACTGAGTTTCTTCTAGTCTCCGGTCCCCGAGTTCCTGGTTGCTGAATTTCAGCGGCTAGGAACTAATTTTCTTCTAGTCGCCAGTCCCCGAGTTCCTGGTCGCTGAATTTCAGTGGCTAGGAACTGAATTTCTGTTATTGTGAGTGCTAACTTTTCGTTCTGCTTGCAGGGCGTGCAGAGGGAGTCTACAGATCGACAAGCCGCAAAGGAGCGTCTGGAGCGTGATCTGCGTGTGGCGTAGGAGGTGAACCGGCGACTCCAGGAGACTGTTGGTGAGTACTTGTTTTGTTTTTCGGCTGCGAACTGTTGGTGTTCCGTAGTGTTCACAGTCCCTTCTTTCCTTTTCAGATGGTCTTCTGGCTGCGATTGCCAAGGCCCGAGAAGGATATGTCCCAATTGCCGAGATGGACGTGGAGAATGGGCGTATCGACTCGCTGGCCAGGGAGTTGGAGGAGGCGAAGGCTGCCTCAATTTCTTCTGAGGATAGAGCGAAGGCTGCGGTCGCTGCAGCTGAAGAGGAGTAGAAGGCCGCGGACTCAATCATCCTGGGACTGCAAAGCGATCACGCCGCCTTGGAGACGCATGTCACTGAGAACTGCCGGAAGCTCCTTGGTGAGTCGCTTTTTTTTGCTTAACGTGTGCGGCGAGTCCCCGAGTGGGGGAATCCGTAGTGTCACTGACGTCTGATGTTGCAGCGGTGATAGGACAAAGCGACCCAGTGGTGCAGACCTTCAACGCTTCGCAGTGCGTGACTGCCGTGGTGAACGTCGCCACTGCCTCGACGTTGTGCGTCCTAGCAGTTCTTCAAGGAATGTCCCCCACCGAGGTTATCCCTGGGGGACTGACTGAAGTGTGGCGCTATCTGGAGGAGGTACCCAGCGTCGTGGAGTGGATGGCACGCTCAGCTTTCAGGCGCGGGGCCACCACGGCATTGAATCTGGGGCTTGCTCATTTCCTCGACGACTTTGACCTCGACGACATGACCAGCGGCTACCCTTCGACGACTGGTACGGTGGAGATGTCAGAGGTATTGAAGCTGACCGCCAAGGCCGCCCCCTTGGCTGATCGGGTGTTGGCGATGGGGGACCTTCTACCGTACCAAGAGACGATGGTGGCGCCTGGTGACCCCGAGCCAGAGCATCGTGATCTGAAGTCGGAGCAGCCCTTCCGGTCAGCGCTGTCGAAGTCGCTATCGACCTACCCAATGAACCCGTGGGAGCCATTCGTTCATGTCAAGGGTGGTGTGGATGCTTCTTCATCAGGGCATGCGAAATAGATAGCCTTCCTAGGCGATTTTTAAGATATGCCAAGTGGCGACTGCCTGTAATATGAACAATATTTTGTATGAGTAAGAGGAGTCAATCGACTCGCAATGCAAACTTGATTTTGTGGTGTATTTAACTTTTGTGTGAGCGAGTCCCCGAGCGCGTCCGCCCTTTCATGGGGTATAACTCGTTTGTATACGTATGTGTTTGCTTTGGTTTTTGTTGTTTGTCCCTTGCGTTCTCCGAAGGGGCGAGTCCCCGAGCGTAGCACTTAGCCGTTTTGGGCGCGTGCCTGTTGCGAGTTACTGATGCGTTGTTTGTAACGTGTCTCCTCCCCTGGCTCGGAGAACCAGTCGCTGGGCGAGTCCAAGGCAGCTCTCTTACTTCGTGTATTCCCGAGCCGCGTGAGGGTTTCCACTTTTGCGGAGTCCCCGTGCGTGGTACTTAACCGTTCGTGTCGCTTTGCGCGAGGATGGGAAGGACAGGTCGCTGTGAGAAGCGTATATCGGTCGTCTTGGCCTTGTGGGCCAGTCGAGCTAGGCGACTCTGATGGTGGCTCCGGGTTGGCGTATTCGTGGACGTCCTAAGGCCCAAATTTTTTCGATGCCCTTAGGCCGCACTACTTAGCCGTGTCGGTCGCTCGACCAAGGGTTGACTTCCGTGGGTAGCGTATTGCTAATTGTATGAGTGCTAGTGGCACAAGAGTATGGCAAGTAGACACAATTTGTGTGATCCGAATGAATTTCATTATATATCATCTAGGTACAAGTTTGAGTTCTATGTATAGAACTTTCAGAGGAGGTTTACATTCCATGGCCTCCCAACCTCGAGCTGGCCATCGCCTCGTATGTCGATGAGGTAGTAGGCGTCGTTGCCAAGGACTCGCCCTATGGGGAATGGCCCCTCCCATGGGGGGAGAGTTTGTGCATGCCCTTCTTGTCTTGAGCCAGTCATAGGACCAGATCGCCCTCCTAGTAGGTGCGGGTCCGGACTCGGCGGCTATGGTAGCAGCGGAGTCCCTGCTGGTAGATGGCGGTGCGGGAGCAAGCCAGGTCGCATGCCTCGTCGATCTGGTCGATGCTGTCTTGGCGGGCAATCTCGTTTGTCACCTCGATGTAATTGACGACTCGAGGTGAGTCGTGCTCCAGGTCGGTTAGCATTACGGCTTCAGCACCATACACCATGAAGAAAGGTGTGAACCCGTTGGAACGGTTGACGGAGGTGCGGATCCCCCATATTATAGAGGGGAGTTCTTCGACCCAGCATCCTGGAGTGCGCTCGAGGGGCACTTGGAGTCGCGGCTTGAGCCCGTGGAGGACGCTCTGATTGGCGCATTCTGCTTGGCCGTTCGACTCCGGGTGGGCGACTGAGGCGAGATTAAGTCGTATGCCGTGTTCTTCATAGAATTCTGTCATGGCGCCCTTGGCGAAGTTGGTGCCATTGTCCGTTATGATGCTGTGCGGCTAGCCATACCGGTAGATGAGCTCGCGTAGGAATTTGGTGGCCGTCTTGCCATCGCACTTTTTGATCGGCTTGGCCTCGACCCATTTGGTGAACTTGTCGACTGCGACCAGGAGGTGGGTGAAGCCGGATGGGGCCTTCTTGAACGGGTCGACCATGTCCATGCCCATACAGCGAATGGCCATGTGATGGGAATGTTCTTGAGTGTCGAACCAGGTAGGTGCGTCTGGTTGGCGTACTTCTAGCACCCGACGCATCGTTGGACGATGTCGATGGCGTCGGCAAGCGCTGTGAGCCAGTAGAAGCCATGCCACATGGCCTTGGTGACCAGTGACTTGGCGCCGGCGTGATGGCCGCAGTCGCCGCCGTGGATGTCCTGGAGGATCTTGCGACCCTCTTCTGGTTGTACGCAGCGCTGGAACATGCTAGTCATGCTGTGTTTGTGGAGCTCGCCGTTGATGATGACGAAGGACTTGAAGCGGCACGCGATCATTTGCGCCTCCGTCTTGTTGCTTGCGAGGATCTTGTGCTCGAGGAAGGCGACATATGGTGCCATCCAGTCACTGGGCTCCATGATCATGGCGACTATGGCCGGCTCGGGCTGTAGTGGTATCCCGATGTCTATCTCCTTCGGTAGGCAGACCGAAGGTGTTTGGATGATGTCGAGGAAGACACCTGCGGGTGGCGTTTGCCGAGCTGACTCGATGCGGGAAAGGGAATCTGCCTCCTTGTTCTTTCGCATGTCGATCCACTCGACGGAGTAGCCGTCGAAGTGTCCTCCCAGCTAGTCTACCGCTTGGCGGTACGCGATCATTGTTGGAGAGACGGCGTCGCAAGTTCCGGCGACCTGGCCGACGACTAGATCGGAGTCGCCATAGCACCGTAGGCGGTTGATGTTCATCTCCTTGGCGGCCCGCATGCCGTGGAGGAGGGCCTCGTATTCTGCCATGTTGTTTGTTAATACATTGCAAATGTATCAATAATTTTTGATGTTCCATGCTTGGTTTTATCTACTTTCTTATGTTTTGTTCCGACTTTGGAGTACTTTTCATAGACTTTCTTGGACTAACCTATTAACAAGATGCCACAGTGCCAGTTGCCTGTATTCTGCTGTTTTGGTTCCAGGAAAGTGAGAAAATCAATATTCTCAGAATTGGACCGGACAAAAGCCAAAGTTGATATTTTACCGAAAGACTCACGGAGCCAAAAGACGAGATGGAGAGGGGCTAGGGGCTGGCCACACCACCTGGTGGCGCGGGCTAGGCCAGGCCGCGCCAGGGGGTGGTGTGGACCCC
The DNA here is from genome assembly GCA_910589775.1 of Avena eriantha. Classification (NCBI taxonomy): domain Eukaryota; kingdom Viridiplantae; phylum Streptophyta; class Magnoliopsida; order Poales; family Poaceae; genus Avena; species Avena eriantha. Next base: position 174,132,483 of record OU342745.1, on the reverse strand, counting down.
TCCGGCACCCCCTCGGTCTCTCCTCTTGCCTATAAGAGCCTCCCGATGCAAAAACCCTAAATAATCAATCAGAAATCCATGAAAAGTTCTGCAGCGTCGCCGCCACCGAAGGGGAGATTCGGGGGATAGAAAGTCTCTGTTCCGGCACCCTGCCGGGATGGGGAAGTGCCCCCCGAGCCATCTCCATCGATCTCCACCACCATCTCCATCACCATTGCTAATTCCCATGATGAGGAGGGAGTAGTTCTCTCTTGAGGCTAAGGGTTATACCGGTAGCTATGTGTTCATCTCTCTCTATGCATGATCATATTGAGATCATGAGCTTGTAATCTATAGATCTACCTTGCTACTCAAGTGCTTTAATAGATCTCTGCTCTCCCCATGTGTGTTAAAGTGACAGCGTGCACACCATGGTGGCACTTAGGCTAGAGATTACAAATACTTGTTATAAGTTATATTTGGAGTTGGATGTCTATGAAATTGTGGTGTTTGTTGGAACCATCTAGTGCTCAAGGTGACAGTGTGGGGTTATCTAGATGGGAAAGGCTTACGTTGAGGTGTGTTGTTATAGCCTACCATCGATTAGAGTATCCAACCGGAGAGTAGTTAAGAGTAGTATCATAAAGAGACGATATTTATATGAGAGTGTTCACTAGTGATAGTATGATCCCTAGGCCTTGTTTCTAAGCATTGAAATACCGTTTGCAATTAGATCTGTTACATGTTTGCTTGCTTCCATCTTTATTTCAGTTTGCCTTTAGTCTCTTCCACGCCATCAAGCTATTTTCTAGCACCGTTGTCTTATATCTATACCACTTGTATTTCACTATCTGTTCGCCAAACTAGTGCACCTATACACCTGACCAGTATATTGGGTGTGTTGCGGACACGAGAGACTTCTTGTATCTTGATTGCAGGATTGCTTGAGAGGGGATACCTTTGACCACTTCCTCCCTGAGTGATCCACGTAAGGGAAAACTTGTGGTTGTTCTACAAACCTCTACACTTGGAAACCCAACAACTGTCTACAAGAATAGAAGTGTGCTGACATCAAGCTATTTTCTGGCGCCGTTGCCGGGGAGGTAAGGTAAAAGGTACTCACATCCTCCGGTGTGAGTGCTCGAAGTTATTTCCTTTAGAATCTGCAATTTTGTCTTTTTGTTTCTTGATTTTATTTTCACAAGTTAGGTTTAATGGAAAACAACAAAAACATTAGAGAGCTTTATAGTATTTATCTTGAGTTAGGACATGGAGCGTTTGAAGAGAAAATTAAAAAACCTATGGAACTTTATTTGCATGCTAATAACAATGTTGTTAGTATGAATTCTTTGGACACCATTATTGCTAATGCTATGTAAAAGTCTAATCTTGGGGAAGCTAGTCTTTATGAAAATGATCTTTTTAGTTCACCAGCTTTGGAACATAGCTATTCTATTGCTTATGATGATACAAAACCTCCAATATATGATGATTACAATGATTAATATGATATTTTCAGTCCACCTACTATTGAGGAGAAAATTAATGATTACAACATGCCCCCTATATTTGATGATTATGGTGATGAGAATAATAATGATTGCTATTTTGTTGAATTTGCTCCCACTACAATTAATAAGAATGACTATGCTTATGTGGAGAGTAATAATTATTATATGCATGTGGATCATGATAAGAATGTTTTATGTGATAGTTATATTGTTAATTTTATTCATGATGCTACTGAAAGTTATTATGAGAGAGGGAAATATGGTTTTATTCATTTCAACAATATTAAGTTTCCCCTCTTTATGTTAAATGTTTTGAAGTTGCACTTGTTTTGCTTTCCTATGCTTGTTGCTTTGTGATTTCATGACTTGTTTCTTTACAAGATTCCTATGCATAGGAAGTGGGTTAGACTTAAACGTGTTTTGAAATTTCTTCTGATGCTCTCTTTTACTTCAATTCATATTTCCTATGTGAGCATCTTCTCAAATTATCATGCCTAACTTAAAGGCGTTAAAGAAAAGTACTTATTGGGAGATAACCCAAAAGTTTTAGATGAGTCTTGGAAGTTATTATTTATGTAATAACCGCTCCTTATCCTTTTTATTTGCTTTTTCTGCCAAGAGTAACCTCTAATGAGAGGGAAGTAATGCTTGGGAAACTTGCTGTCCTGAAACATATTTCTGTGCTTCACCGTAAAAATTCGTGTAAAATCTCTGTACATCCTTTTGAGGCGTGAATGTTTGTGCTTCTGCCCCATGTTGTTATCTAACTTTCGTTAGTTCAACCCTTTTTTATTTGAGCAACAGAAGGTCTTCGAAAAATTTGTCTTTACCTGCTGGTCTGTTTTGCCAGATTTCTGCCTTTATTTGCATTTGCTTCTTGTCGATTCCTTTTTGAGTTCTTTTTGGGGAATTGAGATTTTTGAGGGAAGTGCTACAGTAGGTTGTGTTTTAATGGAAGTTTTATTGGTGTTGGAACTGAACCTAAAGACCTATTATCTTGAGTGCACTAATGTTGTGAGTAAAGATTGTGTGAAGTTTTGTATGAAGGAAAAATTTCAGGTGTATGGAAGGAATGAGTGATGAGATGAAGAATGGACTAAAGCTAAAGCTTGGGGATGCCACGCGTGTCATCCTAAGAAATATCCAAGAAGTACAAGCGTCAAAGCTTGGGGATGCCCAAGGCATCCCCTTCTTCATCAATAAAAATCCCAGGCTTCTTCCAAACGCTTCATTTTTATTGTTTCAAGCACAGTTGTGTTGTTCTTGGAGCGTCTTATTTTTCGTTTACGTTTTGGTTTTTCGTTTGCTTAGTTTGCTGAATAAATTGGTTGGACCCCCTCTTTCATACATTGGTTTTCAAATAGTTTGGTTTGGATGGAAAAGATTAGGAAAGTTCATGCTTAAGTGGTAAAGAGAGCTTGTTTTTGACTGTGGCCTATGCTTTGTCATGCCATCTTTGACATTGTTTTGGCTTTATGCATAGTATTCTTTGCTGTAGCATGACTTGTTATAAACAATTGATATTGCTTAATGTGCCTTGGATGAATCATGCGTTGTTTTAGCATATTAAAGCATAGTATAGTGGTATTCTCCTTTGATGCTTTGTTTGGGTTGACTTGGTGCATGCTCACACCATGTTATGACTATCCAAAGTCACCATAGCCTTTATGATCCTTTAGTTTTCAATTTGTAGTATCACTTTATGCTTTGATCAATGATGTTTTGTCACTCTGCATGATTATGGCCATTATTGCTCTCTTAGTTTGTCGCTCCCAGTTTTTTGCTAGCCCCCGTAACCAAGTGTGAATTCCACTCATGCATCCAACTCCTTAAACCAAGTTATTCCAAAGAGTCCACCATACCTACCTATTAGCATATCGTATTCCAAGTATATTCATGTTTTTATATACCTTCCGAATTAAACTTGTTATGTGAAAATTAGTGATTAAAGCTCTCACGAACTTGATGGCACACTTTACTTTCTTGCATTTAATAAACTTGAACCATTGGGTCCATCTTTGTTGCGTATATGCTTGTGCTTTATAAGTTGAAATTAGCAGAACCATATATCAAGGGGAACGCTTTCAACATTGCACTTGTACTTTGTACCCCGTTGATATCATGTTCTTTTGCTTATGGATCCCGGTGGTGTGAAATAAAAGTGGAACTTGTAAGATCATGGAGTTTGTATGTGTGTTAGAGAAACGCCTGGGCCGCTAGCCTAAGCCATGCCTAATCATGGTGGAAACTTGCAGCATCACCATAATAAGCACTCTATGAAGCATCCTAAATAAAAACCTATGCAAATAGCAAATAATAAGATTGCTGAGATGCTCATTGTCTGCTTGCCTTGTCATTTTGATTATGGGATAGCTCCTGTGTCATGTGCAAGGGGTACCCCGTTGGCGGTTCTTTATGATACACATGTACTTACAATGACAAGAGCTTACTCGTGACTAAAGTTGAGTAGCATGAGGTTCTGTCTTCGTAAGTAAGGGGCATGAGATTTCGGTTTATAACTTGTCAAGCATATCCTCTTAGTTGTGTCACTTTAACCTTAATCACCTTCAAGATGCTTATGATAGGGGCAATGAGAGTTGAAAGCTATACGTACCATAATTTTTGGAAGCTCTTTATGAGACTTGAACCCCTACTTCCTTCTATGAAGGCCATTCTTCCACCATTACATTGAGTCTCCACCTTCTATCTTTATGCACCTACTTTGAGAGCATAGTGGCCATTCTTAGTTCTATGTGCATTCTCCCAAGACTAGTTGATTGATGCATAACTTGATATTGCTTGATTTAAACTATTTGTATCTAGTCACTCTTATGAACTTTGAAGGTGTCCTATGCATTTATATTTGCTACTCTATGAGGGACAAGCTGAATGCCACTATGCTATGTTTCATGCTATATTGAAGTACTATGATCCCATCTTTGAATGTTTTACAAATACTTTGATCAAGTTTATAACGGTGCATGTCACCTCAAAAATTATTCTTTCTTTTTATCACTTACCTACTCGAGGACGAGCAGGAGTTAAGCTTGGGGATGTTGATACATTGCAAATGTATCTATAATTTTTCATATTCCATACTTGGTTTTATCTACTTTCTTATGTTTTGTTCTGACTTTGGAGTACTTTTCATAGACTTTCTGGGACTAACCTATTAACAAGATGCCACAGTGCCAGTTGTCTATTTTCTGCTGTTTTTGGTTCCAGGAAAGTCAGAAAATCAATATTCTCGAAATTGGACCGGACAAAAGCCAAAGTCGATATTTTACCGAAAGACTCACGGAGCCAGAAGACGAGACGGAGAGGGGCCAGGGGCTGGCCACACCACCTGGTGGCGCGAGCCAGGCCAGGCCACGCCAGGGGGTGGTGTGGGCCCCTCCGGCACCCCTCGGTCTCCCCTCTCGCCTATAAGAGCCTCCCGATGCAAAATCCCTAAATAATCAATCATAAATCCACGAAAAGTTCCGCAGCGCCGCCGCCACCGAAGGGGAGATTCGGGGGACAGAAAGTCTCTGTTCCGGCACCCTGTCGGGATGGGGAAGTGCCCCCGGAGCCATCTCCATCGATCTCCACCACCATCTCCATCACCATTGCTGATTCCCATGACGAGGAGGGAGTAGTTCTTCTCGAGGCTAAGGGTTCTACTGGTAGCTATGTGTTCATATCTCTCTCTATGCATGCTCATATTGAGATCATGAGCTTGTAATCTATAGATCTACCTTGCTACTCAAGTGCTTTAATAGATCTCTGCTCTCCCCATGTGTGTCAAAGTGACAGCGTGCACACCAGGGTGGCACTTAGGCTAGAGATTACAAATACTTGTTATGAGTTATATTTGGAGTTGGATGTATTTATGAAATTGTGGTGTTTGTTGGAACCATCTAGTGCTCAAGGTGACAGTGTGGGGTTATCTAGATGGGAAAGGCTTACTTAGAGGTGTGCTGTTATAGCCCTACCATCGATTGTAGTGTCCAACCGGAGAGTAGTTAAGAGTAGTATCATAAAGAGACGATATTTATATGAGAGTGTTCACTAGTGAAAGTATGATCCCTAGGCCTTGTTTCTAAGCATTGAAACACCGTTTGCAATTAGATCTGCTACATGTTTGCTTGCTTCCATCTTTATTTCAGTTTGCCTTTAGTCTCCTCAATGCCACCAGGCTATTTTCTAGCACTGTTGTCTTATATCTATACCACTTGTATTTCACTATCTCTTTGCCAAACTAGTGCACTTATACACCTGACAAGTGTATTGGGTGTGTTGGGGACACAAGAGACTTCTTGTATCTTGATTGCAGGATTGCTTGAGAGGGGATACCTTTGACCACTTCCTCCCTGAGTTCAATAAACCTTGGGTGATCCACTTAAGGGAAAACTTGCTGCTGTTCTACAAACCTCTGCACTTGGAGGCCCAAGAACTGTCTACAAGAATAGAAGTGCGTAGACATCATTGGTGCAAGGCTTGAAGTTGAGGTGGACCACGTAGCGGAGCTTGTCTCCTTTACGGGAGGTCAATATGACCCCGGCTCCTGCGTCGTCAGCGTTCTTGGAGCCATCAAAATGGAGCGACCAGTAGTGGAGGTATGGTAGCTTCTCCGGCTACTGTGCTTCTTCCCAATCTGCGAGGAAATCAGCTAGAGCTTGTGACTTGATCGCTTTGCGGGGCTCGTATTTGATGTTGTGGACGCCGATTTCGACGGCCCACTTGGCGACTCATCTAGTCGCCTCGCGATTGCGTATTATGTCCTGCAGAGGTGCGGAGGATACCACTGTGATTGGGTGCTCCTGGAAGTAATGGGGGAGTAGCCGCTGAGCTTGGAATACAGCGTACACCAGTTTCTGGTACTGCGGGTAGCGTTGTCGTGAGTCCGTCAGGACTTCACTGATGTAGTAGACGGGGCACTGTATGGGGCGCTCTTGCCCTCCTCTGGCCATTCGACGACCATCATGGCGCTGACGACTCGAGTGGAGGCCGCCCCGTAGACGAGCATTGGATCTTTGTTGATTGGAGCGACAAGGAGTGGAGCCGCGAGTAGCACTTCTTTGAGCGCTTTGAGTGCATCGTCCGCCTCCGCGTCCCATTGGAACGTGGGGTTCTTGCGCATCAGGCGATAGAGGGGCATTGCCTTCTCGCCTAGTCAGGGGATGAAGCGACTGAGAGCTGCCACTCGCCTGGCCAAATTCTGGACGTCGTGCAGGCACTCGGGTTTCCCGAGTCGCGCGATGGTGTCGATCTTGGTGGGGTTGGCTTCGATGCCTCGCTTAACGACTACATATCCTAGTAGCTGTCCGGTGGGGACGCCGAAGGTGCATTTTCCTGGGTTCAGCTTGATGTTGTACCTCCGAAGATTTGTGAAGGTTTTGGCCAGGTCGGCGAGTAGATCGTCCTGGCGGGTGGATTTTACCACCACGTCGTCGATGTAGACGTGAATGTTGCGGCCAATTTGGCTCGCAAGGCACTCCTGCATGCACCTTTGGTATGTGGCGCCGGCGTTCTTGAGGTCGAACGTCATGGCCGTGGAGCAAAAGGCGCCGAATGGCGTGATGAACACAGTCTTCTCCTCATCCTCGACCGCCATTTTGATCTGGTTGTAACCAGAGTACGCGTCAAGGAAGCACAGCGACTCCGATCCCGCGGTCGAGTCGATGATATGGTCGATGCGTGATAGGACGAACTCCTACTTTGGGCAGGCGCTGTTGAGGTTGGTGTAGTCGATACACATTCTCCACGTGTTGTTCTTTTTCAGGACCAGAACTGGGTTTGCCAGCCACTTGGAGTATTTTATTGGCCGAATGAAGCCTACGGCTAGCAAGCGTTGTACTTGTTCGGCGATTGCTCGACGGCGTTCTTCATTGAAGGGCCGCAGTGACTGCTTTACTCGTCGCACTTTGGGGTCGGTGTTGAGCTTGTGCTCAGCGAGTTCCCTCGGGACACCTGGCATGTCAGATGGTTTCCATGCAAAGATGTCGCGATTCTCACGGAGGAACACGATGAGCGCGCTTTCCTATGCAGGGCTCATGTGTGCCCCGATGGTGACCGTCTGGCTGGAGTCGCCCGGGACGAGCTCGACGGTGTGGGTGTGCGTGGTCGCCTCGAACGTGGAACTCGTGGTGGTTGGCTTCTTCAGTATGGTAGGGTCGTCCTTGTTGATGTTTCCCGCGTACTTCGCGAGTTCTTTCGCGTGATCAGTCTCCACGGCGTTGATGGCGTTGGCGAGCTCAGCGCCTTTTTCCTCGCATTCCCACGGCCATATCAGGGTCGCCGTGGACTGTAATGATGCCGCTTGGCCCTAGAAGCTTCATCATGTTGTAGGCATAGTGTGGGGTCGCCATGAATTTGGCGAATGTTTGGCGACCCAGGACGCAGTGGTAGGGGCTGCAGAAGTTCACCAACTCGAACACGATCCTCTCCGTGCGATAGTTTTCCGGTGTGCCGAAGGTGACTGGCAGCGTCACTTTTCTGATCGGGTACGCCTTCCGACCGGGGACGATACCGTGGAAGGTTGTCAGGGTTGGCTCGATGGCTGCTTCTGGGAGCTGGAGCCTCTTGAACGTGTCCAGGTACATGAAGTTGATGGAGCTCCCGCCGTCCATCAGTGGCTTGGGCAGCCAGTAGTCGGCTACCTTGGGCCTGACCACCAGGGCGACTCGCCCTAGATATTCGATCCTGGGCACGTGATCCTGGCGACTCTAGGTGATGCTTTGCTCGGACCAGTTGTGGAAGCGGGGGATGTCAACTTGGGTCACCGCATTGACGGTGACCGCACGAGTGAGCACCTTCTTCTCGCGCTTGGTGCCGATCCCGGTGAAGGTCTGTAGCGAGTCGGCGGCATGTCCAAACCCGTCGGCATTGCCGTTGTCCCTTGGTGGGTTGTTGTTGGGATCCTCCCTTGCTCGCCTTGCCTTTTCGATCTCTTTGAGAGAATGGCAGTCCGCGGTGGTCTGGGTGGCGGGTTTTCCCTCCCTACTGTGGTAGATGCAGGGCTGGTTGAGCAGGGCAGCAGGGTCAAATTTCGGCCTCACCGCGTTGTTGGCCCGGTAGTTTCCGCTGTCACGATAATTTCCTCTGTCACGACGGTAGCTCTTGGGGTCGCGTTGGCCGTAGCCGGCATTGGCGATGAAGTCGACTCGCCCATCCATGCGGTTCTTGCTGGTGATGCGGGTGTTGCTGTAGCGCAAGTCACGCTGTCGCCTGCTGTCGTGGGCGCTAGTGCGGCGTCTTCCTCCCGACTCGTCGCCAGAGTCCTAGTTGGGGTCCTCCTCCGCGTAGCGCTTGGCAATATCGAGGAGGTCAGGGATGTTGTCGAGCGTATGGTAGACCCGCTTGATCTTAGCGACCAGCTGTTCATACCGACACGAGTTCATGAAGCAATGTATCGCCGTGTCTGGGTGGATGCCGGAGGCATTGATCCATAGTTCTTGCCACCTTTGAATCTAGTGGCGGGTCGACTCGCGTTGTTTCTGGATGCACCGCTCCAGGTCTTCGATGGTGGTGGCGCGGGTGTAGGAGCCCTCGAAGTGTCTGGCGAAGGCATCCCGCATTTCCTCCCAGGAGTCGATGCTATCGGCGGGGAGGGTGTTGATCCATTGCCGGGTCGCACCCTCCTTCATTAGGGGGAGGTAGCGAGCGGCGAGCAGGTCGGTGTGGCCGGCGATTCCCATCGCCATGAGGTATGTGTCCAACCAGACCGCTGGATCGTACGTCAGGTCGTACTTTTCGATCTCCTTGGGCGCCTTGAAGTTGGCGGGGTACTTTTCCCACGGATCATAGGCCCAAAGCATTGGGGGCCGACTCGGCTGAGCGAACCCCTGGGTTTAGGGTTGCCATGGTTATTGAGGGTGTGCCTCAAGTCGTTGGGCTGGCGCGCCCGCCAAGCCTAGGTGTTGACGATGTGCGTGCGGGCGTCGATGGGCTACCCATTGGCGGCAACCGTGTTGTTCACCAGTCGCGGCTCGTTGGTGGAGAGCGCGGGGTTGGTGGCCCGTGGCTGGTTTGCCAGGGGCTGCGGTGGTGGGCAGGTCACGGTGTTGGCGATGGTGGGGTGGCCGCTTGAGGCCGCCCTGCTTGCCAAGGAGCGGGAATACATCCGTCCCCGCGGATCGACTCCCGCGGCTTGTTGCTCGACGGCCCTGGCGAGTAGGGCCTTGGCGTACTAGATCTGCAGCGCGCCTTCTCCCTGGACGTCGAGGTTGGCAACCACAGCGTCAGCCGTGACGACATTGTCCATCGAGGTGGAGTAGAGTGGGAGTCCGTTGGAATCGCGCGCCCGTGGTGAGATTATAATCTACGGCTGGTCCGGCGGGAGCGTGCGACCAATGGGTGGTGGTGGGGCCCTAGTCACCAGTGCGCCGGGTGGCGGTCGGTTGCTTCCACCCGGTGGCGCGTTCTCGCAGTACTCGCGCTCAGCTGCGCGTGCGGGGTCGCTTTCATCGTTGAAGTTTAGGACGTGGCCTTGGACGTTGGAGTTCAGGTGGGTCCTGATGCGGCGCTGTTGGAATAGCGATAGCTCCCGCGCCATTTCCCGCTCGAGGCAGAATCTCTCGCGCTCGGCGATCTCATTGCGTCGCGCCTCCGCGAGTCGCAGGCGTGCTTCCTCCACCTCTGTGGCCGTGGCGGTTGGCGGGATCGGCGTGGAGAACGGATCTGGCGGAGCGACCGTGCTGTCCGCCATGTAGATCACATTGAAGCGATTGGATCTGGCGCGGAAATCCTCGGGGGACTCCGAGCCGGAGTCGGAGTCAAAGATCCCAAGGATGGAGGAGTCCTCAGGGTTGGAGACCCGCGTGATGGAGTCCTCTCGTGACGCTGCGGTGATAGATCCGTCGACCCGCATGCATGGAAAGGATTGTATCAAGATTCAAGTATTTCAACACTTGGTGAGTAAAATCACATGAAGATTTTGATCGATTATACCGTGATATGTATATATCCAGAATCTTCTATGCTCTAAATGTTATGAGCACATACCAGAATGATTCATAAGATGATCATTGGACGATAGTAAAGATATTCTTATGAGCTTTGGAAGAACTAAGAATATATCATGTATAAGTGATAAATAGTTAAAGGTAGTTCATTGTAAAGTGTTACATTGATACTAGTTTTGTCACAAGATACAAATTAAAATTTATCTCAATTTAGACTATGGGTAGCACAATGTAATGGAAAGTATGTTCCATGATGGATTTGGATGAGTTCCAAAGTTGAGACATTGTGACGGATACTACAACAAAAGGCTAAGTATATGACTGCTATATTAGCAGCAAAGGAGGGCATTTGTGTTAAGTAGTTTGTTATCAAACTAGGTGTGGTTCAAAGTGGGATAATACTATGAAGATATATTGTATGACAGTAATATCAACATATTTTAACCCGAACGAACTAAAGGTCTCACCAAAGGACAAAATTTATACAATGCCATCTCATTTGAGAATGAGTGATGCGTAGAGACGCAAAGACATGCAAATACACACGGACCTCAAACTGTCAGATCCAGAGATTATGTTAACCACTAGCAATCGCGTATATGCAACACCAGAAAGCCAATGGAGTTCAATACGCAAAGGTTTTCAAACTAGATTATTGACTCTAGTGCAAGTGGGAGACTGAAGGGAATATGCTCGAGAGGCAATAATAAAGTGGTTATTATCTTATTCCTTGTTTATGATAAATGTTTATTTTGCATGCTATAATTGTATTAATTTGGAAACGTTAATACATGTGTGTTTAATAAATAAAAAGGAAAGTTCCTAGTTATGCCTCTCTTATAAACTAACTCGTTGATTAACAAGATGATCAAGGTTTCCTGATCATGGACACTGGATGTTGTTAATAACGAGGTCACAACATTAGTTGAATGATGTGATGAACATTCATCCAAAGTATAGCATTACGATCAGAGTCATTATGTTTATATTGCTATAACATCATACGAAGTAATCTTAGTCCTTAGACCGTGAGATCATGTTAATTGGTAACACCGGAAGAGTATCTTGATAACATCAAACATCACACCGTAACATGGTGACTATAAAGGTGGGTTCAGTGCTACGAAGGTGTTATGTTGAGGCTCATGGATCAATAGTGGGATTTGTCCATCCCGATGACGGATAGATATACTCTGGGCCCTCTCGGTGGTATCACATTGAAATAGCTTGCAAGCAAGTGATGTGATCACTAGAATGTTATATCACGGGAACGAGAAAAGAGTGCATGTCGGTAACGAGATCAAACTAGGTATTTGGATGTCGATGATCAAATCTCGGACATGTAATATATCGCGAGACAAAGGGATTTAGTTACTAGCGTTAAAGGTTCTCACGATCACAAAAGTCATCGTTGAACGTGTAGGAGTCAGTATGGATCTCCAAGTCTCGCTTCTGATTATTGATCTGAGAGGGTTCTCGATCATGTCTGCATTATTTGCGAACCGTAGGGTGACACACTTAAGGGATACCGACACCATTTGGAGCAAATATGTTTCATATAAAGATTTAAGAAAGCGCTGGAATTATTTCAATAGACACCGAAACTGCTTCGGGTGAAATTGCTGAAATTGGTTCTGCATGTAATATTAAAATGTTGTAGGGGGTTTCATGTGAATGTTTGTTAATTAAAGTAATTAAAAAAATTCGGAATAAAATTAATAAAAGAGTTTTATTAAATAAGAGAGCATTAAATTTGGAGAAATTTAATGCATTTAAAGTGGAGACTTTAAAAGAGAATGTGAAGGGGCATTTTAATGTGGAGGGGTTACCACCACATGAATGGGGGAGGTGAGGAGTCACCCCCATGGGGCGCCGGCCATGGGGAGGGGTACCCCCTCCTCCTATAAAAGTCCACCCCTCTCACCCTTCTTCCACACACCTCCTCGTGAAGGATCTCTCTCCCCCTCAAGTATTTTGCCCCATGGTCTCGGATTAGCGAGATACATGTTCCCGGTGGCTTTATCTGGAAAGGAGTTGCTGCTTCCGCTGCTTTGATGGAGCGAGGGATGGAGGTTGTCGGGGTACCGGACGTGTGTGTGATCACGGATGCACCGCTGCTTTGCGGTGCTGGACTTGGTGGTGCTGGACTTGCTGGATCTGGATCTGATGGACGTGCGGGAGCCGGACCTGCTGGACTTCATCACGATCTTGAGATCGGCAAGTGTATGACTACATCATCCACGAGTTCCATCTCGTTAACAAAGCTTTGTTGTCTTCGAGGGTAAGTTCTCTATGGATGTATATTCACCCGTTGCTCTGTATCTAGTAGATAGATCTTGGCGTATAGTTCTCATCATAGAATATTTTTTGTTTTCTATGCTGCAAACCCAACAGTGGTATCAAAGCCTGATCTATGCGTAGGTGCTTTGCACGGGTAGTACACATATGTTTATGTGTGGGCGATGATGATCATGGTATTGCATCTTCTATGTATTTTGGATATTGGTGGCATAGTGGGATGAAGCGGCATGGACCAACCTTACATGTCATCGCACATGAGACCGGTTCCACGACTGACATGCAACTAGTTTTGCATAAGTGGTTGGCGGGTGTCTGTCTCTCCTACTATAGTCAATATCTGATTTACAACGAGTTGCTAATAACTTGGTTATCCTTGTTGTGGTTCATGTTCGTAGGTAAGACCGGTTCAATCTCCGAAAGCCCTAAGCCACGTAAAACTTGCAATTGATAAATTAGAGGCGTCTAGTTTAGATCGTTGCTAGGCTAGTGTCTTGATATGGTATTTTTGTAAATAGATGTATGATAGATACTCTTACAACACACTTAACGCGTAAGTTCCGTAAACCTTGGCCTTACACACAAAGGAATGATAGAGATCATACCATGATGAAAATGATAGAGATCAAATGCATGGACCATATCATATCACTTTACACATTAGATGTTTGCATCTTATACTGCTAGTTTGGCGCTTTTGGTAGCATTGTAAGATGATCCCTCATTTAGATATCAAGATAAAATGTGTTCTTCCTTCAGTATGCACCGTTCAATGGATCGTGTTTCGAGACATCACGTGATGATCGGGTGTACTTGACTCCGCGCTTTCATACAATGGGTGTAAGAAAGTTTTACACACGCGGAATACTAAGGTTCTTACTTGATGAGCCTAGCATGTACAGACATGGCCTCGGAACACGGACTGAAAGGTTAAGCATGAGTCATATAGTTGATGTGATGCCCATATTGATGCTCGCCTTTTAAGCTACACCGACTCACGTGATGATCGGACTTGGTGTAGTGGATTTGGTTCATGTAATCACCAAAAAGGCACGAGGGATGTCGTTTTTGAGTGGGAGTTCATTTCTAATTTGGATTAGTTGAACTCAATTTGTCATAAACTAAATCAAAGTGAATTTGCATAATTTGTTGTAGTCATTGGCGTCTGTTCACTACCTTATGCTTAGTTTTAATTGAGATAATAGAACTATAGAATTCTGGATATTTACTTTACGAACTGGTATCGTACTGTTTTGAATGTCAATTTAAAGTTTAGAAGTCCTATTGCAAACTTTCAGGAAACTCTATTTACTCCGTGAAGTTTAATAAGTAGTATTAAATCAAGAGTAAGAATTCCAATGTTAGTATCTTAAGTATCATGCTTGCCTCCATGATTCTTGATATTCAAAAGTTGTTTTAATATCGAGGTTATCTAGGAGCTGAAATAATTGTTTCAGAAACCATCATGTGTGGAAGATATTGTGATATCTGAAACAATGTTTTTGGTTGCATTATGATAGAGTATAATTTAGCAAAATACATGTTCTCATATTGTATGATAATTTGTGAAGGATGGAGATGCTAGGCATCCGAATCTCCCAAAAGGTTTCGGGAACTAAAATTATACTCGTCATTCTTCCTTATAGGCTATAGTATCTTGATCATGAAAGTTGTCATGATAAGGATGAATAGAAGATGTAAGTAAAATGTTTACTACACTAAAATATTACTAAAGAATGGATTTTTTGAAAGAATGCCAAACATTTGATGATGGTGATCCACTTCAAAGTGCAAGTCCAAAGATATTAGTATTTGACTATATACAAGCTTTGTGTAATCGCGTCTATACAACACTAGAAAGCCATAGGTGTTCAATACGCAAAGGTTTTCAAACTACATTATTGACTCTAGTGCAATTGGGAGACTGAAGGGAATATGCCCGAGAGGCAATAATAAAGTGGTTATTATCTTATTCCTTGTTTGTGATAAATATTTATTTGGCATGCTACAATTGTATTAATTTGGAAACGTTAATACATGTGTGTTTAATAAACAAAAAGGAAAGTTCCTAGTTATACATCTCTTATAAACTAGCTCACTGATTAACAAGATGCTCAAGGTTTCCTGATCATGGACACTGGATGTTGTTAATAACGAGGTCACAACATTAGTTGAATGATGTGATGACATTCATCCGAAGTATAGCATTACGATCAGAGTCATTATGTTTATATTGCTATAACATCATATGAAGTAATCTTAGTCCTTAGACCGTGAGATCATGTTAATTGCTAACACCGGAAGAGTATCTTGATAACATCAAACGTCACACCGTAATAGGGTGACTATAAAGGTGGGTTCAGTGCTACGAAGGTGTTATGTGAAGGCTCATCGATCAAGAGTGGGATTTTTCCATCCCGATGATGGATAGATATACTCTGGGCCCTCTCGGTGATATCACATTGAAATAGCTTGCAAGCAAGTGATGTGATCACTAGAATGTTATATCACGGGAACAAGAAAAGAGTGCATGTCGGTAACGAGATCAAACTAGGTATTTGGATGCCGATGATCGAATCTCAGACATGCAATATATCACGAGACAAAGGGATTTAGTTACTAGCGTTAAAGGTCCTCACGATCACATAAGTCATCGTTGAATGTGTAGGAGTCAGTATGGATCTCCAGGTCCCGCTTCTGATTATTGATCTGAGAGGGGTCTCGATCATGTCTGCATTATTCGCGAACCGTAGGGTGACACACTTAAGGGATATCGACACCATTTGGAGAAAATATGTTTCAGATAAAGATTTAAAAAAGCACTGGAATTATTTCAATAGACACCAAAACTATTTCGAGTAAAATTGCTGAAATTGGTTCTGCATGTAATATTGAAATGTTGCAGGGGGTTTTATGTGAATGTTTGTTAATTAAAGTAATTAACAAAATTCTGAATAAAATTAATAAAAGAGTTTAATTAAATGAGAGAGCATTAAATTTGGAGAAATTTAATGCATTTAAAGTGGAGACTTTAAAAGAGAATTTGAATGGGCATTTTAATGTGGAGGGGTTACCACCTCATGAATGGGGGAGGTGGGGAGTCATCCCCCATGGGGCGCCCGCCATGTGGAGGGGTACCCCCCTCCTCCTATAAAAGGCCACCCCTCTCGCCCTTCTTCCACACACCTCCTCGTGAAGGATCTCTCCACCCCCTCTAGTATTTTTCCCCCATTGTCTCGGATTAGCGAGATACATATTCCCAGTGGCTTTATCTAGAAAGGAGTTGCTGCTTCTGCTGCTTTGCTGGAGCAAGGGACGGAGGTTGTCGGGGTACCAGACGTGTGTGCTGGAGCCGGACCTGCTGGACTTCATCACGATCTTGAGATCGGCAAGTGTACGACTACATCATCCACGAGTTCCATGTCGTTAACAAAGCTTTATTGTCTTCGAGGGTAAGTTCTCTATGGAAGTATATCCACCCGTTGCTCTGTATCTAGTAGATAGATCTTGGCGTATAGTTCTCATTGTAGAATTTTTTGTTTTCTATGCTACGAACCCAACAGGTCGACCACGCCGGTGAAGCCGACGAAGAGGTTGATGGAGCCGACCGGCATTATCGCGCTGTGGGTGATCGGGCACGATGCCAGGATGTAGCTGCTGGGCAGGATCTGTAAGATCCCACCGATGGCGATCATGCGGCTGGTGGCGATCGGCTGATCCATTGGCGAGTAGGGTCTCGCCACAGAACTCAGGCCAGTCCGGCTTTGCCCCACGGTAGGCGCCACTGTCGTGGAAATGGCCACGGCAGTCGCTGCTATTGGCAGTGATTGATTGAATTGGGGGCGAGAGCTGGCGGCCATCTACAGTGCGAGATGGGGGCGGATGCACATGGTTTACCCAGGTTCGGCCCCCTGAGGGTAAAGACCTACTCCTGCTAGATTAGATTGATGGAGAGCGAGTTACAGAGGCGGCAAGCTCGGCATCTAAGCAGCGAGTCGCTTGAAGGGGTGTATGATGGAACATATGCCCTCAAGATACCCTAGGGAGGTTTATATATGAGACACCTCGCTAGGGTTTACAGTTTACAACCGAATAGAATATGGATTCAGAGGCTTTGACCTAATCCGACTGGGCTTCGAGTATGCTTTTGGGCCTCCAGTCTCTAGTCGCCAGGCCTTCTCCCCAGTTGCATTCTAGTCACCGTCCTGCAGGCCCACTCGCAAGACCTTTGGCCCAATCGGAACATCCTGCTGAGCATACCCAATTCGGCATATCCCCATCACCTCTATCCCTAGCAAGTTTATACTTAGCATTTAGCGTTCTATGTTGTCTTTAATAGTCTCATGTAATTTTAATATCATTGCAGCATGTTCTGTAGCATCCAAATTATTTTTCACCGAAGAAGGTAATGGCAATAAATCAATAGGTGCACGAGGAACAAAACCATACAGAATCTCAAATGGGCACATCTTTGTGGTAGAATGCAACAAACGATTATAAGCAAATTTAATATGAGGTAAACACTCTTCCCACAATTTTAAGTTCTTCTTTAAAACAGCCCACAACATAGTAGACAAAGTTCTATTGACTACTTCAGTTTGTCCATCTGTTTGGGGGTGACATGTAGTACTAAACAGCAATTTCGTCCCCAACTTAGCCCATAAACATCTCCAACAGTGGCTAAGAAACTTAGTATCACTATTAGAAACAATAGTATTTGGCACACCATGTAAACGAACAATTTCATGAAAGTACAAATCAGCAATATGTGCATCATCATCGCTCTTGTGACAAGGAATAAAGTGTTCCATCTTAGAAAACCGATCCACAACAACAAAAATGCTATCCCTCCCCTTCTGTGTACGAGGCAATCCCAAAACAAAGTCCATAGAAATATCCTCCCAAGGGACACTAGGAACAGGAAGAGGCATCTATAAACCGTGTGGATTAAGCCGAGACTTAGATTTTTGACATGTAGTGCAGCGTGCCATGAATCTCTCAACATCTCGACGCATGCGTGGCCAAAGAAGTGTGTATCAAGAACATCCTCTGTCTTCGTTACACCGAAGTGACCCACCAATCCTCCATGCGCCTCCTATAACAACAAAAGACAAACGAAACTATCTGGGATGCATAGTTTGTTAGCGCGGAACACAAATCCATCATTCAAGACGGATTTGTTCCATGTTCTACCATCTCTACAGTTCTGCAACACATCTTTAAATTCAGCATCATGCACATATTGTTCCTTAATAGTTTCCAATCCAAACATTTTGAAGTCAAGTTGAGATAACAAAGTATAACGTCGCGATAAAACATCAACAATAACATTATCTTTACCCTTTTTGTGTTTGATAACATAACGAAAAGACTCAATAAATTCAACCCACCTTGCATGGCGATGATTCATCTTAGCTTGACTTCAAATATGCTTCAAAGATTCATGATCAGAATGTATAAGAAATTCTTTAGGCCATAAATAATGTTGCCAAGTTTCTAATGTCCGAACTAGTGCATATAATTCTTTATCATAAGTAGAATAGTTCATACTAGCCCCACACAATTTCTCACTAAAATATGCAACATGTTTGCCCTCTTTTAATAACACACCTCCCAAACCTATTCCACTAGCATCACATTCAAGCTCAAAAGTCTTAGTAAACTCAGGAAGTTGGAGTAATGGAGCATGTGTTAACTTATCTTTTAATATCGTGAAGGCTTGTTGTTGTGCATCACCCCAAACAAAGGGCACATTCTTATTGCTAAGTTCATTCAGCAGCGCAGCAATTGATCCAAAATCTTTGACAAGATGCCTATAAAAACCAGCGAGGCCAAGAAAACTCCTCACTTGTGTGACCGTCTTGGGCTGCGGCCAATTCTCAATTGCTTCAATCTTGGCTGGATCCACTTCAATACCCTATGATGTAACAACATAGCCAAGAAACGCAACTCGATCGGTGCAAAAGGTGCACTTCTCAAGATTACCAAACAAACATGCATCACGTAAAGCATTGAAAATAGCACATAAATGTTCCAAATGATCCTCTAAAGATTTGCTATAAATCAGAATATCATCAAAGTAGACTACCACAAAATGTCCAATGAAAGCACGTAAAACTTCGTTCATTAATCTCATGAATGTGTTGGGTGCATTAGTTAAACCAAACGGCATTACTAACCACTCATATAAAAAAATTAATTTTAAATGTTGTTTTCCACTCATCTCCCAATTTCATACGAATCTAGTGGTAACCACTACACAAATAAACTTTAGAAAACATGGTAGAGCCACTTAATTCATCAAGCATGTCATCTAAACGTGGAATAGGATGACAATAACAAATAATAATATTATTGATAGCTCTACAATCAATACACATGCGCGAAGAACCATCTTTCTTAGGTACCAAAATAATAGGAACAACATAAGGGCTAAGGGACTAACGAATGTGATCTTTGTCAAGTAGTTCCTGAATTTGTCATTGTATCTCCTTTGTCTCCTTAGGATTGGTTCTATATGACACATGGTTGGGCAATGTGGCACCATGAATTAAATCAATTTGGTGCTCAATTCCTCTAATAGGAGGCAATCATGGTGGCATCTCAGCTGGAAAAACATCCTCATATTCTTGCATAAGATTAGCAACAACATGAGGCAAAGAAGGAGGCATATCCTCAAATGAAAACAAAACCTCTTTGTAGACAATTGCATAACAACGAGTATTGTTCACATCTAGTTCAGTAATATCAATTATATTTGCAAGCATACATGGAACCTTCAAACAAATTTCAATAGCATGTTTAGAATATGATTTAGTTGTCTTTGGTGGTACAAAATCTCCAGCAACAATCTGATTGTTCTGTGGAAAACACGACACCATATCCCTTCCCTGACGGGAACCTGGATACCATAGCATAGGAACCTCGAAAATACGTATTCTAGGTTGGTTGTATATCACTTTTGTGTTTCTGCTCAGTTTTAGCTCTGTTAGCTCTGGCAAGATCATCTTTTAAATTTTGTTCAGGAGTCATGTGTTTGAGACCAAATTCCTTCCCATCATGCATAAGAGAATAGTGATCAGTTTTACCATTATCAATAGATTCTCTATTAAATTGCCAAGGTCTACCAAGTAACAAAGAACAAGCTTGCATGGGCACAACATCACAATCAACAAAATCAGAATATGTACCAATAGTACAATGCACGCGTACCATTCTTGTTACCTTGATCTTACGAGAACTCTCAAACCGTTGGATGTAATATGAATGTGTGCGTTGTCTTCTTGGGAGAGCAAGCGTCTCTACCATGTCAACACTAGCCAGATTATTACAACTCCCTCCATCAACAATGATCCATATAGCTCTTTCCTTGACAATGCCTCATGTTTGGAACAGGTTGTGGCGTTGATCATGCTCAGCTTTGCTCAATTGCACACTCAACACACGTTGTGAAACTAAGCTCTTGTATGGATCAGCAGTTCCAGCTCACATTACCTCCATCTCTTCTTTAGAATCATAATTATCTCCATCACGTGCAACAATAAGAGTTAATGTATCTTCATCAAAACCACTTGTTGAATTGTATTCACCATCATCGTGCACCATCATAACACACCGTGTTGTGCACATCCGCTCAATATGACCATATCCCTAGCATTTGTGGCATTGTATATCCTTCGTCTTGCTTGTGAAAGCCATAAAAGAAGAACTACGAGCAGGGCCATTGGATGATGACGGTGGAGCGGCTGAAAGAGTTCTTGACGATGGTGTGGTGGCTTTGGATGTGGTAGGTGCTGGTGGCGTGGCACATGAAGAAGGCGCTGATTGTCGGGACATCCACGATGATGTACAACCTGCAGAATTGTTAGCCTTTCTCCATGGTGGTTGACGATCCTGCACTTCATGTTCAGCTTTGCAAGCAAGATGAAACAAACGAGTAATGGTATGATATTTCTTATAGTCTAAGATGTTTTGAATCTCCTTATTTAAACCAAGAAAGAAACGAGCCAACATTTGTTCCGTATTTTCAACAATACTAGCACGAACCATCCCAGTTTGTAATTCTTGATAATATTCTTCTATAGAATTTTTGCCTTGTTCTAAACGAGTGATTTTCTTTAGCAAATATCGTTGATAAGTTGGTGGTACAAAACGAACTTGCATAGCAGTTTTTAAAGTAGTCTAAGTATTAGGAATATTAGCATGATTGACGCAATAATATTCAAACCACCAAAGCGAAGCAAAATCAGTAAACTCGCAAGTAGCAGCACTAACACGCATATTCTCAGGATATCTTAAACATGCGAAACATTGATCTACTTCCAATTCCCATGTAAGATATGCATCAGGATTATATGTACCCTCAAAAGGCGGAATATTTAGCTTAAGCTTAGAAACATGATCATCATTACGTATCGGTGGTCGAGCGTTGCGGTAATAATGCCGAGGACGGTCAGCAAGTTGTTTGACATACTCATCGAACTCATCCTCATCTTCATACTCGTTCTCACCATCCTCTTCATATCCCACAAAAGCATCAGCCGTGGTAGCAACAGTCGTTGGTGTAGCAGCTTCGACAGTTGGTGCGGCAACTTCGGTGGTTGGAGCCTGAGGTGGTGAAGTTGTTGCAGGAGCAGACAAACCCATAGTATGGTGTCCTACGAGTGGCACTCATCGTGCAAGTCCCACATGGTCAGGTAGCTGGCGCTGAGGACGTGGTGCACGTGCAGGTAACCTGGTAAGGATCTCTAGAAACTTGGCGTCGAGCTTGTCATTGAATGATTTCTCTAGTCCTTCTATCTTGTCAATGGTTTCGTTGATCATGAGGTCAACATTCTCTAGTCTTGAATCAACATCTTCCGCACGTCCTACCAAAACCTTGGTGAAGTGAGCATGCATCTCTTCATTAGTCATGTTCGCCGGTTCAAGAGGTATATTTGCCATGGTTAGTCCTTAAAAGCACAGGTGTATATGCCTACAAGTACGAAAATATGGTGGAAACACGCGTAATCCGTCAAGCAATATACAAAGCTCTTTACAAGTTCGTACCAAACAGTAGGAAAAGGTGATGTGCAAGTACAAAGATCAGTGGTTCCAGAGATTAACCCAAGCGATTACCAGGGATCGACACAATGCACGTGAAGAAATCTGTGGAGCTCTAGGAAGGCATAGAAAACGGGGTAGCAATTATCAAAACAGCAATGCAAAGTTGAAAAGATGCTCAACGATGGTACCATGCTGGTCCTGGGCTAGACCGTACTAGAGACGCGATCCTAGAGCACTAATGATGTCACGACGTGGCACAACAACCAATGGTATGATGATATAGCACCCTGAAAAGAGAATTGTGATGTCCAAAATCACTATGATGGCGAGTGTCTAAAACTGATCTACGGGGTCTAAAACAGGATATCCCCAAAAAAATTTGTAGAAAGTTTTCTACCATGCTCTAGAAAGCACGCAGGCGCCCAAAAAATGTCGCTATAATGGCCGATGGAGAAAAGTGATCCCCAAGTCCGAAATTTAGTCTAGCTAGAATTTTTTTCTGAGGCGATTCCAGACTTTTTTTTGCTCTCCTTCTTGACTTGCGGCCGGAACTTAAACTCACGGAATTAGATTACAACATGGAATCAATATGGAAGGAAACAAAACTAACAAGGAAATAACAACTCTACTCGGACTCGTGCCACGACAGGAAACTGATCGGATCTGTGTCGCGGTAGGTAGGCGGTGGCGGAGTCTAGGGTTTATGGTGGCAGGTATATGGCGGCGGAATATGGTGGTGGGTGTATGGCAATGGTGATGATCCGCGATCATGGCGACGGTGACTAGTGTGATAGTAAGACCAGCCGACGCGACGATGCAGACACAAATTCAACAATGCAAAAACTGAAAATATAATGCAAGGCGGAGATTGGTAATGGGATAGATCTAACTCTAGCTGTATTTTTGGCTCTTTCGTGGGTTATAGGAAAAACAGATCTATACTAGGAAAAACTGTAAAATCTCACCGAGCAACCTGAAATCTGGTACCACTTGATAGGGAAAAGGTGTCCGATCTTTCGATGAGATGGTGATAGTCGATTTGGGTGAAGTTTGAGCTTAACGATCCTACTACACGTGCGAGTAGGAGCTCCAATGCAATCGCTAGACCAATCTCCTGCAGGTTACCGATCTTGCAGAAGCACGATCATCCTAACCAGCGAGGGTCTTAATTCCTACCTGAAATCGAGAACAAGTAAGAATTAATATTGCAATCAAGATATTGCGGATAAAGATGAAATATTTATTGAAATCATGGGATCCTGAATAGGTGTGAAGTACAGAAGGTCTCTGCGACACTCAAGCCTTGGCAAAGTTGCAATGATGGCTAACTTATAGTCTTAACAAAATCTGAGTCTAAAGTGATGGATATGGGGGGTATTTATGGAGGAAAAAGTGGGGTTTCAGCCAGCCATCGTTATGGTGGCCGAATCCAACCCTAGAAGGCCTTTTCCCCTCAAATTCGGACTAAAAAGTGGCTATTAGAAATCCTGTGAAAATAACATGGGCTTGGCCCAAAATAAAGGTGACGTAGCACAAAATTAAGCTAAAGAATCTATGAAGTAATATTTTAGGGATATGCTAAATGGGTATCACCTTAGCATGTCTCTAATCTGGATAACCCGGGTGGCCCACAGTTGGTAGCATGGCCTATGGCCTACTGGGCGGCCTAGTTAGACGGATCCAGAAGGGAGGCCCATCCCGGATAAGGGAAGGCTACATAGGAATCACCGACATACTCGGAGCCTTGGAGTGAAAGACACGAAGCCTAGTTTGTATTAGTGTAGGACTCTTTACCTTGTCTGACAAGGTCCTTTCCCTGTAACCCTAGGTTCTGGTGCCTTTATAAGAACTTTAAAAACAGACCTATGGGAGCCTTTAGGGCATGACACATACGATTCATAACACCCTTGCACAACGAACCGATCTCTGTAACTCGGTGTATTGCCATTATAGTGATTTATAGAAGGAGTAGAGTTCCGCCACCGTTGTGGGACTTGAACCTGGGTAAGCTCTGTTACCTCGTACCCGTCAACTCACCGTCTTACCCCACGTCTCTAAACACGCTCTGTGAGGACCCCTCCAGGGCGTACTCGTCAACAATACCATGAAATTGGTGCCCACCTTGGGGCAAGAGGCGCTTTGAGCTCTACACCAAGCGAGGTTCAAGCTCTTCACGGGAATCGACGACTCCGTAGCCATTGGGCGTGTCCTCTTCTCCGGCAACGTCCCGATCATCCCTCTAGATGAATTCTAGGTCCTGGAAAAGACAAACCCTACCCGCTGCTCCGTCGTCCTAGTCAAAGACATCCACATCTTCATCGGCGAAACTGACTCGGGTCCTAGCTCCTAGGAAGTCGGAAACTCGTCAAGACCCGCACGGACCGCCTATGGGAAGGACACATTCGTGGAAGAATCTGGGTCGTACCTCTCTCTAGAGTATGGTGGCTCACATTAGGAAAATTCAAGGCCCACCCAAACCACCCCTGTGCAGGATATAACGGTGGAAGGACCCCGCAGATCTGCTTGGCTTCCCCAAGCATTAGAGATGCGGAGGTCACACTTTGTTGGTGTTGTCACCATCTTCGATCTGGCCAGATGCGTTCAAAGGAAAGGAGAATCTCCCTGTGAATACCTTGCCAGATGGATGAGAGTGAGGGAAACCCTGGAGGGTGACCGTGCTGGTGAACTTGTCTACCACTTCGTGGAAGGACTCATGCCCGAAACACTCCTCTGACATACACTCCGAAGGCGGCACGCCACCAGCCCTCTCACCCTTGGTGAGATGGTCACAATCATCAACGACTACGCGGACGCCGAGGAGAACACCCATGCCATGCCCGGTCCTGAAGACAGAGGAAGCAACAACAACGGCCCACCACCATCACCCTCTACCTCCGCCATCAACAACACCGAAGCCAACTCCGATTCAGTCCTCGACGCACTATATACCGACATCAACATGGATGGAGGCTACTTGGATGCTAACTTAGAGGAATACGATGTTGTTATGAGGGAGATCGAGCAGGAGATCGAGAAGGAGGAACCCGCCAAGAAAGATAACACTTCCAGCCAGGTGCTAGTCGCCATAAGGAGCGTGATGGAAGAAGACGGGCATGAACCGGAACATGAGAGAGCTCCGCCCACACCTGCGGTTACTAGAGTAGTAGAGGCAAAAAAGGCAGCCGAATCTCCGGCTCCATCCAAGGCTATGCCTCCTCCGGATATCCTCCCGTAGCAGGCGCAGGAACTCACCGCATGCCCCAGTACTGCCAAGCAAACAAATCTGGCGCCACCGTCAACGTATGCAGCTGATAACCCATTGGTTACTCCCTCCGACAAGGCGATATACGACACACTCCTCGTTGATCCTATCACCATCGCCCATATTCGGAGCGTTACGGAGCTTGATGAGAAGCGTGCGGAGATCCTCGTGGAGGCCAAGTGCATTGCAGAACAGGGCGCTCAGCTGGACAAATACATGGCTAGGGCGTAGCAATCCATCAAGGTGGCAAGAGCAATGGAGGCTAAGTATAAGCAGTTGATATTAAGGCACAAAGCAAAGAAGGCACTAGCTCACGTCGTCAAAGACCCCGGCGTTCGGCGCAAGGGATGGGAAGGATCCAAACCGGCAAAGGCCACCCCATACATTGATTCAGAGGGGAGGCAAGTAATGCCAACTCCCGCCCGCAACATGGCTGTCGCTAAGACCTTCCTCAAACAGGATAGGTCGCTAGAAGCGGTGGCTCAGGTCTATGACCACGTAGCCAAGGCTTGCAAGCAATAGGAGAAGGCCACCTTGTAAAGTCTTGAGTCCAATCCAGAGCTTTGCTAGTCAACCCTAAATAGCCGCCAAAGGCCAAGATCTCCCTGTGATGAGGGATCCCTTACAGGCTCCATAGAGCAAAACGGAGGGATGCACGTAATAGGGATGACACCATACCAATATCCTCCAGCAACAGAGAAAAGGCGCACCCTCGTCGATCTCGGCCACCCCTGCCATCCCGGCGTCACGAGGAACCACAGTCGTGCCACCGCACAAGCATGCAACCTCCCAGGCGTCCCAAGTTGGTATTGTCATACGTGACTAGGGTGAGCAACCTCAACATGCCGGAGAGCATAGCGGCAATGAAGGGCACAGGAGCAGATCCTACAAGGAAGCACCACGTTCGAGAAGTAATCGTGATAGGCGTGAGGAGTTGCGTGGAGGGAGCAGTAAGAAGGCTAACCCACCGCCGCCACCGCCACCATCGCCACCCATTAGCCATCATGGTGGAGGACATGGCGGATCCCATAGATTGCACCACAAGTCTCCTCTCCATGACAGAAAAGGGAAGCAACCAGAGCCATACTGAAAGGATAGAGATGTCGCCTAGAGGGGGGTGAATAGGCAATTTCAAAACTATTACGGTTTTGGCTTGATAGAATGCGGAATTAAACTAACGTTTATTTTACAAGCACAAAACCTAAATACACTAGGCTCAACTAAGTGCACCAACAACAAGAAAAGCTAAGAAAGATAGCACAAGATAAATATACCACAAGTGATAAGCAAGATATAAGTACTCCAAGCTCAATGGCTATCACAAGGAAAGTAAGCTCGGGTATAGAGATAACCGAGGCACGCGGAGACGAAGATGTATTCCCGTGTTCCCTTACAAGTAAGGTACGTCACGTTGGAGAGGTGTGGGATTCCACGAAGGATTTCCCAATGCCACGGAGGCTCACCTTCTTCTCCGAGTCTATCCCTTGAAGGAATAGGCCCTTTCCTTATGGCTAGCTTTTCCTCCACTCCGGAGATGGCAAGCTCCACAACCACTTCACAAGCTCCACGAAGGAGAAGCCTGGGTCTCTTCACAATCTTCCACGAAGAGGACACCGCGGCACCAACCGCCAAGCCAACTAGGAGGTCACCCTCCAAGAGCAACAAGCTCACGGTATCTCACTCGAACAAATCGTAGTGGAGAGCTCAACAATTATGCAAGAATGCAAAGCAAGAACACCAAGGGCATTCAAATCCCTCACTCTCAAATCCCACCAAAGAAACAAGTGCTAGGGAGGAATTAGAGAGGAAGAACAATGGTGGAAGTCAACCAATGACTTCAAGATCTAGATCCAAAGGGTTCCCCTCACTTAGAGGAGGAATTGATTGGTGGGGATTGTAGATCTAGATCTCCTCTTCCAAAGCCCTCAAAAAGATGCAAGAATCATAGGAGGGAAGGGAGAGGAAGCAAGCTTAAGAGGGTCAACAATGGAGGTCAATTTCGGGCTCAAGAACTCCCAAAAACGTTGGGGGAAGAACCCCCTTTTATAGGGGAAAGCAAATATGACCGTTGGAAGAAATCTGCGCGAACCTGGTTTGAAGTTCGGTAGAACCGGCCCAAAAACCGGACGGTCCGGTATCAGGCTCGGTTGAATCCCGGTTTGAACCCGGTTGAATTCCGGTTGAATCCTGGTTGAACCGGATCTAACCGGGAAGGGGTATAGACAGTAATCCCGGTTAGACTCGGTTGCGAAACCGGGCATCCTGGTATGAATCCCGGTTGAACCGGATCTGAAACAGACTTCACGAAAAACGCAATAACTTTTGCATCCGGACTCCGATTTTGATGATCTTGGGCTTGTTTTGACGAGGAAAACAATCTCTACAAGATGGTGTGGAGAAACATCATAGTCCAACAAAGTAGGATAGAAACAAATGAAGAAAGGTATGAAGCTTCCCTATAAGAAGAATCGGTAAAACCTTCACACTCGAAAACGCCATAGAAGATGCATACGAATTCCGTTTTCGATGAACTTGGGCTTGTTGAAGAGCTAGCAACAAGCTCAAGAATCTCACATGGAGAAACACCAAGAAGCAACAAAATAGGAAGATGCAAAGTATGCAAAGGATTGAGCTCCCTATGACGATGTGATCAAGTTACCCAACCGAAAGCCCCTCTTGATAGTGCGGCTATCTCTCCTATAACCCGGTCTCCCAACAACCACCTTGAGACCAGTAAAAGGAAAACCTAGCAAGGAAATACCTTTGCCTTGCGCATCCCGCTTGATCTTGATGACAACGCTTCAAGCTCCATCCAAGCCGGAATGCATCACTTGATCATTGTTGCTTCGTGAAGACTCATAATTTGCTCCCCCATACACCACTATGGGATAGCTTCATTAAGACACGTCTTCACATGTCCATTATCACCAATATGGACAACAAGCTTCAACCAAATGATCTTCTCGAGATGATTATCTTGAACTTGCCCTTCTCAACCTTGATGACGATCACCACTTGATGCCATCCTCTCATGGGCTATATGAAATCTTCACTTTTGAAGCATGCCCATGGAAAGGTACCTATCCCATATAGAAAACACAAAGGCACATATATAATGGGTTAGTTCATGATGCATAAATGACAAGGCTTACCATACCACAAGATCCATGTGGTACATTCTTTATGCTTCATGTGTTGACCAACTTGAAATCACCCTTCACTCTTTGTATTGGTCAACAAGGTATCTTCTCATCCTCCATCTCAATATCTTGAGGTACATAAAGAATTCTTCATTTGATTATATGCTCTAAATCTTAGTCAACCATAGCTCAACTAATGAGGCTATCATGACACCGGCTTAGAGCCATATCTTGAATTCTTCTAGTGAGATCACACTCTCAAGATCTTGAACATATCATATTCTTCTCTTCAATTTGATGATCTTGATGCCAAAACTCAAGGTATATCTTTATATTCATGGCATCCATACTTGAATCCAACATATGGACTACATGCATGACCTATGGAATATTCCTTCATATAACACTCAATGAAAACATTAGTCCATAGGGATTGTCATTAATCACCAAAACCACACATAGGGGCAAGTACCCTTTCAATCTCCGCCATTTTGGTAATTGATGACAATCACAACAAGAGGGTTTATATAATGAATATTAGAAACAAGTACACAACTTATCCGAGAATAAGTTGTATACAAGAGGTTGTATTTGATATGGTTAAGCAACACAAAGATACTAGCCCATATGAAAACCGATTCTACTGACACAAACTACAACTAATGCAAGAGATGTGAGTAGAACCAACATACATAGAGCAAACTCCCCCACAATATATGCACGTGTGATGAACTTGAATTTCATTGCATATATTGTCAAGCATAACCTTTGGGAGAGTTTCCACTATATATTCAACCATGCAATAGATAATAAAGATGAAATGCATGAAAGGCAAACACTTAAGAACAAACCAATCTTAAGTAGAAAACCATTTCCCTTAAAACCCTCTAAACTTCTCCCCCATTGACAACAAGTGCCAAAATGGATGACAAAGTTAGAAGGCCAATATAGTTCAAGTTCCTCCAAAGGTGTGCATTATCATAATATGAGTGAAATCATATGCACATATCCAATGACAAATACTTGGAGGAAATCAACTATTTTGAGGATCAAATATTTCTAAAAGGATAACAAGGTGAAGAAACTTCAACGGATGAAGCAAACAATCAAAAGATCCAAATAATCAAATGGAAAAATAGTGATCTAAATGAAATAAGGAAGCTCCCCAAGGTTTGTGCATAAATGAGTTGTTTCATTTGAATACAATATGCACAATCACGGAATCCTCACTCCCTCTATATCATTTAGAACACAACCAAGATACAAGGAGTAGAGATATAAATCAATACACTTGTCAAGACAAGCTTAAGTCCAAAAGAAACCAAATATGAGATATGAGTGTGTGAAGATGCAATAAAAGTAGACCGAGCACTCACAAATCAAGACCTTACCAAAACCATTAAAAACTAAGTGGATAAGTGAGATGGTTGGCAAAAGGCGAGGATATCAAGGCGAGAGAGTAACACTCTTGTGTATATAAGTTTCTAAGTGGGAAAAACATGAGAATAATCCACAAACAAACATCCACACATAAGAGGGAAAAAAGAATACATGATATCCAAGAGGAAGTCATAAGATATACCAAAAAGGATATTTTTCTTAAGTGCATATATAGCCCATGGCTCTATTTTCTCTCATGGTATATCAAAGAACTTCACCAAAGAAAAACAAAAACCTCCAAAAACATCACAGCTAACACTAAGGGAACTAATGCTAGTTGGGATAATTTGATAAAGGCAACAAGTATCAAAAGGAAGGATTCAATGCAATTTCAACAATATTGCACCTGAGAGTACATTGAGGAATTGATATGCAATAAATTGCTAGAAGGCATATTTGGGATTGGTGAATCATGAGCATGATTTTATATACTCCCCATTATATGCATCATCTCAAATTACTCACAGAAGCAATAAGGATAGAAAAGTCTTTCAAAGATCTTTGCAAGAACCACAAAATTTACAAACAAATAAATTCATGCCAAGAAGTAACCTACAAGAGATTGGATGGAAGAATAGTATGCATGAATAAGATACTTGTTACCGAGATAGCAATGGTATGATGTAGTAGATAAGAATTCTTTGATCATCCTAGCTTGGCTCCAATTATCATATGGTGACAACACCTTCCTTATAGATGAGACAAGCATCCATTGCATCTCCAATGTACCTAAAACAACATTCAAGTACATCTTGGTCCCCAAACTTATTGGGTCCAAAGTGGTTAGACTAACCACAACACATAGGATATACTCCATAAAAATGTGTGCATATTTAGAGATGAAATTTGAATTTCATGCACATCATAGCCGTTTAAGGATTTGATGGAGTATACCCTATATATGGGATCAAAGAAAGCAAAACATGATATAAGATATACATTTAGTAAACATGCATGCACGAGACTTTCAAGAACCAACAAAGATATAATTTGGACAAAACACCAAAATATTCAAGAAGGCATACAACGTGTGACAAAACACATTTGTTGTCCAAACTATATCAGAGAATCAAATCAACACAAGATTTGTTCAACAAAGTTCAACAAATGAACCAAGCAAAAACTATTGAGCATAAAAGATGAGATAAAAACATAAATGCTCAAATATTTATCTCATTCAAGAAAATAACATAGAGAAGAAATAATGAGATAACAAACTCCCAAAAGAGCAAGGTTTCAACAAATAAACCAAACCCTTAACACTTTTCACAATGGCACAAGGTTACGAGAAGAAAAGGTTTGTCTTCCACAAAAAGCACATTTGATAATAATAAAAAACACCATCAAAGAGATGTTCAAAATCCAAGGAAGACAAAGCGAGCCACAAAAATTTTTGGAAAGAAAAAAGGCAATAGAAGGTGAAATCCAAGGTGAAGATTATCCACAAATTCTACCACACCCAAGTATATCAATTGTCGAAGACAATGAGTGTATTGGAATTTATTTCTGGTGGTATATTGCACAGATATTAAAGATAAATCTTCACAATAAAAAGCATAGGATAGGAATAACAAGATTAAGCACTATGCAACGATAGAGATTCTTGATAGCTTCAACTAGTCACACAATCATGCAAAGCAATGATTAGAATAACTTGAAGAAAATGGTCTCCCAAATAAGATATAGAGATATGCATTTGAGGAAGGCCACACTAAGAATTTCTTACTCAAGAAAAGACCAAAAAGATGAGCAATAAAAGCTTCTAACAAAAAATAGGATCTTGTTTGAGCAAACATGCCACCTAGATACAGGATAATCAACAATATCAACTCTAAGTGGCACCACCTCATATGTTCACATTTCCTAGGATGGTGATATGAAAAAGAAGCATATTACTCCCCCATAATGTGGTATTCTATTTTTTCTTAATAAGAGGAAAAACAACCTCAACTAGAGATAATTAATGGACATTTAGAATTTGAATTTCTCATGAGTACGACACACCACATAGTGACTAGATAAGCTTGCAATATCAATACTAAGTGGTAGTACTCATGTACACACATTTTAATGTTTGAGGGATGCGCAAGGCATATCACTCTCCCAAAATGGGATGTTCCATTAATCACTCGAAAAGAGCCAAAAAAGATATCATCAAGATGCATTAGAGGCTCAAAGCAAAACACACAAGTAAATGATGTGCCAAACACATAGACATACTTGAATACACAAAATAAGCAAGCACGAGGCACAACAAATACAAACACATACTTGGTACAAAACCAAAATATGTAAAGGGGCAAGTAACTTACAATATAAAAGAGTTGAGTTCGAGTTACCGCAAAGAGGCACATTGGGTATATGGTAGGGAGATGATAATCCTTATAACTTGGCTTTATAAAATATAATATATGAAGATCCCTTAATTCTTCATGAGTTAGCCAAGTCTCCAATGCCCTCCAATAACACCTATTGATCAAGTTTGAGCGTGTTGGTCCCCAACCAAGTTGGGTCCTAAGAGGTTAGTTACAATAGGCTTGGCAACCCAAATGGTTCATTTCTTGACACCACTTTGAGTTCCAACAAACTTGGCAAACACATTGCCATCCTTATCCTTCCCAAGAGAATAATAATCATCAATAATGATAGGGTTAGATAAGGTACCATTTGAACATGAAGAGGCCAAGTGCCCCTTCTCACGACATATGTAGCAACAAGTGCTCCCCTTTATCTTCTTTATTGATTTCTTGTCTTGGGGAGCCTTATCTTGATTCTTCTTGGGAAGTGGCCTAGCTTCAACTTGAGGTTGAGATTGGGCTTGACCTTGACCTTGTGGCCGCTTCCCTTGTTGCTTATCATTCAAGTGCTTTTTCTTCAATGGACAAGATCTTACATGATGTCCTACAACCTTGCACTTGAAGCAAATAATCTTAGACGAATTCTTGACGTGGTATTGGCCCTTCTTCTTGTTGCTCTTGGACTTGTTCTTGTTATTGGACTTGAATCCAAGTCCACTTTTATCATTGGGGCATTTTTGCACACTCAAAATATTATCGAGTGTGGATTTGCCTTCATGACTCTTTTCCAAGTGTTTCTTCAAAGAAGTGACTTGGGCCTTGAGCTCTTTGATTTCCTCTACATGGTTAGTATAAATAGAGGTACTAGAGGAAGTGGAAGCTTAATTGTTAGAGCAACAAGGCAAAGCAAGTAATCCAACACAAGTTTTATCAATAGTATGACAAGAAGGATCACTAGGACTAGCACATGGCAAAATAGCATTTTGAGTAGAAGTTGTGCTAATGTCCAAATGAGGCTCACAAGATGTTACCTTGGTGATACATGCCTCACGAGCTAACTTTAGCCTATCATAGGAGATTAGAAGATCATTATGAGAGGCCAAGAGCTTTTCATGACTTTCTTCCAATTTCCCATAATTGCTAGTTAGTAACTCAAGTTGAGCCCTTAGCTTAACATTCTCCTTTAGGGTAGATGCTTCACAAGAAGTAGAGTTAGTAGCACTAGCATCATTAATAGATTTTTCCTTTTCAAGCTCATAAGATTCAATTTTTTGTATGAGGAGACAATTAGTGTGCTTCTCCTCGGCAATCTCTTGCTTAAGGAGATTGAATATCCGACTCCCATCATCAAGTTGGAAATCCAACTCCTCTATGGTTTCCGTTTGTTTAGTTATGGTGTCCATAACATGTTTGATACAAGCAACGACCTTATTATTACAACGAAGAGAGGTACACAAAAAGGTCAGCTCAAGCACAAGAGCTCTAGTATCCTCATCAAGGTCATCATCACTATGATCGTTATATTTGCTGATGAGGATATATACATGGATTATGATGATTCTGACTGCCTGAACTGGAAGGAAATATTGAGTCAAATCAATAATGACTATCAGGTGAATTTATTCTTAATTGAACCTGATGTTTTACTTAATGAGAACTTTATACTACCTAAGTCTATGCATCTTTATATGATCAGGTTTATTGATAACACGAGCGTTGCACGAGGAGGAGGAGAGTTGCAGCAAGAAGGACAAGCGCTGATTTCCAATATCAACAAGTGCGCGAGGGAGGAGCGGGAGGCAGGCGCACTAGGACGCAATGAGGAAATCACGTATGAGCAAGAGAGAGAGATGGCGCACCAAGAATTACATGTTTGAGGTGTTCCACGATGTTTGGACTGCGTGCCAATAAGGCCGAACCCATATATGGGTCGGCCAATAAGTATTTTTCTTTAACGCCTTTAAGTTAGGCATAAGAAGCAAGAAAAAGGATCAAGTGTTCTCAAATGAAGAAGCATTAAGAGCAAATTTTGTTTTCATAGGATAGGCAAAAGAAATCTTCTCTCTCTTCTTAGGGACGTGTTCTATACCTTTCTTGAGTGGGAGTTGATATTTAATGGTGCCTTCTTTCATATCAATAATGGCACCAATAGTTCTAAGAAAAGGTGTTCCCAAAGTAATAGGACAAGAAGCATTGCATTCAACATCCAAAACATAGAAATCAACGGGGACATAAGAATTGTTAACCATAATAAGAACATCACTAAGACTCCCCATGAGTTTCTTTTTAGCATTATCATCAAGTGGGACATTCAAATAACAATCTTCAAGTGGTGGCAAATCAAGCATATCATAAATCCTTCTAGGCATAATAGAAACACTACTATCAAGATCACATAAAGCTTTGAAATCAAAGTCATTTACTTTCATATTAATGATGGGTTCCCAACCATCTTCTTGTTTTATAGGAATAGAAGCTTTATGTTTCATCTTTTCTTCTTTAATTTTTATGAGAGCATCAGTAATGTGTTTTGTAAAAGCCATATTCATAGCACTAGCATTAGGACTTTTAGCAAGCTTTTGTAGGAACTTAATAACTTCAGAAATATTGCAACCATCAAGATCAAAATCAAATTTATCATCTAAAGTAGTAGAGCTATTACTAGCCTCGACACTAGTGGTAGTGATAGTAGAAACACTAATGCTTCTAGCAATTTCATCTTCTCTCTCCCACTTAGCATGCAATTCAGCTAATAGTCTAACATTTTCATCAATTCTAACTTGTATGGCATTAGTAGCAGCAAAGGGATTATCAATAGTTTCAGGTTTAGCAGCCATTTTATTAATCAAAGAGGATTGTGCTTCAGACAAAGATGATATATTTCTTTCAGCATTAGAAAGTTTCAATTGCAAACTAGGAATTTCTCTATTCAAACTCTCAAGTTGATGACTAATATTCTTCAAAATTGCAGATTGTTCCTCCATAGTTTTAGTAAATAATTTATTTTGTTCATACTGCATGTGCATGAAGTTTTTAGTGGCTCTTTCAACTTCTAAAATTCTTCCTTCACTAGGTACTCTAGGTTTTCCCTTATAACCATAAGTATTATTAGGAAGGTAAGGCCTATAATTGATATTACCATAAGCATTGTTGCCAAAATTGTTATTTCTTATAAAGTTCACATCAACTTGATCTTCTTGAGAAACCAAAGAATCTAGGGGAACATTATTTGGATCAATATGAGTCTTCCCATTAACAAGCATAGACATAATAACATCAATTTTATCACTCAAGGAAGAGGTTTCCTCAACAGAATTTACCTTCTTACCTTGTGGAGCTCTCTCAGTATGCCATTCAGAATAGTTAACCATCATATTATCCAAAAGCTTTGTTGCAACACCCAAAGTAATTGTCATAAAGGTACCTCCAGCAGCAGAATCCAATAAGTTTCTTGAAGAATAGTTCAATCCTGCATAAAAGGTTTGGATGATCATCTAAGCAGTCAGTCCATGAGTGGGATAATTCTTTACCAAAGATTTCATTCTTTCCCAAGCTTGAGCAACATCTTCATTATCAGATTGTTTAAACTCATTATTTAATTTCTCATAGATATAATTTTAGCAGGAGGATAGTATTTTCCAGTGAAAGCATCTTTGCATTTGGTCCAAGAATCAATACTATTCCTAATTAAGGAATTCAACAATTCTTTAGCTTTTCCTCTCAAAGAGAAAGGAAACAATTTAAGCTTCATAATATCTCCATCTATATCCCTATGCTTTTGCATCTCACAAAGTTCAACAAAGTTATTTAGATGAGCAGCAGCATCTTCATTACCAATACCAGAAAATTGTTCTCTCATAACAAGATTGAGTAAAGCAGGTTTTATTTCAAAGAAAGTAGCTTCAGGAACATGTGGAGCAATAGGTGTGCTCATGAAATCATTGTTTTTGGTGCTAGTGAAGTCACACAACTTAGTATTTTCGAGAGTAGTCATTTTTTTGTGTTTTTAATAAAGAAATAAAACTATTTTTTTTGTGTTTTTGATAAAGATACAAGCAAACAAAACAAAAAATAAACTAAGCAAAACAAAAATAACAAAGTAAAGAGATTGGTTATGAGGGACTCCCCTTGTGAAGATGTCCTTGACTTCCCGGCAACGGCACCAGAAAATATGCTTGATGGCCCAAAATATATCGAGCTCGTTGGGGAACCCCAAGAGGAAGGTATGACGAGCACAGCAGCAAGTTTTTCCTCAGTTATGAAACCAAGGTTATCAATCCAGTAGGATCAAGGAAACACCCCAAAGGTGTTGCTAGCTGAGCCTTGGCAGGGCGCACTACCGGTGCTAGTAGTAACATGGAGACCTGCACAACACAACCATAGAACTTTGCCCCCAACTTGCGATGAGGTTGTCAATCTCACCGTTTTTGCTGAAAACAAAGGATTAAATGTATCGAGTGGAAGAAAGTAATAGTTTGTAGAAAGTAAACACAAATTAGTAAATAGTTGATTGTAGATTGATTGTAAAAGAAAGGACCGGGGTCCATAGTTCACTAGTGGTGGCTCTCCTTAAGATAGATAACATGTTGGGTGAACAAATTACAGTGGGGCAATTGACAAACATCGAGAAAGCAATACATGCATATACTAATCATCTTGACTCCTTTGAGAGTTGATTGGGCATTACAACATTGTACATAGACCGCCATCCAACTGCATCTATGACTAATAATCCACCTTCAGGTTATCATCCGAATCCCCTCCAGTATTAAGTTGCAAGCAACAGATAATTGCATTACGAATTGCGTGTAAAGTAAACAATACGAGTGTTCTATGAACAAAGGATTGTTGTTTTCTCCCTAGTAGCAACAACACATCTAGTACCTTAGAGATTTCTTTCACTTCCCCAGATTACTAGAGGCATGAACCCACTATCAAGCATAAATACTAACTCTTGGAGTTGCTAGCATCTACTTGGCCAAGATAGCTACTAACAACGGAAAGCATGCAAGATCACAAATAACAAATACATGATAGAATCAATAATCAATCTGAAATAACATCTCAATATCCATCAGATCCCCGCAAACACAACATGCTGAATTACAAATAGATGATCTTGATCATGAACGGAGCTCACAAGATATAAACATGATAACACAAAGGATAAGAACCAGCCATCTAGCTACTACATGGACCCGTAGTCCAAGGATGAACTACTCATGCATCACACCGGAGGCTTGCATGGTGATGAAGAAGGCCTCCAGGGTGAAATCCCCTCTCCGGCAGGGTGCCGGGAAGGCTTCAGATCCCTCCCGATCTAGGGATGGAGATGACGGCGGCTATAGACTCTTTCGTGGAATTTTGATCGGGTACTTAGGGTTTCTGTCTCGGAGGCATCTTATAGTCGGAAGGGGAGGCCGAGGGGGTGCCCGAGGCAGCCACACCACCCCCTAGCGCGGGCCAGGCTGGGCCACACGGCCAGGTGGTGTGGTGGCCCCCTGGCCCCTCTCCGTCTCGTATTCTGGCTCCGTGTGTCCCACGGTGAAAAACTGACTTTGGCTTTTGTCCCGTCCAATTCCGAGAATATTCATTTTCTGACTTTCCTGGAACCAAAAACAGCAGAAAACAGGCAGTTGGCACTGTGGCTCTTGTTAATAGGTTAGTCCAAGAAATCATATGAAAAGTTGGAACAAAACAATAAGAAAGTAGATAAAACCAAGCATGGAACATCAAAAATTATGGATACGTTAGCAACGTATCAAAAGTCACCTTAGGATGTATAAATGGCTCGTTGTAGGGCAGCCATAGGTAACTCTCTGTGATTCATCTTGTCAACTCTTTATCCATAGAAGTTGACATGTATATTCTTTTACCTTCACACACCAAATCCAAGAAAAATATGTTTGTGTGTGATATAGGAGCATGTCATTTGTGTCATGTCCATTCTTGTTCACAACACAATTAGCACAACTCAAGTATTGCAAATGAAATGCGTATGCAAGGTCAAAGTGCATGGAAATCGTTTAAACATCATCCAAATGTGGGAACTCAAAAACTCCATATAAAGTCTTAGTGTGGCACTCAAAGCAATTGAATAAAATATTGATCTACATATTTGATGCAAGGATAGGAGAATTCGGCAAAAACACATGAGGAAGGATATCCAAAACAAGATCATTATGTGTGGAAACCAACAATTGGAAAGAGAAATTTTTAAATATGTTGGATGCCACACACAGATCATCAAACGCAAAGATCATCGGAGTATGTGCATCACGAGTGGAAGAAAAAATCACATGTTTGCAAACAAACCATATGAAAGAGCAAGTGGTCCTTATGTTTGTGGCAACGACTATACGAAAAACTTGGATGCTCTCATGTTAATACATGCTCATAATGGCATTATGGTTGCACACAAAACATCGGAAAAGGAAATTGTTCAACTTTTTTTTTGCAACACACAAAGCATCAATATCCAATAGCAATGAAACATGATTGTCACAAGGTGAAAGAATACCATTAACATGCTTGGAAGCTAACCATGGGAAAGAGGAATTTTTCAACATGAAAGATTCGAAGCATGTAAAAGGTATCAGAGCTGGGTTTGATCTTGAACTCACTTTAGGGATTCTCTCTAGAGCTATTTTTGTTAACTCGTGCTCAACCAAGGTTGTCATTATCTTGTGGGTACCTACACAGATCAAACACAAAAGGAAC
Source organism: Avena eriantha (assembly GCA_910589775.1). Classification (NCBI taxonomy): domain Eukaryota; kingdom Viridiplantae; phylum Streptophyta; class Magnoliopsida; order Poales; family Poaceae; genus Avena; species Avena eriantha. Next base: position 174,093,846 of record OU342745.1, on the reverse strand, counting down.
AACATGTGTGCATGGTAGAGAAATACATCATCCATCATGACATATCTCTTCTTATGCACATCACCATTAATGTCAATCAAGTGTAAAATAGATGCATGGTGAGTATGCAAGCAGGGAACATGATTATCATGGCAATCATCAAAATATCCAAAATTTGAGGAAGCTATTGGGGCCATCTCTATAGAAAACATATGATAATCATTGTTGCAAGCAAAATAAGTGAAAGAGCAAGTATTCATCTTATTGCAAGCAACAGGAGAAATTGTAAAACATCCATGACAAACCATGGTCCTATGAACACCGTTGTTATTGATACATTGCAAATGTATCCATAATTTTTGATGTTCCATGCTTGGTTTTATCTACTTTCTTATGTTTTGTCCACACTTTGGAGTACTTTTCATATGATTTCTTGGACTAACCTATTAACAAGTGCCACAGTGCCAGTTGCCTGTTTTCTGCTGTTTTTGGTTCCAGGAAGTCAAAAAATGAATATTCTCGGAATTGGACGGGACAAAAGCCAAAGTTACTATTTTCCCGGAAGACTCACGGAACCAGAAGGAGAGTCGGAGAGGGGCCACAGGGTGGCCACACCACCCCATGGCGCGGGTCCCCCCAGGCCGCGCCAGGGCATGGTGTGGGCCCCCTGGCCGCCCACCGACCTTGCCTCTTCGCCTATAATATGCCTCCCGATGCAAAAACCCTAATTAATCAAGCCTCCAGCCACGAAAAGTTGCACAGGGCCACCGCCACCGAAGGGGAGATTCAAGGGACAGAAAGTCTCTGTTCCGGCACCCTGCCGGGACAGGGAAGTGCCCTCGGAGCCATCTCCATCGATCTCCATCACCATCTCCATCACCGTTGCTGATTCCCATGATGAGGAGGGAGTAGTTCTCTCTCGAGGCTAAGGGTTCTACCGGTAGCTATGTGTTCCTCTCTCTCTATGCATGATCATATTGTGATCATGAGCTTTGTAATCAAGTAGATCTACCTTGCTACTCAAGTGCTTTAATAGATCTCTGCTCTCCCGATGTGTGTGAAAGTGACAGCGTGCACACCATGGTGGCACTTGGGCTAGAGATTACAAATACTTGTTATGAGTTATATTTGGAGTTGGATGTTTCTATGAAATTGTGGTGTTTGTTGGACTCATCTAGTACTCAAGGTGACAGTGTGGGGTTTTCTAGATGGGAAAGATGGACTTTGAGGTGTGCTGTTATAGCTCTACCATCGATTAGAGTGTCCAACCGGAGAGTAGTTAAGAGTAGTATCATAAAGAGACGATATTTATATGAGAGTGTTCACTAGTGAGAGTATGATCCCTAGGCCTTGTTTCTAAGCACTGAAACACCGTTTGCTATTAGATCTATTGCATGTTTGCTTGCTTCTATCTTTATTTCAGTTTTACTTGTCTTATCCACGCCATCAAGCTATTTTCCATCACCATTACCACTTATAATTATCTATACCACTTGTATTTCACTATCTCTTCGCCAACCTAGTGCACCTATTCACCTGACAAGTGTATTGGGTGTGTTGGGAACACAAGAGACTTCTTGTATCTTGATTGCAGAGTTGCTTGAGAGGGGATACCTTTGACCACTTCCTCCCTGAGTTCGATAAACCTTGGGTGATCCACTTATGGGAAAACTTGCTGCTGTTCTACAAACCTCTGCATTGGAGGCCCAACAACTGTCTACAAGAATAGAAGTGCGCAGACATCAAGCTATTTTCTGGCGCCGTTGTCGGGGAGGAAAGGTAAAAGTTATTCACACCGGAGGATTAAAGAAGAAGAACCTCCCATGGCAAACGCCTATTTTCTGGTGTGAGTGCTCGAAGTTATTTCCTTTAGATTCTGCAATTTTGTCTTTTAGTTTCTTGTTTTCACTAGTTAGGCTTAATGGAAAACAACAACAAAAAATAGAGATCTTTATAATATTTATCTTGAGTTAGGACATGAATTGTTTGAAGAGAAAATTAAAAAACCTATGGAACTTTATTTGCATGCTAATAGCAATGTTGTTAGTATGAATTCTTTGGACACCATTATTGCTAATGCTATGGAAAAGTCTAAGCTTGGGGAAGCTAGTTTTTATGAAAATGATCTTTTTAGTTCCCCAGCTTTGGAAGATAGCTATTATATTCCTTATGATGATACCAAACCTCCAATATATGATGATTACAATGATGAATATGATATTTTCAGTCCACCTACTATTGAGGATAAAATTAATTATGATTACAATATGCCTCCTATATTTGGTGATTATGGTGATGAGAATAATAATGATAGCTATTTTGTTGAATTTGCTCCCACTATGATTAATAAGAATGACTATGCTTATGTGGAGAGTAATAATTATATGCATGTGGCTCATGATAAGAATGTTTTGTGTGATAGTTATATTGTTAATTTTATTCATTATGCTACTGAAAGTTATTATGAGAGAGGGAAACATTGTTTTATGCATCTCAATAATATTAAGTTTCCCCTCTTTATGTTGAAAGTCTTGAAGTTGCACTTGTTTTGCTTTCCTATGATTGTTGCTTTGTGCTTTCATGACTTGTTTATTTACAAGATTCCTATGCGTAGGAAGTGGGTTAGACTTAAATGTTCTTTGAATTTGCTTCTTGATGCTCTCTTTTACTTCAATTCATATTTCCTATGTGAGCATCTTCTCAAACTATCATGCCTAACTTAAAGGCGTTAAAGAAAAGTACTTATTGGGAGATAACCCAAAATTTTTTAGATAAGTCTTGGAAGTTATTACTTCAATAATAACCGCTCCTTATCCTTTTTATTTGCTTTTTGTGCCAAGAGTAACCTGTAATGAGAGAGAAGTAATGATTAGGAAAGTTGCTGTCCCGAAACAGATTTCTGTGCTTCACCGTAAAAATTCGTGTAAAATCTCTGAACGTCCTTTTGAGGCGTGAATGTTTGTGATTTTTCCCCAGGTTGTTATCTAACTTTCGTTAGTTCCACACTTTTTGATTTGAGCAACATAAGGTCTTAGAAAAAATTCGTCTTTACCTGCTGGTCTGTTTTGACAGATTTCTGCCATTTTCTGCATTTGCTTCTTGTTGGTTCCTTTTTGAGTTCTTTTGGGGAATTGAGCTTTCTGAGGAAAGTGCTACAGTAGCTAGTGTTTTAATGGAAGTTTATTTGGTGTTAGAACTGAACCTTAAGACTTATTTATCTTGAGTGCACTAATGTTGCTAATAAAGATTGTGTGAAGTTTTGTATGAAGGAAAAATTTCAGGTGTATGAAAGGAATGAGGAATGAGATGAAGGATGGACTAAAGCTAAAGCTTGGGGATGCCACGCGTGTCACCCTAATAAATATTCAAGAAGTACAAGCATCAAAGCTTGGGGATGCCCAAGGCATCCCCTTCTTCAACAATAAAAATTCTAGGTTTCTTCCAAACGCTTCATTTTTATTGTTTCATGCACAATTGTGTTGTTCTTGGAGCCTCTTCTTTTTTGTTTTCAATTTTGTTTTTCGTTTGCTTAGTTTTCTGAATAAATTGGTTGGACCCCCTCTTTCATACATTGGTTTGCAAATAGTTTGGTTTGGTTTGGAAAAGAGTAGGAAAGTTCATGCTTATGTGGTAAAAAGAGCTCGTTTTTGACTGTGGCATATGCTTTGTCATGCCATGCTTGATATTGTTTTGGCTTTATGCTTAGTATTCTTTGCTGTAGCATGACTTGTTATAAACAACTGAGATTGCTTAATGTGCCTTGGATGAATCATGCGTTGTTTTAGCATATTAAAGCATAGTATAGTGGTATTCTCCTTTGATGCTTTATTTGGGTTGACTTGGCGCATGCTCACACCATGTTATGACTATCCCAAGTCACCTAAGCCTTTATGACCCTTTAGTTTTCAACTTGTAGTATCACTTTATGCTTTGATCAATGATGTTTTGTTGCATGATTATGGCCATTATTGCTCTCTTAGTTTGTCGCTCCCAGTCTTTTGCTAGCCTCCACAACCAAGTATGAGTTCCAGTCATGCATCCAACTCCCTAAACCAAGTTATTCCAAAGAGTCCACCATACCTACCTACTAGCTTATGCTATTCCAAGTATATTCATGTTTTTGTTTACCTTCTAAATTAAACTTGTTATGAGAAAACTAGTGATTAAAGCTCTCACGAACTTGATGGCACACTTTAATTTTCTTGCCCTTAATAAACTTGAACCATTGTGTCGTCTATGTTGTATATGCTTGCACTTATTTGTTGGGAATTAGCAGAACCATGCTTTCATGGGGAACGGTTTCAACATTGCACTTGGTACTTGTACCTAGTTGATATCATGCTCTTTTGTATATGGATGTCGTCGGTGTGAAATGAAAGGGGAGCTTGTAAGTCCATGGAGTTATGTATATGTGTTATAGAAACGCCTGGGCTGCTGGTCTAATCCATGCTGACATGGTGGAAACCTGCAGCGTAACCATAATGAGACGTCTATGAAGCATTCTTCTTATAAAAAAAGAGTCCTATATTGAGAAAAAAGAGAAAAAGAAAAAAAAGATATTATGGGAAGAGGAAAGAGAGAAAAAATCACCATATTCCCATGGTAAATAAGAAGATTGCTAAGATGCTCATTGTCTGCATTCCTTGTCATTTTGATATGGGGATTCTTCTGTATCATCGTGCAAGGGGTACCCTGTTGGCGGTTCTCTATGATACACATGTACTTACAATGACAAGAACTTACCGGTGACTAAACTTGAGTAGCATGAGGAGCGGCCCTCGTATTCAAGGGACATGATATTTCTAACTTATACTTCGTCAAGCATGTACACCATAGTTTGTTCACTTTAACCTTAATCACCTTCAAGATGCTTATGATAGGGGCAATGAGAGATGAAAGTTATAAGTACCATATTTTTTGGAAGGTCTTTATCAAACTTGAATCTCCGCTTCCTTCTATGAAGGCCTTTCTTCCACTTATATATTGAGTCTCCACCTTCTACCTTTATGCACCCTACTTTGAGAGCATAGTGGCCATTCTTAGTTCTATGTGCATTGTCCCAAGACTTGTTGATTGATGCATAACTTGATATTGCTTGTTTTAAACTATTTGTATCTAGTCACTCTTATGAACTTTGAAGGTGTCCTATGCATTTATGTTTTGCTACTCTATGAGGGACAAGCTGAATGCTATTATGCTATGTTTTCTTTATGTGAATAAAACAAACGTCTTGTAAAGCATTGTTATTCATGAATCTTTTGTTTGTGCCTTTTCATGCTGCTTCATAGTTTCTTTGTCTTATTGCTAGAACTTTGTCTTTCATGTTATGATTGAAGTACTATGATCCCAGCTTTGAATGTTTTACAAATACTTTGATCAAGTCTTTGATGGTGCATGTCACCTCAAAAATTATTCTTTCTTTTTATCACTTACCTACTCGAGGATGAGCAGGAGTTAAGCTTGGGGATGTTGATACATTGCAAATGTATCCATAATTTTTGATGTTCCATGCTTGGTTTTATCTACTTTCTTATGTTTTGTCCACACTTTGGAGTACTTTTCATATGATTTCTTGGACTAACCTATTAACAAGTGCCACAATGCCAGTTGCCTGTTTTCTGCTGTTTTTGGTTCCAGGAAGTCAGAAAATGAATATTCTCGGAATTGGACGGGACAAAAGCCAAAGTTACTATTTTCCCAGAAGACTCACGGAGCCAGAAGGAGAGTTGGAGAGGGGCCACAGGGTGGCCACACCACCCCATGGCGCGGCCCCCCCAAGCCGCGCCAGGGCATGGTGTGGCCCCCCTGGCCGCCCACCGACCTTGCCTCTTCGCCTATAAGATGCCTCCCGATGCGAAAACCCTAAATAATCAAGCCTCCAGCCACGAAAAGTTCCACAGCGCCGCCACCACCGAAGGGGAGATTCGGGGGACAGAAAGTCTCTGTTCCGACACCTTGCCAGGACGGGGAAGTGCCCCCGGAGCAATCTCCATCGATCTCCATCACCATATCCATCACCGTTGCTGATTCCCATGATGAGGAGGGAGTAGTTCTCTCTCGAGGCTAAGGGTTCTACCGGTAGCTATGTGTTCATCTCTCTCTCTATGCATGATCATATTGTGATCATGAGCTTTGTAATAAAGTAGATCTACCTTGCTACTTAAGTGCTTTAATAGATCTCTGCTCTCCCCATGTGTGTGAAAGTGACAGCGTGCACACCATGGTGGCACTTGGGCTAGAGATTACAAATACTTGTTATGAGTTATATTTGGAGTTGGATGTTTCTATGAAATTATGGTGTTTGTTGGACTCATCTAGTACTCAAGGTGACAGTGTGGGGTTTCCTAGATGGGAAAGATGGACATTGAGGTGTGCTGTTATAGCCCTACCATCGATTAGAGTGTCCAACCGGAGAGTAGTTAAGAGTAGTATCATAAAGAGACGATATTTATATGAGAGTGTTCACTAGTGAAAGTATGATCCCTAGGCCTTGTTTCTAAGCACTGAAACACCGTTTGCTATTAGATCTATTGCATGTTTGCTTGCTTCTATCTTTATTTCAGTTTTACTTTAGTCTTTTCCACGCCATCAAGCTATTTTCCATCACCGTTACCACTTATAATTATCTATACCACTTGTATTTCACTATCTCTTCGCCGAACTAGTGCACCTATACACCTGACAAGTGTATTGGGTGTGTTGGGGACACAAGGGACTTCTTGTATCTTGATTGCAGAGTTGCTTGAGAGGGGATACCTTTGACCACTTCCTCCCTGAGTTCGATAAACCTTGGATGATCCACTTAAGGGAAAAGTTGCTGCTGTTCTACAAACCTCTGCACTTGGAGGCCCAACAAGTGTCTACAAGAATAGAAGTGCGTAGGCATCAGTTATCATCATTGCAAGCAAAATATTGGAAAGAGAAATTGTTCAACAAAGTGCAAGCAATGATGTCATCAACGTAAAGTTTAGAGCATGGCATGTCTATGGAAACATCATCACAATTAGATAATTTCACATGCTGAACATTATGCAAAGGCATAGTATCACATGGAAATATCAATGTGTCATGTGTAATGTCACAATAAACATCCATAGCATGCAAATCATCACAACTCATCATTTCCACGAGTGGGAATAGGGCATCATCAACACCCTTATTTTTACCTTGTTCATACCTCTCGTATGAAGTGGGTGTTGTGGTAGTATTGGCCTCCATGTGGGCGACTTATTCATCCAATATGGGGATGGCATCATCTTCATCCACCATGTACATCTTGTCGGTGGAAGGCATCATCTTCTCCAAGCGTGGCGCTTCTTAATCCATGGAACCTAGCACATCATGAGAAAACACACTGGAGGTAGAGGGTAAGTCCTTAGAAATCAAAGTGGTCTCACATGACCTATCAACTACCACTCTCAACTCACTTGGTGTATCCCTCATGCCCTCCAAGTGGAAGCACTCAATATCACGTATGATGGAGTCACTCATCTCATTCTTGTTCTCATTCAAGTGGGCTAAGTGGCTCTCATACTCACATGGGATTGGTACCACATCATCACTCAAAGCTTATAAGGATAGGCTCGATTCTCTCAACTCCATCCACCTCCTTTGGTGAAGGGAAAATCCCATGCTCACCATTCTCGACCTTCTCGTCGTCTTGTACTTTGGTTGCCATTGCGGTGGGGGGACTCATATAGGAAGTTGGTCCTCATGGCCATCTCTGCCATTGCATCCAATTGTTGGCAAAGCAACTTGTTTTCTTCTATCTCTTGGGGGTCATATTTTTTACGGCCTCTTACAACTTGGTGAAGTACAGGACAATCTCTTGCTTGAATGACAATCTTGCAGTGCTTGGAGAATAAGTTGCATTGAAGCTCTTGTAGTTGGATGCTTCATCTTGAACTTGAAGTTTGGGCATTGAAGCTTGATGGCGTGGAGTAAGGCTTGCTCTTGGTGGCACTTTGGGGTGGATGTCACATCCCAAGATTTTGAAAACTGCGACTAGAAAAAAATCTGCATTTGCATGCCATTCATGAGCATTGCATTGCATCCATGCAAGTTTTTTTTGCAAGAATTGAATTTGAAAACCCTAACCCAAATCGGTTTTGCAATTAATCCGGTATTTTTGAACTAAACAAAGTGATACAAAAATAATCCAAAATTATGTATAGGTTTTTAGAAAAAATTGAAGACAAAAATCATCTCAATTGGAGTTATAAAGAAAAAGATATAAAAGAAATAGCAAACAGGGAAAAAGAAAAAGAAAATAAACCTAACCTACCCCGGCCACGGGGCCCAGCTCCCAGCCTAGCTACCGCCCGCCTCCCTCCTTTTCGCGCGCGCAGCAGACAACGGCTGGCGGGCTAGCCTGCGTAGCGGCCAAAAAGAGCCACCGCAGCAGCCCACCCGGAGTGACCTCCTCCCCCCTTGTTTTTTTCTTCTCTGCGGGACCCGCTCGTCAGCCCCGCGACACCACCGCCAGGTGGGACCCCATGCCACCGTCTTCCACCTCCAACGGAGGAACCGCATCGTGCACGGCTTGATTCCGAAACGAAATCCGACGTTTTCGTGCGATTTAGTTCGATGCCTGCCCCTGTTCCGCATGCCACACCCCTCTATATAAAATCACCCTCGTCTCCTCGTGTTTTTTTCGCTCTTTTTGAACCCTAGCCACCTGAAATCGGAGCTCGCCTATCTCGCCGCCGTCCGCCGCCACAGTTGACCACGAGCGGGAGGTTACCGAACACCCCGCCGCCTCCTTTTTCCACTGTTATCTTCGCCTTGATTGACCAAATTGCCTCACCCTCATTCCCCTCTCACTGGAGCACCAGCACCACCGCAATCTCTCGCTGGAGTGCCGCCGGAGGCCAAAGATAGCAGCCACCCTCTGTCATCGACTTGGGAAGCGAAAACCACTTCAGATACCACGAACATGACCGATGAACTCTTCCGCTTCCCATTGAAAACACCCCTGACACCAGAGACCAGGGAGAGCTCGCCACCGCCACCATCTGCACCGACCGCCGCCGCCAGCCGCCGTTCATAGGCAAGGTGTGGCATCCTGCTAAAATCACTACCAGAAAATCGCTCGTTGTTTCTACTTTGTGCATCATCATGACATCATCATGCATGTTTGTTCATAAAAGTACTTTGCAAAAACCTTATTTTGTTTTCTAATTAGCCCTCCTTTATTTTCAAATCATAAAACCAGGTCTTCCTAGATATTTTATTTGTCTAAAAACTATTTATAAAATATTTTAAAAATTATATAAAAATAAAATATTTTTTTAGTGGGGGAGGCAGCCACCGGCCAGGCCCAACCGGCAGCCACCTACCACCCCACTGCTCAAACCCTAGCTACCCCAGCCGCCACCCACCTGATCCACCCCACCGCCGCCCTCTCACACGCGCGCGCGCGCCTGGCCCAACCTGGCCACGATCCCCATCCCTTGTGCTTCAACCACCACTTCTCCCGCTCTCCTTCCCGCCTCTTTTTCCGCCCCGGTCCCACCACCCTGCCAGCAGACACGCCTCCCTGGCCACCCCGACCGACAACGACTAGCCCCGCGCCTCGTGATCTCCGCCCTGGCCCCACCCCGCGTGCCGCACCTCGCTCTCACGCATCCTCGCACGCTCCTAGCCCTCGCGCCTGCACGCCCCGCCCTTGTCTCTCCCCTCTGCATCGCCACCTACCGCTGGCCGTCGCCACCAGCAACAGCGCGCCCCGCCCTCCATCGCAGGTCGCCGCCGCCTCGCCGTTCGCCTTCCGCAAGCCCGGCCGAGCCCCGCCGGGAGACGCCGCTAGCGCCGGCCGACGCCCTGCTTCCTCGCCGCCACCCTGGCCCGTCCTCGACCCCGCTCCGGCCGCGCCTCCTCCAGCTCCCCGCCGCCGCCGTCAAGGGCTCGCCACCCAACCGCCACCGCTTGGACCCCCCTCTCCTGCCCCGGTCCCGTCCGCCGCGCCCCGCGGTTCCTCTCCACCGGCTCGGCCCCGAGCCCCTCCTCTGCCTCACCTAGCACGCTGCCGCCAAGGACCGAGCCGCGCCGCCCTTCTCTCCCGCCTCGCCGGAGCTCCCTCGACCAGCCGCCGGTCGTGCCCCTCCCCACCGGCCTGCTCCCTCCCTCCTCGCCTCCTCACCGGCCGTCACCAGCACCTCCTCTCCGCCACCGCCTCTATGGACCCCACCGTCCCGAGCCCTCCTCGCGGTCGCCCTCATCTCCTGGCGCCGCCCTGCTCGCCTCGTCCTCCCGCGGTCGACCCCGAGCCGCCGTTCTGCGCGCCTCCGGCCAACACCTCTCCCCTGTGCGTGTTGCATCACACCGACGTGCGTCCTCAAGCCATCCCGAGCTCGCCTTCCGGCCATCCGCTTCGTGCCGGTCTTCTTCTCAGTTTGGGCAGCGGTTCATGCTACCAAGACCAGCGGTGTCCTGCTGCTTCGCGTCGACCTACGCAGTACGAGCACATGTTGTTGTTCCTATATGGTTTGCCATGTGTCTTAGCTGCTTGTACCTTTGTCTAAAAAGAATCGTCTATACCAGGGAATCGATTCAAGGCGCTATTTGTTTTGTTGTTCCTCGGCAACTTCCTCGATGCTTGGCTATGTCATTGGCTCTCTGTTTCGGTGAGGTGTCCCATTGTCGATCCAAAACCGCCACCGATAAAAGATGGACAATAAGGACTTCGACATGGAACCCGACGGCGAGGTACTCGAAACACAAGAGGTCATTCGGGGATTCCGAAGACTGCCTAAGATCGGTCTCGGCGAACCTGGATCTGATGAACCATCGGGGCCGATCCAAGTTTGTCACCGGCCACGAGCTTGTCATGTATCCGATGACCCGGAGCCTTTCTCCTTCATGGATCCGATGGCCGAGACCCGGAAGACCGATCCCGTCGAACCCCTTGGTGAACCCAAGATCTTCGGACCCCGATGTATGCCCTTTCCGAGACCCGTATTTTTATAATATATAATATCTCCTGGTTGCATTAATTGTTCATGTCGTATACATATTGTGGGTTTGGGGCATTATGCCGATTCACCTCATAATTAAATATGGAGTCGATATGCGGGATACTTTTGTCTTATTCTAGACTCCATTTAAATTTGTGTAACGCACCGATGCCATGTTTCGCCCTGTTAATACAACATTTAAATTGCGGGGGTTTCAAATAACTTGAACCATTTAATTAATTGTCGGGACCCCGGTTCCGCTTAATATTGCCTAATTGCACATCATCTGCATCATATCATAATCATGCCGGATCTTCTGCCGTAGTATTAAATATTGCATCCGGTGTTTCTTCTAGTGTTTGCCTCTTCGCGGATTAGGCCGATGAGTTGATGCGAGTATCGACAAGTTCTCCGGATATGAACCTTCGGCAGTGTTTCCCCAGGCGAGCATCCCTTCGCCTTCTACCTATTTTGCATTTATAGTCTTTATTTCCTCCTGTTGATCTATTGCTATCTGTGTCACGATGCTTTATTTTCCGCGCACCATTTATACTCCTTGCAGCCTCTATATTGCCATGGACACATCCTATTGCCTGTTGTTTGAAAGATAGTCGGCCCTGCGAGTCGTAGTTGCTTGCTTCTGTGTTGCTTCGCGTCATTGTCGTTCCACCGTTGACGGCAAGTTGGCACATGGTAAACGGTGGAGATGCTTAATGGTGGAGATGATCATGACTTTAAAAACAACTATTAAAATGCTAGATATAACTAATGTAGAGGCATCAGTGGGCAATAGATGTTATTTGGTTCTTCCACGCTCACTTGTGTCCCGTAGGACCCCGAGTACTTGATACCTGTTCCTTGATTTTCGCACTATCCACATCCGGGAGGCCGTGGACCCCCCTGAGCTAGAGCTTGATTCATTTCTATTTCTTGGGGCCACAAACTAGTTTGGGATTTTATTACTATCATGTACCTATGCCATGCTTTACTGCTTTATTTAAGATTGTGCGTGGAGCACCTGTACTGTTTTGGATCGCGCCACGTTTTCGCGGTATCGATAAGCCCAGTCACATTTTCGGGTTCCCAGTCATTTACAGCCGTCGTCGCAAACCCTGGGTCCGTTCCGGAGCTGGCCAACTTAGTTGCGGGTAGCTTAGTGGGGTGCCCCCCTGAAATATTTTATGAATCCTGTGATCGCTTTGTCGTGAATGCCTCGTTGGGTTTTGAGTTGGTTTTTCCGAGGTTGATCGAGTGTGTGTTGCTATTTGTGCACCCCTGTAGGGTAAAACTTTTTGAAAGCCGTGTCCGCGGTTATGGACGACTTGGAGCATAGTATCTCGATCATAGACAAGCATAACTAAAGTAGTGTTATAAATTTAACTTAATATGTGACTAGTAATCAGATTCAACTACAACGGAATGGATATTAAAATGCCAACAGCTGGTGAATCTGGGTTGTTTTGTGACATGCTATACCTGACTAGTAAGTATTGCAACTCCAATGGAATGTGATAAAAGTGCCAACAATTGCTCGGTTTTAGGATTCCTGAGGACAATTATACCTAACTAGTAAATGTTCCAACTACCATGGAATGGTTAATTAAAACTGCCCACTACTTATGCTTCAGGATGACTCATGCTATCTATATCTGATTAGTAATTGCTGCAACTATAACAGAATGAGTAAAATTGCCAACTGTGTGAGTTCCTTGGTCCGACTTCCTCGTTTGGTCTCGAGGGGGAAATACCAGGATGGGTTTGTTTGGTCTTAGCTTCAGGTTGGATCCGAATAGGTCTTTCTTATCCCTCTCTGATAACCGCCAGTTGTATTGAGTCCCTATAGGTTGTTTAGTGCCGCTGCGCTGCCGCTTCAGTCCACCATACCTAGGTAGGCGAGAGCCGCCGAATTCTAGCCTCGCCGTGTACTGGCCTCAGTACTGACGCTCCTCTTTTTCCTTTTGCCCTTTGCCGGCACCCCTTTTGTTTTAGCAGGTTTGAGGTCAACGTCGTTAGTAGGGTTACCCTTCCAGCTTGGCCTGGGCAGGGTTATGGATGCCATTGGTTATTCTTTAGGGCTCTTAGCCCCATTTGCATCTTGTCCGTACTCAGACGCTGTAACGTTTTCAAGGTGATTTGGATCTTGTATTGTATATCTGTATTTTTGACTCGTTGAGTCGCTGTTGTATATATATCTGTTTTGTGGGTCCCATCGAGGACTGTTGTGTAGTGGTATTACTTCGTTATCCACCCGCACGAAAGTGCCTGGTGGGCGTCCTTGAATCGTTTCTATGCGGGTTTGGCGGAAGGGCTAAAACTTGCATAGGGCCGATTTGAGGGTGTTACAGAGTGGTATCAGAGCCCAGCAGTTGCGATACCCCACAAGTCCAGCCTGTAGGATAACCTAGCTAACGACCGAAGTAGAGAGTCAAAACTATTTTGCACAATCGGTTCGATAGATCTGATTAGGTCTGATTTTACTCCTTACCTCTCTGTTGTTCTCCTCTACCTCTGCGTGTTGTGAATCTGCTCTCTTATCTTTTCTTCGAGTCCAGGAATTCTCGTGGTTGGGTTTCCGTCGTACCTTCAGGGTTTCGCTTCCTTAGTTCAAAGTTAAAGGGCTAACTCTAAGTTTAATTATAAAGTTAAGTTTGGAACCTAAGCTGAGTTCAGAAGCAAAGAAAGAAAAAGTAAAGTCCTAGAATCACTTAAGTTGGGAAGCTATTGTTATAAACACAACCCGGTTGTGGTCAAGTCAAGATTCATCATTCTTTTCAAAGTATTTAGAAAACATCTGACAACGAAACAGTATGGCCCTTCCAACTGTCCATAACCACGGGCGCGGCTATTCGAATACTTTGACACTCCGCAGAGGTGGTACACTTTCACCACAAGATTCGATACATCTGTCCGGGATAACCCTGAATCATCATACTTAGTATGGAGATAATCAAACATAACCTTCCCTTTACACACCCTAGTATAAGCACCTCCCCTATGAGCATGGCCTCCCAACCATGACCATCAGTCATCTTGGGCACTGCATAGGTGGACATCATGAGAGGTAGCCTCAGCTCAGACCTCTCCCGTGAGGGAACTAATACTAATGCATATAAATTTCCAGCTAAGCCTTACCCAATTCAGGTAGTGTGGTTGTACGGTAAATTTCGAATGGCATCGCATCCGAATCCAACCATCAGTTTTATAAAAGGGTTAAGACTCATGCCTCTACATTTTCATCATCATCAACCATTTGTGTTTTCTCAACACATGTCAAAACATCTCAATAGAATGACACATCATTCCAAGGTTTTCATAATTCATTTTCACCAAGTGTTCCCATCTAAAGTGACTCAGGTTTTTAATCTACTCTAACTACTAAGTTAGGAGTGTTCACTAAGGTGGAAAGGATGGGTTCAATCCCATGCCATAGAATGACATCTAAAGGGTTCTAATTAGGTCAAGTTTTACACTTTTTATGCTACCTTCAAACTAAGTAAAGAACTTGGTGTAAACTAAGGGAGTAAATCGTGTAACTAAGACTTGGGGTACTAATAGTAAAAAGGGGGGGTGTGATCAAAGCATGCTTAAGGCATCTTTGCTAAACCATCTAGTTTGATTCTAGTTTGCTAAGCACTAAACTTGCAAGTGTTAGCTTGCACTGCTAATGGTGTCTTGCACTTAGAGAGTGCTAGCTTGCTAATAGTAGCTTGCCTTGGTTGGTGCAGTGGTTGAAGTTTTCTTCTTCTTCTTCTTGGCAGAACTCCTCCTCCTCGAAAGCTTGGTCGGTACTATCGTCTATAAAGACATAGGGAGTGCACAATCACCAAACAATACTTAACTAGGCTAAATAGCATTCTAAGACACACATTTGATGATCTATTATCATTACAAACATCACAAGTGTCATTCAATAGTTTCCTCCTTTTTATTTTAGAAAAGTAATTTCTACTCATTGAAAAATTAACTAAGATTTAATATTCACCACTTAAAATATGGGATCATGTTGACACATGTCATCACCACATATCCTAACATGTGGGAATGAGAATTAAGGGTTGGATCAATATTACTTTGGTTTAAGTTCGTTATTTAATGATTTAAAGTGACTAGAAATGCCTATATAGCATTCTTTGGGTACTAGTCCAAAGTCACTGCATGTAAACCTTAATATTATTACATATTTAGATAGATATGATGAAATGTGATGTTTGAGAGTTAGAATCAACTCAAAAGCTCACTTGGTTGATTTTATAAAAATGTTGCAAGTTGCAAATGCTTCTGTCTTCTTATTTTTATTAGGAGAGATCTATAACTCTAATTGAATTAAATCCAACGGGCCTGGATAGATCATCTTAATACCTTTCAGGCAAAGTTTGTTTCATGCAATTTGGATTTGTTAAACTCCCAGAATTGAATTTTAAAATAGTGGGCAGAAACTAGATTTAACTAAAAAGAAAAATCCAGATTTGAACGGTTGGGCTAGCGCGGGAAAAGACTTAGGCCGGCCCAGTGGCGCTCCGCGGCGCGGGGCTCAGCTGACAGGGGGGTCTCGCTTGTCAGCGGCACTTAACATGCAGAACGGTACGTGCGCTGTGGACCGTAGGATTAGAAGGAAGATCTACGGCTGAGGGTCGTTGTCGACGACGAACAGGTCGCCGGCGAGCTCGAACCCTAGCGGCTCGGTGGAGGTCTGCTGGGGACGTACCAGGGCTCCAGCGGGGTCGGCGAGGCAGGCAAACAAAGTGGAAGACGACGGCGAGGCGAGGCGCGGTTGCGGCGGAGCTTGGGGTGGTCGCAATCAGCGGCGCCCTTCTCCTCCTTCCGCGGCTGCTCCGGCTCCAATTCCGGCGAGGCAGAGCTCGCCTTGCTCTGGCTAGAGGTGGGTGAGGTTCAGAGAGGTGAGGGGAGTGGAATGGTGTGGAGAGAAGAAGCTGGGGAGGGCTCCTTTTATAGGCCCGACGGTGAGACCGAGCGGGATGGGCAGGCGGCGGTGGCGACATGGCTACGGCGGGGTGGAGGCATGGCTGCGGGTGGCGATCGACGTGCGGTTCCCTTGCGCTGCTCTAGGCATTGAATGCGGCCGTAGGGGCGGTGGCATGCGGTCTGGGCGAGGTGGCGCTCTGAGCGGCAAAGGCGGCGGTGTCCACGGCGAGCGGTGGCTGTGAGGCGTTGGGCGACCAGTGGGGGTGTCTGGGGTGTTCTCCAGGTCGTGGCGGAGCGGCAGACGCGGGCTGCGGCCAAGGGGCGTTCTGTGCGAGCGGGGACATAACACGCTGTGGGGGCGGCACCGACATGGTGCGGTGGCACTGGGCGCGAGCTTTCCTCGGTGGTCCACTACAAGGCTGGGCTCGGGCAGGGGACAGAGGGTGGCGGTGAGGTGCGAGCTACCTCCTAGACATGGAGAGAGAGGCGGGAGAGGGCTGCTGCGGCGAGTGCACGGTTGGCCGGCGAGAGGGTGCTCGGCATGGCATGGCAGTGCAGCTAGGGGGTAGAGGAGATGCTGGTATGGGTCTGGTTGGGCCAGGGGGGGGGGGGGGACAAGATGATCAAAGCACTTCCAAATTGCTAGACAAAATCAGCCTAAAACAGTATTAGTTAGGCCAATATGATCCTGCCAGCAAGGTGTTGACAAAATGGCCGAAAGAGAAAAAGTTTTGAATTTTGGTTTCAAAATTTTTGAGTGATCTCCACTAGTGCTAGGTAGTGTCTGGTTACAAGGGTTTTGAAAGTTGAGCTCAAATAGAGGGGTTTTGAAATAGGGGTGATCTATGCATATGCATTAGATTCAATTTTCAAAGGCTATTTAAAATATGTAAAATAATGTTTTTAGCAGATCAAGAGGTGGGCCTTGGTACCTCATTATGTGTACTAGCAAGGGGTACAAAGATCAAGAATTGTTTCTGTTAAGAAATAAGTGCTAGGAACACTCTAAGTAGTGTAGTGGATTAAAATGGCCAAAATGACCATTGCTCCTATTTAATTCTTTTTGATTTGATTTTCTTTAGGAAAAGTTTGGGAATGCTGTAGATGATGTTTAAATCACCTAAGCAACATTTTACAAGCATTGGTTTGAAGTTTTGAGATGTTACAAACCTTCCCCCTTAAACTAAATCTCGTCCCGAGATTTACAAAGAAAACTAGGAACTAAAGAGATCTGGGAACTCTGTCCTAATGTAATCTTCTCGCTCCCAAGTAGCTTCCTCCTTGGTATGGTTGCTCCACTGAATCTTGAGAAACTTGATGCTCCTGGTCCTGGTGGTTCTGTAGGCTTCTTCTAAGATACGGATGGGTACTTCTCGATAGGTCAGGTCATTGTTGATTTCCACAGCTCTGTGATCGATGTTCTTGAAAACTTCAGTCTTCTCGGGCACTTCCAGACATTTGCGAAGTAACGAGATATGGAACACATTGTGGATGGCTGACATCTCTTCAGGCAGTTCCAGCTGATACGATACTTCTCCTCGACGGTTCAGAATTTTGAAGGGCCCGATATATCTGGGGGCTAACTTTCCCTTCAGACTAAAGCGTTGAGTTCCCTTCAATGGTGAAACCTTGAGATATACAAAGTCTCCGATATTGAAAGTCGGGTCTCTTCTTCTTTTGTCAGCATAACTCTTCTGTCTGGACTGGGTGGTCTTGAGGTGCTCACGGACTTTGTGAACTTTCTCTTCTGCTGAGAATGTCGGGTCCAAAGATCTGACTCTCTCCTACTTGCGACCAATTCAAAGGGGTACGTCACTTTCTTCCGTATAGGAATTCAAATGGTGCCATCTGCAAACTAGCTTGATAACTGTTGTTATATGAGAATTCTGCGAAAGGCAGGCAGTCTTCCCATTTTGATCCATATTCCAACACACAAGCTCTAAGCATATCCTCTAGGATCTGGTTGACTCTCTCAGTCTGTCCATCTGTTTGCGGGTGATATGCGGTGCTGAAGTTCAACTTGGTTCCTAATCCTTCCTGAACTTTCTGCCAAAATCTCGAGGTAAACTGGGTTCCTCGATCTGATACTATGGTCTTGGGGGTTCCATGCAGACTAACAATCCTAGAAATGTACAGCTCTGCTAACTTTGCACTCTGGTAAGTGGTCTTGACAGGTATAAAGTGGGCTACCTTGGACAGTCTATCAACTATGACCCAGATTGAGTCATTTCCCCTACTAGAGGTAGGTAAACCGGTGATAAAGTCCATTCCGACGGAATCCCACTTCCATTCCGAAATCTATAATGGTTGCAACAGTCCTATAGGTCTCTGGTGCTCTGCCTTGACTCTTTGACAGATGTCACATTTGGCGATGTAGCTTCCGATCTCTCTCTTCATCTTGTGCCACCAAAATTGCTCTTTCAAATCCTGATACATCTTTGTTTATCCAGGGTGGATAGAATAAAGAGTATCATGAGCTTCCTTCATGATAACCTCCTTCAGCTCCGAATCTGCTGGCACACAGATACGTCCTTTGTACCACAGTACTCCTTCTTCGTCTTCGGTGAATCCAGGTACCTTTCCTGTACCAATATGACGTTTGATTCCGTCGATACTTTCATTTCCCTTCTGGGCTTCCTTGATTTGGCTAATCAAAGTGGGTTGAAGTTCAATGCTGGCTAAGAATCCTTTGCTAACTAATTCAGTTCTAAACTGCTCTAATTCTTCATACAAACTGGGTTGCTTCTCCTTGATCATGGTGTTAAGCCTACATGGCAATCTGCTAAGAGCATCCGCTACCAAATTGGCTTTGCCTGGGTGATAGTGAATGTCAAGGTCATAATCCTTGATTAACTCTATCCATCTTCTTTGCCTCATATTCAGCTCCTTCTGAGTGAAGATATACTTCAAGCTCTTATGATCTGAGTAAATCTCACAGCAATTATGTTGAGGGCAAACCTCTAGGGTGGCCTGATCTTTCACGATTCCCTTTCAAATCGAGGGTGGAGTGCGGGGAAAGGAGGGAGGGATGAACACGACGAACACACACATGAAGAACGCGATGAACACACACACACGCAAAACCACGATAAACACCAATAGCTCATGCCGGCGGTGACCGGTCCGGCGCAATCCCTAGGATCAGCGTCGGGTGGAGGACTCTCTCTCGAACCGTCACGGCGAGATGGGAGACTCGGTGAGATCTTGACGTCTAGGCAAAGGGACACCGATGCCTAGGCCTTGTACAACGCGGAGGCACGATGCAAACTCCAACGAGGTTTGGGGATATTGGTGCTCCTTATTAAAGGAGCATGAGGCAAGAACTAGATAGATCCACAAAGGGGTTTCCACTAATTCCAATATCAAGCCTAGGGTTTACAATGGAGGTGGGGGTCTATATATAGGCCAGCCATAAGTTCGGGGGTAATTCAGGCATTAAAGTAGAGTTCTGGGCCAAGTAGAGGGGTACATGGGCCGAAGGGGCCAGCTAGGCATGCAGGCCCATCACTTGGGCCGGACACTCCGGGGCGAGTGAGCCGGACAGTCCGGGGAGGCCGGACACTCTGGGGCGAGTCAGACCGGACAGTCCGGTGTGGCCGGACACTCCGGGAAGTATCTGGGCAGTGTCCGATTCGACCTTCTGATTGTCCACGCCAGGTCCGGGCTCGGACAGGCCGGACACTCCGGCTGAGTTGGGCCGGACACTCCGGGGTGGCCGGACACTCCGGCTGGATTCGGCCAGACACTCTGGCTCTGGCAGCTTCAGGCCTGGTGCAGCTCCCGGGCTCGTGGGTCGATACGGCGGGGGCTCGTACCTGATGATGCACAAAGTAGTGGTATGAAGTAGCACGCCATCCAAGGAGGTAACGAATTGGCACGAAGAGAGGAGCGAGTTCACCTTAGCTTGGAGGAGTTTGGCTCGGGCACGAGTCATGGGTCCACTTGGGGGACTTGTTGGTGTAGATGTAGAAGCGTCCGTAGGATGGGCTGCATCAGCTCCCCCCTTGGGAAAGAGTCATCCTCGACTCTTCATGGATATCATCTTGAACATCTCCATGGTAGGGTGCGAGATCCTTGACATTGAATGTATTGCTTGCAAGGTACTTGGAGGTCGGATGTCGATGATGTAGGCATTGTTGTTGATTCTTTTGAGGACCTTGAAGGGACCATCTCCTCTTGGCTTGAGCTTGGAGTCACGATCCTTGGGGAAGCGGTCCTTGCTTAGGTGTATCCACACAAGGTCACATTCTTCAAATATCATCTTCTTCTTGTCCTTGTTTAACCTTGAAGCTTGGCGAAGGACTTGTTGTTCGATAGTTGCTCTTGTTTCTTCATGAAGCTTCTTCATAGCTTGTGCACGCTTCTCGACGTCCATGTTTGTGCGCTCATGGAGAGGTAGTGGTAGGATGTCGAGCACGGTGAGGGGCTCGAAACCATAGACGATCATGAATGGACTCATCTTGGTTGTTGAGTGCTTGGCTCGATTGTAGGCGAACTCGGCGTGTGGAATGCATTCCTCCCAATCCTTCAAGTTTTTCTTGATCAACACACGAAGGAGAGTTCCGAGGCTTCGGGTGACAACTTCGGTTTGGCCATCAGTTTGAGGATGTGATGCGGATGAAAAGAGGAGCTTGACGCCGAGCTTGGCCATGAGGGTCTTCCACAAGTAGATCATGAATTTGACGTCGCGGTCGGAGATGATTGTCCTTGGCACACCGTGAAGACGGACGATTTCCCTGAAAAACAGATTTGCAACATGTGAAGCATCGTCGGTCTTATGGCACGGTATGAAATGTGCCATCTTGGAAAAACGATCCACAACAACAAATATAGAATCATGACCATGCTTAGATCTAGGCAATCCTAACACGAAATCCATGCTAATGTCGGACCAAGGTGTATGAGGAATAGGCAATGGCATATAAAGACCATAGGGATTAGCTTGCGACTTAGCTTGAACACATGTCATGCATCGTTGAACGTAGCGCTCCACGTCACGCTTCATCTTGGGCCAAAAGTAGTGATTGGAGAGCATGTCCAATGTCTTGTCGCGACCAAAGTGACCCATAAGGCCTCCACCATGAGATTCTTGGAGAAGCAAAAGTTGAAGCGACGACTTCGGAATGCATAGCTTGTTTTGTTTAAAAAGAAAGCCCTTATGCAAATAGAAATCATCAAGTCCTTTGTCATTGGAGCACTTTGCGAAAATTGGTTCAAAGAACGGATCGTAAGCACACAAAGATTTTATTTCCTCAAGACCCAACACGTTGATTTCAAGTCTCGTAAGAAGGCTTGTATGTTTGCGAGACAATGCGTCCGCAACTACATTATCTTTGCCCTTCTTATACTTGACAATGTACGGAAAAGACTCCATGAACTTAACCAACTTAGCGTGTCTCTTGCCCAAGTTAGCTTGGCCTTTGAGATATTTCAACGACTCGTGGTCGGAATGTATGATAAATTCCTTGGGCCAAAGGTAGTGTTGCCAAACTTGAAGGACACGAACTAAGGCAAAAAGCTCTTTGTCATAAATCGGATAGTTAAGGCGAGCACCATCAAGTTTTTCGCTATGGTAGGCTATAGGACGTCCGTTTTGCATAAGGACTCCTCCAATGCCAATACCACTAGCATCACACTCTATCTCAAAAGTTTTTGTGAAATCCGGTAAAGCAAGAAGAGGTGCTTCGGTGAGCCTCTTTTTAAGTTCATCAAAAGCTTTTTGTTGTGCTTTGCCCCACACGAAGGTGACATTCTTTTTGGTCAATTCATTAAGGGGACAAGCAATGGTTGAAAAGTCTTTCACAAAGCGACGATAGAAACCGGCCAACCCATGAAAACTTTGGAGTTCACTCACATTTGTTGGTATGGGCCAATCTGTTATGTCCTTTACCTTGGAAACATCAACTTCAATTCCCTTCGAAGAAACGACAAATCCAAGAAAAATCAACTTGTCTTTAGCAAAAGTGCACTTGGGAAGATTAGCATAAAGCTTCTCATGTCGAAGGATTTGCAAAACTTCCTTGACATGTGTTATATGGTCCTCAAGTGATTTGCTATAAACAAGAATATCATCGAAATAGACAACAACACTTTTTTTCAATGAGAGAACGCAAGATGTGATTCATAAGGCGCATGAAGGTGGATGGGGCATTTGATAAACCAAAGGGCATAACCAACCATTCATAGAGACCAAGTTTGGTCTTGAAGGCGGTTTTCCACTCATCACCTTCAGCCATGCGTATTTGATGGTAACCACTACGAAGATCAATTTTCAAAAAAATAGTGGCTCCACACAACTCATCAAGCATGTCATCGAGACGTGGTATGGGATGTCGATAACGCATGGTGATAGCGTTGATTGGACGGCAGTCCATGCATAACCGTAACGTATCATCCGTCTTTGGAACAAGAATCACGGGTACGGCACTTGGACTAGTGCTAACTTGGATCAAACCTTTGGAGACGAGTTGGTTGATTTGACGTTCGATATCCTTCGTCTCCTCCGGGTTCGTGCGGTAAGCGGCGCGGTTTGGAAGTGGTGCACTGGGGATGAGGTCGATGCGATGTTCAATGCCGTGAAGAGGAGGTAGTCCATGTGGAAGCTCTTCGGGAAACACATCCTTGAATTCCTGCAAAACACTCATCAAAGATGGAGGAACATTGGTTAATTCGTTAGTTCCTTGCGCTAGTCCCTTGCAAAGGAGGACATAGTGCAAGATGGATGGGTTGTTCCGAACATCTCTCATCTCACTTTTGGTAGCAAGGAGAACACTCTTCGTTTTTCCACTCGAATTTGGCTTGTGGCTCTCACTCACTATGAGGTGGTTCTCTCTCTCACCGCTCTTCTCACAAGTAGGTGTTGTGCTTTGCGCCCTCGCTAAAGCCTTTGCATTGTCCGCAATTATTTGGCTAGGAGTCATCGGTTGCAAAACACATGTTTTGTTGAGCCATTTGAAGGTGTATATATTGGTGCGACCATCATGTTGAGCAGCCTTGTCAAATTGCCATGGTCGACCAAGAAGCATGTGGCAAACTGTCATAGGAACCACATCACACTCCACTGTATCTTTGTAAGGACCAATGGCGAAGGAGATCGATACGGTATGCTTGATCTTCACGGACCCTTGGTCACTTAGCCATTGCACGTGGTAGGGGTGCTTGTGTGGATGGAGGGTGAGGTTGAGCTTTTCACACAACTCGGTGCTAGCAAGGTTGTGGCAACTCCCTCCGTCAATGATCACCTTGATAGATTTGCCATTGATGCCGGCTCGTGTTTGGAAGATATTGGAGTGTTGGTCTTCATGCTCTTGTGCTTGAGTGGTCAAGATCCTTGTGACGACAAGCGATGGACTTGCGTCATGCTCGCCCATGAGGAGTTCTTGATCATCTTCCACTCGTTGCCTTGCCATTACTTCCTTGACACGGGCATCAAACTCATCTTCACTCAAGTACTCTTCATCACCATTGTCATGGATGAACAAGACTTTCTTGTTTCCACATTCGGCCGACTTGTGTCCTTTACCTCCACACTTGTAGCATTCACCATTGAAAGGTGTATCACTTTTTCCATGCTTGCCATTTGGTGGCAGTTTTCCTTGAGGAAGTGTGGGCTTGAAGGAAGGCTTGGAGGTACTTGAGGAGCTACCATTGAAAGTTGTTGGTGTAGGGGTTGAAGCTTGCTTGTAGGTGAAGTACGTCTTGGGCTTGTTGTACTTGATATCCTCTTGCACTTGACGTTCCTTTGTTGCAATGTGCACAAGCTCAACCATGGTGTTGTATGTTTGGAACTCGACGATGCGCTTGATTGGGTGATTCAAGCCAATAAGGAAACGTGCCATTTTGCTCCATGCGCTCATCAATGTTGGCGGGAATCAAGTTGAGTTCCATTTCCTTGATGTACTCTTCCACGGTCTTTGTCCCTTGACGAAGAGCTTGAAGGTTGTTGAAGAGGTCACGCGTGTACTGCGCGGGGACGAACCAGGATCTCATGTGAGCCTTCATGTCATGCCAAGTTGTGATTGGCGGCTCTTTTCTTGCATCACGAGCAACTTGAACTTGTTCCCACCAAAGGTTGGCGTAATCATCAAACTCTAGCGAAGCCATGGCGACCATCTTCTCGTTGCTATAGTTGTGCATGCGGAAGATCTTGTCGACTTTGAGTGCCCACGAGAGGTATTCTTCGGGGTCATTGGATCCAGTGAACTTGGGCATTGTGAACTTGAGCTTGCCAAAAGTTTCTTCATTGTTGCGGTCATTGCGACGAGCTTGGTGACCTTGTTGATGATCTTGTAGTTGGGGAGGTGGAACTTGGTTCTCGCGTCCTTGTGGCGGAGCTTGCTCTTGGTATTGTTGTTGAGGAGGAGCTTGCTCTTGCTCTTGGCACGGTTGTTGACGTGGTTGAGGTACTTGGGCCTCATGGTGGCGAAGGTGTGTAGCCTCTTGACGCGGTTGATGACGAAGAGGAGGCTCGTTCCTCGGTTGGTGATGTTGGTTAGGCACATGGGCCTCACGGCGAAGAACATGGTCACGAGCCTCTTGGCGTGGTGGGCATCGCTCAACTTGTATCACTTGACGCTCCAAGTTTTGTTGATGTGGAGGAAGCGCCTCGTGATGACCATGGTGTTGTTGTTGACGTTCATGCCGTTGATGACGAGGAGGAGGATCTTGAAGAGCTTGACGTCGATGATGAGCTTGATTCTCCAAATTGGAGTCATCACTTGTTGTGTCAAGAATGTGTCGCGGTCGATGGTGCTGGACTTGCGGTTGCGCTTGCGGTTCCTCTTGTGGTTGCTCTTGTTGAATCACTAGTGCCCTTGCGTGATGACGGTGTGCTTCTTGCCTTGCTCGTGGCATTGAAGAGAGGTCACCGTCATAGCTTGACGTTGCGGCGTGCCGTGGGGAAGGTACATAGTTCGAAGAGATTCCATCTTCAACCACGGTGGCATCATTGCGTCTTTGAGCACTTTGATGTAGATCTTGTGGAAGAGGTGCATGACGATGCGAAGAACTTGCCGAGCTTGATGCGCGTGAACGTGGTCTTGCCATGCCATCGATGAGGCGTCGAAGATTGTCATTTGTTTCGGCGACGAAGCGTTGAAGCGCTTCATTTTGGTGGCCGAAGTTGTGATGCATTGCATGCATTTGTCGTTCGAGGCCGTCGAAGCGGTTGTCGATGTTCTTGAACTCGGCTTGTGTCTCGCCAAATTGTTCATCTTGTCTCGTCTCAAGTGCTTGGCAACGTTCACGGAACTCTTGCCGAACGATGAAGTGACTTACACGCGTCATGTACGGGCCTTGATCTTCTTCTTGGGGAGGTGGTTGGCTCGTCTCACCGTGCCTATCCATCATGCAAAACACACAAGTATTGTATATGGAAGTGGAATATGGTGGTGTTAGCCTTGTACCTCACCTTGGGGATTGCACCAAACTAGAAACCACAAGTGAGAGCTATTAGCGTGCAAAGTGGAAATGCCAAGAAAACTCACACTAACTCTCAAAAGCTTGTTGGTGGTAGGTTAGGGTCGTGGAAAGCCAAAGAACCAACCAAAAGAAAAGGGATAGTCAAAAGTGGTAAAAATCCAACAAAACTTAAGTCAAAGGCGAAGGTCAACAACTCAAAAGGGTGACGGGAACCTACGACTATGTACACACACGTGGAGAAAGTTGGGATTGACACGACTATGAAAATGAGCAAACAAAATGTCCTAACGAAGACTAAGCTCGTTGTCGTGCCAATGCAAGGAGAGACCGTGGCTCGTTTGCAAAGAGGGAAAATGAGCAACGGATTTGTGCACTTGCCTTGGGCGCTCTTATTTCTCTCTTGCTTACAAGCTTTGAGACTCTCTTTTGCAAGGGGAGACTATTTTTCTTTTGCTTTTTTTTGTATCTTTTTCACTTGTTTTTTTTTTGCTCTCCCTTGATGCTACCTAGTCACACTTGCTATTGCTCTTGCACTCTCACTATCCAAGGACAAATGCACAATGCTCAAGCAAACACAAGATGAGCCACTCTCATGGGGTAGGTACACACAAAGGAAGATGGGGGTTAACAAGGTGACGCAAGTTGTACCTTCTTTGATGATGAACTTGGCGTCGGTGGTGCGGGATGATGTTCGTGGTCCGTGGTGTCGATGAGCACGGAAGTTGATGATGCGGAAGCTTGCTGGTACTTGCTGACACGCACACGGGACACGAGCAAACAAAGGAGATTAGCCAATGCGAAAAATGAGGCAAAACAGTCAAAACAGGCGTTACAGCCGGACACTCCGGTCTGGCCATACACTCCGGTGTGTTTTGGCCGGACACTCCGGTTGGTATGAGCCGGACACTCCGGCGCGGGTTTCCTACTCGTGTTCTTGAGCGGAAATCCTCGCCTTCGGGCCTCAAACCCGCGAAAAACTGGCCAAATCGGGCTAGGAAAATGCAGGATAAAGCTGGACCAACTCTTTAGAAAAGGTTTGGTCAAATCAAAACCACAAATAACACTCCAAATCAAGAGATCAATCCAAAGGCAAATATGGGCTGTTTTTTGTGGGGATTTTCGAATTTTTGGTGGATAGAAGAAAAATTCGTGGGGGAAATCGTGAGCAACGAAGCTCTTGATACCAATATGTTGAGGGCAAACCTCTAGGGTGGCCCGATCTTTCACGATTCCCTTTCAAATCGAGGGTGAAGTGCGGGGAAAGGAGGAAGGGATGAACACGACGAACACACGCACGAAGAACGCGATGAACACACACACGCAAAACCACGATAAATACCAATAGCTCACGCCGGCGGTGACCGGTCCGGCGCAATCCCTAGGATCGGCGTCGGGCGGAGGACTCTCTCTCGAACCGGCACGGCGAGATGGGAGACTCGGTGAGATCTTGACGTCTAGGCAAAGGGACACCGATGCCTAGGCCTTGTACAACGCGGAGGCACGATGCAAACTCCAACGAGGTTTGGGGATATTGGTGCTCCTTAGTCAAGGAGCATGAGGCAAGAACTAGATAGATCCACAAAGGGGTTTCCACTAATTCCAATATCAAGCCTAGGGTTTACAATGGAGGTGGGGGTCTATATATAGGCCAGCCACAAGTTCAGGGGTAATTCAGGCATTAAAGTAGAGTTCTGGGCGAAATAGAGGGGTACATGGGCCGAAGGGCCCAGCTAGGCACGCATGCCCATCACTTGGGCCGGACACTCCGGGGCGAGTGAGCCGGACAGTCCGGGTCAGATCGACCGGACAGTCCGGTGTGGCCGGACACTCTGGGAAGTATCTGGGCAGTGTCCGATTTGACCTTCTGATTGTCCACGCCAGGTTCGGGCTCGGACAGGCCGGACACTTCGGCTGAGTTGGGCCGGACACTCCAACTGGATTCGGCCAGACACTCCGGCTTTGGCAGCTTCAGGCCTGGTGCAGCTTCCGGGCTCGTGGGTCGACGCGGCGGGGGCTCGTACCTGATGATGCACAAAGTAGTGGTATGAAGTAGCACGCCATCCAAGGAGGTATCGAATTGGCACGAAGAGAGGAGCGAGTTCACCTTAGCTTGGAGGAGTTTGGCTCGGGCACGAGTCATGGGTCCACTTGGGGGACTTGTTGGTGTAGATGTAGAAGCGTCCGTAGGACGGGCTACATCAAATTACCCATCAAATAATGACGCCATGTCTTCAGTGCTAGCACCACAGCTGCTAGCTCAAGATCTTGGGTCGGATAGTTCTGCTCATGCTGTTTCAGTTGTCGAGACAGATAAGCGATGACTTTGCCTTCTTGCATCAGTACACATCCTAGACCAATCTTGGATGCGTCGCAATACACATCAAAGGGCTTCTTGATGTCCAGCATGACCAAAATTGGGGTTGATATCAATCTCCTCTTCAGCTCCTGGAAACTGGCTTCACATTTGTCTGTTCATTCAAACTTCTTGTCCTTCTTCAAAAATTGGGTCATTGGTTGGGCTATGCTCGAGAATTCTTCTACGAACTTGCGGTAATATCCCGCTAATCCGAGAAATGCACGGACTTGGGTTTGAGTGGTTGGGGCTTCCCATTCTTCGACATCTTTGATCTTGGCGAGATCAACAGAGACTCCTCTGGCAGACACAATATGTCATAGGAATCCTACTTCTTTCAACCAAAACTCACACTTGCTGAACTTGGCATATAACTGATGCTCTCTCAGGGTTTCTAGGATAACTCTCAGATGTTGCTCATGCTCTTCTTCGGACTTGGAGTAGATAAGGATGTCGTTGATAAACACAACTACAAACTTATCTAGGAAATTCATAAAGATCTTATTCATGAGATTCATGAAATAAGCAGGGGCATTGGTTAATCCAAAAGACATAACCGTATACTCGTATAAACCATAGCGAGTAGTAAATGCGGTCTTCGGAATATCCGTTGCACGAATCTTAAGTTGGTGATAACCAGTCCTAAGATCAATCTTTGAGAATACCTGAGGTCCAGTCAACTGATCAAATAGATCCTCTATCTTTGGCAAGGGGTACTTGTTCTTGATGGTGACATCATTCAACTTTCGGTAATCTGTGCACAGACGGTTTCCTCCATCTTTCTTGTCAACGAATAACACTGGTGATCTCCATGGCGATGCACTTGGTTGAATCAAGCCTTTGGCTAGCATAGCATCCAACTGTTTCTTCAGTTCCACTAGTTCTGAGGGGTTCATGCTATAAGGTCTCTGGGCTATGGGTCCGGTTCCGGGGATTAGTTCAATAATGAACTCAATATCCCTATCCGGGGGCATACCTGGCAATTCATCTGGGAATACGTCGGGGTATTCACAGACTACTCTGACTTGGTCTATGGTGGGCAAGGCTACACTCTGGTTGCACTTGAATTGTCGGGGTAAGGTTTCAGAGATATGCTCTACTATGATTCCAGAACTACAGGTCATGGTGATGGCTTTCTTAGCACAGTCTATCAATCCTTTATGCCTTGACATCCAGTCCATACCTAGTACTACTTCCAAACCTTTGGTTCCAAGTACAATTAGGTTGGCATAAAAATATATCCCATGTATTCTGATAGGTACAGCTTTGCAAATTTTTCTAGCTTTGGTTGTTGAACCGGGGATTTGAACTATCATGACATGCTTCAGGTTGGTTGGACGAATCTTACTAGTGCATGCAAATTATTCGGTGACAAATGAATGCGATGCTCCCGAATCAAACAATACTCTTGCTAAAACTGAGTTGACAGAAAACATACCCAGCACTACATCTGGCGCTTCCTAGGCTTCTTCTGCATTCATGTGGAAGAGACGGCCGTTGCGGTTGTGAGGGTTCCCTAGGGAAAATCTCCTTCCTGGTTGAACACGACGCTGTTGCTGAGCTGGGGCATTCGCATTGGTATTGGCTGCAGTCTTCTTGGGACACTCATTGGAGTAGTGACCCTTTACTCCACACTCGAAACAAGTGATCTGGGACTTGTCCTTGACTGCGACAGGTACAACATTGCTGCCAGTTCTGGGTGCAGTGTTGTTGTTGTGGTTCTTGGGAGGTGCACGGTTGAAATTGTTGGCATTACCAGAGTTGTGATTGTTTCCTCTGGACTTCACATTGCTTCCGCTACGGTTGGGGTAGCTTGGGTGAGAATTTGGGGGTCGGTTGTTCCTTGGTGCATATCCTGGTGAAGGGTTGGGACGGTACTTCTGGTGACTGTTGGATCCAGACTGCTGCATCATACGATGCTTGCGGTTGTCGTTTGCCTGGTTAATCTTCCCTTCCATCTGAATGGCAGAGTCGACTAGCTCTTCGAGATCCTAGAAAGGGATGTTGATGAGGACAGTCTACATCTCATCATGCAGTCCATTCACGAATCTCTCCTTCTTCTTGGCCTCCGTGTTGATCTCATCAGGTGCATATCTGGCAAGTGACAGGATTCTGTCACGGTACTCCACCAGAGTCATTCTTCCTTGCTTCAATTCGCGGAACTCATCTCTCATTCTGTTGACTAGACCTTGCGGCACGTGGGTATGGCTGAACTTGACTTTGAATGCTTCCCATGTCATCACTTGACCATGGTTCATATTGCGGATGCTATTCCACCAAGCTCTTGCATCTCCTGCCAGATAGTGGGTGGCGAAGAGAACTTTCTCATTTTCATCAACTCAGGCAACTTCTAAGTTGTTCTCCATGGTTTGTAACCAGTCATCAGCATCTAATGGGTTTTCAGATTGATTGAAGATTGAGGGATTAGTGTTCTGAAAGTTTTTGAGCTTGGATCCTTGATGATCCTGGTTTCCATGCCCTTGATTGTTGAGAGCCATCTAGGCGATCTGTTGAAGTGTTGCTAAGTTGGCTTGACGCTCTGCCCTGCTTGCTTCACGGTCTGCTATGAGATTCTGCAAGATCTATAGCATTGGGTCTTGCGACGAGCTGCTCCCTCCTTGGTTTCCACGAGTCATCTGAAGATTGAGATATAGGGGTAAGAGGGAAATTTCTAAGGTTCATGGTTTTGGGGTTTTCAAATCTAAAACTTTTAGTTAGACTCAGGTTTTTCAACTAACTTAATTTTCATTCATGCAAGCAAGCACACGATACAACACACACCACAAAAATCAAAGGGAAAACAGATGGTTTGAAGAACCATTCTGCAAGCTAAGATACAATGAGAACGATACATCTCATGCTACGACAGTGCTCTAGTGCATCTACTCATCGTCGATGAAGTCGAATTCCTCATCATCAGTGTAGAAGTCCACGGCATCCTCCGCCAGAAAGTCATCATCGTTGCTGAGGTAACAATCCATGTCTCCCTAGATGTCTTCACCCTCATCTTCTTCTTCCTTTGCTGCGAGTTGGGCTTCCTGCTCCTTGATGGTCTTCTCGAGGTCGGCCACCTTCTTGCGAAGACAGGCGATGGTGCGATCCTTCTTGGCACGCTGGCGGTGAAGAGACTGACGGTCTTGGACAAGCAGTGCGAATGTCTGGGCCTTCTGGTCGGCAATGGCACGGTTCTGGTTGGCTAACTCCCTGCCATTGTCCAGTTCCTGCTGTCTGTCGTGAAGCAAGAAGTCAAGGTTCTCCACTTGACGCCTCAACTCGGGGTGGCCCGGCATCTCCATTGGTATTCCCATGAAATCACGTCTTGCATAGTGGGCAAAACGGCTTCCTTGGGTCTTGTTGACGCTGAGGGCACATAGACATGCGAGAGCTTCATGCATTTCCCTGGCTAATCCATCTAGCCAGTTGTTCTCTCTCACGGAGAACTGAATTCTTCCAGAAGTTGGTGCTTCAATGCTTCCTCTAAGATCTGCGGTGACGAGCCACTGTAGGTCTCCTCCTGGGGGTCCTGGAAGTTGAGCTCCAAGAAACTCTGGGTGCGGGCGTCCCAGTAACTCCGACAGTGAATCCAGATCCCTCTCGAAGATCAGTTGACCTCCGTTTCCCAACTGGTAAAACTTGCTGAACTGAGTCTCCATCTATAAGAATTAAGGATGAGGAAATTAGTGAAGTGATCAAGTGTGTCAAATTTTAAGTAGTAGTGTAAGAATTTTGAGTATCGTGAATTTTTGAGAAAGAATCCACAAGGGTAAGAGAGGAGATAGTTTTTCATAAATACTCACTTTGGTTTTGAAACTAAGTTTTTGTTTGACGTCCATTCTAACTAGGGTCTCCTATGGTCAGGATGGCTCTGATACCAACTTGTCAACACCCGGATTTTTAATCCCGGATGCCCGTTATGCCATACCTCGCAATCCCAGGATTACCATTTTTGCGAGACATAACAGATTGGATATCACAATACATCATCCATTACAAACCATACATAAGGTCTTACACAAATAAGGATCTCATGATCCAGTCTTAATACAACAAGCAGCGGAAATAAAAGATAAGCGTAGCGGTGGGGTCCATCTTCAGGGGCACAGGCAATGCTGACGAAGGCAGATGGTCCTAGTTATCATAAGCGTCCTGTTTGCCATCATCTTGATAGTCTCCTACATAGTCTGGCCATGATAATGGCCAGGGACAAAAACCATGAGTACTCTTTAAGTACTCGCAAACTACCACTAACAAGTACTATAGTTCAAAGTTAAAGCGCTAACTCTAAGTTTAACTATAAAGTTAAGTTTGGAACCTAAGCTGAGTTCAGAAGCAAAGAAAGATAAAGTAAAGTCCTAGAATCACTTAAGTTGGGAAGCTATTGTTATAAACACAACCCTGTTGTGGTCAAGTCAAGATTCATCATTCTTTTCAAAGTATTTAGAAAACATCTGACAACGAAATAGTATGGCCATTCCAACTGTCCATAACCGTGGACGCGGCTATTCGAATAGTTTGACACTCTGCAGAGGTGGTACACTTTCACCACAAGATTCGATACATCTATCAGGGATAACCCTGAATCATCATACTTAGTATGCAGATAATCAAACATAACCTTCCCTTTACACACCCTAGTATAAGCATCTCCCCTATGAGCATGGCCTCCCAACCATGACCATCAGTCATCTTGGGCACTGCATAGGTGGACATCATGAGAGGTAGCCTCAGCTCAGACCTCTCCCGTGAGGGAACTAATACTAATGCATATAAATTTCTAGCTAAGCCTTACCCAATTCAGGTAGTGTGGTTGTACGGTAAATTTCGAATGGTATCGCATCCGAATCCAACCATCAGTTTTATAAAAGGGTTAAGACTCATGCCTCTACATTTTCATCATCATCAACCATATGTGTTTTCTCAACACATGTCAAAACATCTCAATAGAATGACTCATCATTCCAAGGTTTTCATAATTCATTTTCACCAAGTGTTCCCATCTAAAGTGACTCAGGTTTTTAATCTACTATAACTACTAAGTTAGGAGTGTTCACTAAGGTGGAAAGGATGGGTTCAATCTCATGCCATAGAATTACATCTAAAGGGTTCTAATTAGGTCAAGTTA
Organism: Avena eriantha; assembly: GCA_910589775.1. NCBI lineage: Eukaryota > Viridiplantae > Streptophyta > Magnoliopsida > Poales > Poaceae > Avena > Avena eriantha. The sequence continues at coordinate 174,061,094 of OU342745.1, read as the reverse complement.
TATACTTTTTATGCTACCTTCAAACTAAGTAAAGAACTTGGTGTAAACTAAGGGAGTAAATCGTGTAACTAAGACTTGGGGTACTAATAGTAAAAAGGGGGGGTGTGATCAAAGCATGCTTAAGGCATCTTTGCTAAACCATCTAGTTTGCTAAGCACTAAACTTGCAAGTGTTAGCTTGCACTGTTAAGGGTGGCTTGCACTTAGATAGTGCTAGCTTGCTAATAGTAGCTTGCCTTGGTTGGTGCAGTGGTTGAAGTTTTCTTCTTCTTCTTCTTGGTAGAACTCCTCCTCCTCGAAAGCTTGGTCGGTACTATCGTCTATAAATACATAGGGAGTGCACAATCACCAAACAATACTTAACTAGGCTAAATAGCATTCTAATACACACGTTTGATGATCTATTATCATCACAAACATCACAAGTTTAATTCAATAGCTTCCTCCTTTTTATTTTAGAAAAGTAATTTCTACTCATTGAAAAATTAACTAAGATTTAATATTCACCACTTAAAATATGGGATCATGTTGACACATGTCATCACCACATATCCTAACATGTGGGAATGAGAATTAAGGGTTGGATCAATATTACTTTGGTTTAAGTTCATTATTTAATGATTTAAAGTGACTAGAAATGCCTATATAGCATTATTTGGGTACTAGTCCAAAGTCACTGCATGTAAACCTTAATATTATTACATATTTAGATAGATATGATGAAATGTGATTTTTGAGAGTTGGAATCAACTCAAAAGCTCACTTGGTTGATTTTATAAAAATGGTGCAAGTTGCAAATGCTTCTGTCTTCTTATTTTTATTAGGAGAGATCTATAACTCTAATTGAATGAAATCCAATGGGCCTGGATAGATCATCTTAATACCTTTCAGGAAAAATTTGTTTCATGCAATTTGGATTTGTCAAACTCCCAGAATTGAATTTTAAAATAGTGGGCACAAACTAGATTTGACTAAAAGAAAAATCCAGATTTGAACGGTTGGGCTAGCGCGGGAAAAGACTTGGGCAGGCCCAGTGGCGCTTCGCGGCGCGGGGCTCAGTTGACAGGGGGCTCCCGCTTGTCAGCGACACGTAACACGCGGAACGGTACGTGCGATGTGGGCCGTAGGATTAGAAGGAAGATCTACGGCTGAGGGTCGTCGTCGACGACGAACAGGTCGCCGGCGAGCTCGAACCCTAGCGGCTCGGTGGGGGTCTGTTGGGGACATACCAGGGCTCCAGCGGGGTCGGCGAGGAGGGCAAAAGAATTGGAAGACGACGGCGAGGAGAGGCGTGGTTGCGGCGGAGCTTGGGGTGGTCGCAATCAGCGGCGCCCTTCTCCTCCTTCCGCGGCTGCTCCGGCTCCAATTCCAGCGAGGCAGAGCTCGCCTTGCTCCGGCTAGAGGTGGGTGAGGTTCAGACAGGTGAGGGGAGTGGAATGGTGTGGAGAGAAGAGGCTAGGGAGGGCTCCTTTTATAGGCCCGGCGGTGAGACCGAGCGAGATGGGCAGGCGGCGGTGGCGACATGGCTACGGCGGGATAGAGGCATTGAATGCGGCCGTAGGGGCGGTGGCATGCGGTCTGGGCGAGGTGGCGCTCTGAGCGGCAGAGGCGACGGTGTCCATGGCGAGTGGTGGCTGTGAGGCGTTGGGCGGCCAGCGGGGGTGTCTGGGGTGTTCTCCAGGTCGTGGCGGAGCGGCGGGCGCGGGCTGGGGCCAAGGGGTGGTCTGTGCAAGCGGGGACAGAACGCGCTCTGGGGGCGGCACCGACATGGTGCGGTGGCACTAGGCGCGGGCTTTCCTCGGTGGTCCACTACAAGGCTCGGCTGGGGTAGGGGACAGAGGGTGGCGGTGAGGTGCGAGCGACCTCCTAGACATGGAGAGAGAGGCGGGAGAGGGCTGCTGCGGCGAGTGGACGGTCGGCCGGCGAGAGGGTGCTCGACATGGCATGGCAGTGCAGCTAGGGGGTAGGGGAGATGCTGGTGTGGGTCTGGTTGGGCTAGAGGGGGGACAAGATGATCAAAGCACTTCCAAATTGCTAGACAAAATCAGCCCAAAACAGTATTAGTTAGGGCAATATGATCCTGCCAGCAAGGTGTTTGACAAAATGGCCGAAAGAGAAAAAGTTTTGAATTTTGGTTTCAAATTTTTTGAGTAATCTCCACTAGTGCTAGGTAGTGTCTGGTTACAAGGGTTTTGAAAGTGGAGCTCAAATAGAGGGGTTTTGAAATAGCGGTGATCTTTGCATATGCATTAGATTCAATTTTCAAATGCTATTTAAAATAAGTAAAACAATGTTTTTAGCAGATCAAGAGGTGGGCCTTGGTACCTCATTATGTGTACTATCAAGGAGTACAAATATCAAGAATTGTTTCTCTTAAGAAATGAGTGCTAGGAACACTCTAAGTAGTGTAGTGCATTAAAATGGCCAAAATGACCATTCCTCCTTTTTAATTCTTTTTGATTTGATTTTCTTTAGGAAAAGTTTGGGAATGCTGTAGATGATGTTTAAATCACCTAAGCAACATTTTACAAGCATTGGATCACTCAATCATGGCAATTCAAACAACTCATATTCTAAATGCACACATATATGAATGCTTTCATTTTAAATTTGGAAAAGTTTTTGTTAACCCCATTTTTGGTTGATTTGATCTTGATAAGCTTGGATTGAAGTTTTGAGATGTTACACATTCCCACTGCCAGAAATCTGCTTCTTCACCGTTGTCGTCCAGCGCTCGGAGGAACCCCTGTTCTGCTTCACCTTCGCCCACAAGCACCACAACCGCAGCACCCTGGACAACCTCGACGTCACCACCCAGGACTTGTAGGATGCCTAAACTCCATCGTGACCGAGGTAACCACATCTCCTTGGAGTTTGGTAAGATAAATATGTAGCAGTTAACTATATTTTGTATTGGTGCTACTTTTGCAGTAACTTACAAGTACTATACTTGTTACTCGTATCTTCCTAAATAATTTTTCGGTAGTCTGGTTTAACCGTAAGTCATTCAACTACGATTTTGTATGTCATGGCGAAATATGAGTCAGCCAATGGTTAACACATTTGTTTCCATTATCTACTTTAGTAAGTGCCCATATGTGATACGGTTATGATTTCTCTCTGGCTTGGCGTAGGCTATGGCACTAATTATTATTTCTTGCCTGATGCTTTTGTCCTATCTATGTAGTATACGTTTACATTCATTATGCTGCTTCCACTAAGATGTTTGTTTCATTTGCTTCTGCTTACCCAATTCCTAACCGTTCGCTGTTGTTACGCAATGAACAGGTGCAGTTTACACTAGAAATATTAGAATGAATAACCCCTATAATCTCGTAAGTATCTATTGCTTTTGTGTAACTTCATGTTAACGTCTGTGAGACTGGAACTTTTTGTGTTTACTATTCAATGCACCATTATGCAGCGGACCCACACTGAATTGTGGAGACCACTAGTCCAATTAGTTGATGCAGCGGACATCGTCGATGAACATACCTGTAACCAGATCAACAACCCTGAGACTCTACATAGAGCTACTGTAAGGACGCCGCCCTTTTTTAAGGTTTAAGTCCCCTGGTGTCATGCCATTGACTCTAGTTGAGTTGTTATTTTTGTTGGAGGCACTAGGGTGATTATAACAAGGACAGAAATGCAACAGAATCCCATATAACAGAAATGAAAGGATCATAAGAAACCGCCCACTTCAAATCTCACTCTGGTATCTACACATGTATGGCTATTTTAATACGAGGCACATGATAGTACACTTTGTCTTTGGACAAATAATCAAAAAATTTAAACATTCTAACTGTTCGATAGATTGTTTGTCCATTTCTCTAAAATGATTTGGCTAGTCTATTAGAGCCACACGTCTGCATGAGGTCCTTGTGTTGAGTGCTTACATTGCTATAACAGACAAAATAGTCTTTTGAAAATCTTTGAGAATGAACATGGTAGTTTTGTTTCTCTGTATGATGTTGTAACTTCTTTTATCTTAGTTTCAGCCTTCATCAAGTGGAGAAGTCATTTCACAGGGTAGAAGTGACAGTTTCACACTATCTCATCCCTCTATGAAGTCAACTGTTCCAGATATTCTAGAAGAAAGAGATGTATGATGCCCTGCTGTTACTAATTGCTTTCTTCCTTTTAGCAAAAGGACTGATTTGAAATTCGTTGGTTTTTTTTTCTTTGGTAATGATGTTATATGAGATTTCTTTTTGTTTTAGGTTACAAATATAAATATGAAGGCATAACAAAAAACAACTACCTCAAGTGTAGTTCTCTTTGGACAGAGCAGCAGTGACAGTGCGTATTGCTCACGTAGGTACACAATCTTGACTTCTCCTTACATTCCAGCAGAAAGAGTTTTTGGTGCTGCACTCCAAGATGCACTTGCTGTAGTTGGATAGGAAGCCAACATAACATATGTATTAGTCTCCATAGCAAGGAAGGAGTTATCTGAGTTGAAAAATAGGCAAGCTTTGATGGAGAAACTACTTAATAATATCCTCAACAAGTCTCGTGGTAATCCTGTCGTTACATGTGAGGTGGCGCGAGCTCCCTAAAAGGAACATTTTTGAAACTGAGATTATATTGTTTATCAGCTGTGTTGTACTCTGATGATGCTTTACAAGCTATATAATTTTTCAGGACTATAATAATTTACTAATTTTCTAGTTATAAGTTTTTTTCCACAGTTCCAGAATTTATTTAGCATTTTAGAGAACTTGTGTTCTTTGTTTATCCACCTTTATGTCCTAACAATGGATCTAAGTTAGATAGGCTTAAACAGTAGCAGGCACACAACATTTTATCAGTCCTTGATGGGCCACCAATCAACAGTGACGGGCCTACAGTGAGGCCATTATATGTAGAATCTGACCGCAAAAGAATAGAATAGTAAAAGGCCAGAACAGTGCAAGGCCAGCACAGTGAAAGGCCAGAATAGTGAAAGGCGAGAACAGTAAAAGGCCAGAACAGTACAGGAAAACTATAGGACGCCAGAACAGTAACAGGCTAGAAACAGTAACAAGGCCAGAATAGTAGGAGGCTAGAACTTTAGCAGGCCAGAAACTTTGTAGCCCGTTTACGGGACTGAATAGTAGAAGGCCGGAATAGTGAATGTCTAGAACAGTAAAGGGCCGTAACTGTAGAGGGCCATAAGGGCCCACGATGGGTGCGAGAAAAGTGACTGGTCGACAGAAGGCCTTAATAGTAATAGACAGACTTGGCCTAGGCTAAGAATGGGCCGCACAGTATTGGACCAAGGTGGGCCTTCTATAGACTGAAACTAGTTGGCCCATTTTAAACAGTGTTGGGTGAAACAGTAACAAGCCTTCTTCTTATTGGGCTCTCCTCATGGGCTGACCCTCTTAATATTTAGCAGGCCTAGTCTGGGCCTAGCTTCTGCCACGGTTTCTCTGACGTTAATGGCAGTAATAGGGCGTTAACGGTGTTCGCCACATGGCATCTTGCATGATGTCAGCACTCAACGGGGCTGGCGAACATATCTATGACGGACCAAGTTTTTGTGGCTGAAGGGTGTGATCCGTCACGATCAGGAAAAAAACCGTGGTAGATTCTTTTGTGACAGGGATTTTACCACGATGGGCATCTGTCGTAGAAGACTTTTTAGCCATGAAAAATGGACCTTCAGCCACGAAAATCATCCTTTGTAAAAGCCAACTTTTCTTGTAGTGCTAGTGAGTTATGTAGATCCCAATTGGGTGAACCTCCTTTCTACTATTAAGAAATTGAAGTACCTATCATATGGACTTGGTCCCATGTCAATTGGAGCTATGGTTCTACTATAGCAAAAATACCAAAATCAATCCATGTATGACTTACAAAAATTCCCTAGGAAATTCTACGATGCATTTTGAGTTGATTCCAACTCACAGTAATCAAGTACTGCTATATATACAATACCTTTGGAGATAAAGATTTATTGATCCACTGTTGAATTTTAATGAATTAAATACTTCATCGGGTGGTTGTTTCATCCAATAAATCACATATGTAGATCTACAACTCCAAAATTTGTAAATCCAAGCTCTACTAGAAGGTACTTGTAATGCTTATCAAATTTCCTAGGTCTCATGCCAATTGGAACTGTAGAATAAATATGGTGAAAAAGACAAATTGCTTGCAGATGTATCTTTGGGATTTTCCCAAGGGCAGTCTATTAATTAATTTGAAGTGAAACCAACTCTCAAAAATACTAAACTCAGAGATCTACAAAACCCTCTTAGGACAATTTTATTTCACATCTAGATATTTTCTCATGAATTAAATACGAAAACAAGGACAATTTCCACTAGAAAATCCATAAGTAAATAAAGAAAATTGATAGAATCATGAAACCACTTTTGTTGGCCTTGTTATTTCAATACCTATCTGATGAAATAATTTTTCTACATGGTTATCATACAGACCTAGCATTTGTATAAAACCCCTTATTTAAGTAGTGTTCATTAAGTTAATCATAAGAAAAGATCTAAAAAGGCAAATGAGGTAATTCCTCTTGATATAAGTTGGTTCTACCAAAACCTACTAAAATGTAGTGATGTATTAATCAATTGCTTGTTGTATGGTATGGGTGCTTGTTTGACTTGTGTTGATTGTGGCCTTTATTTGCTTGCATGTGATCCGTGACGATGATAGTTGCGATTTTATCAAAGCGAAGAAGGAGAAGATATTGGTTATTATGGTTTTCTAAGAAGAAGTCTAGGGACATACTTCTGGTCACAGGAAATCCAGCGACTTGTTCATAAGTCTTTTCCTACTATTTTACTTATGCATGTTTTATCTACTTGTTTATGCGAAACTTCATTGTTTTACTATATGATGATCTATCTCTAGTAGTGGCTTGGTTCTTCCAGACCATTACACAAGTGTACTACTAAGTACAACCACCTTTGATGACACCTACTTGTCCCTAGTATTGGAAGTAGTGTATAACACCATACCCCTTTGGAGACCCTATTTTAGCCAAAGCAAAACTATTGGTTGGGAAGACCCCGGAAAAAAATTACAAATGGTTTATGGTAAAACCTTGGTATGGTTTTCCCTTCCAAGAGGAATTTGAGAAAGAAAAAGGTTTTGGTTGCACAAGTGATACTAAAGGGGAGAAGGAGGAATTTTTTATGAAATCGCATGCGGTTCTTTGTGGTTTGCTAGAATAATTAACTCTTGCAACCACATTACCCTGAAATGGGACGGGGCTTGACCTGAAGTTTTTCATTCTGGTATGGGACGCCTCGCAACTACTTATAAGGGATCGCATATATCTAAACCGGGTCTATCCTAGGGGAAATCCCTTTGTTGTGGTGGTGGTCTAGGTGAGAATACGAGCTACCTATGGGTAGGCAGGCAATACTATGATCCTCTCATTGAAAGCACACATTTTGTGAAGTGGAAAAGGTGCTCCAATTGGTCCTTTGTACCCGACATCCTGGTGTTGATGGGAATAACTCATAGGTTAGGCTCCTATACTAGGGTGGCATCCGGAGGGTATTGATCGGTTACTCGACCCACAATCCATGCATGATCAAGGAAGGGTACCCAGATGGTGTGGGTAAAGTGTACAACCTCTGCAGAGTGTAAATCTATTTGAATAGCCGTGTCCGCGGTCATAGACGGTTGGGAAGGCTATTGTAGAGCAGTGTTGGTTTAGGTTTCTAAAAAGGATTTCAGAAAAGAAAGAGTTTTCTGAAATGGGTGGTTTGTAGGACTAGTGAGGAAGTGAGGTGATCTCGGAGGATCACGGAAGATGAAAATACTGTTCAAGTAAGGACTGGGTGATAAAATTGGGTGACCTAATCCTAGTGTCTTTCCAAAACTTGTCAAAATGTTTTACACAAGTTTTCAACAAAGAAGTAGAGGTGCTATATCTACAAGAGAAACTATTTGAGAAAAGAACCTCTTATAAATCCCTCCTACTACCACAACCATATTGATATCCTTTTATTATTGTTCTCTTAAGGTGGTTTGCGAGTACATTCAAAGTACTCACTAGCATTGTCACTGGCTATTAACTTGGTTCAATTCGAGAAGTAAAGTGAAGAAGAAGACGACATTGACGACTATGCGAGCTAGGACGTGCTCCCAGTCAGCTGCATGTAGGGTTAAGGCATGGCTCGGGCTCGACACTTTGATAAAGCTCTGCTGATAATGATCAATGTAGCCACAATGGGAACTAAGGTATGACTTGTATCAGCTTAATGTATGTTTACTTTTATACTTGTTAGTTATGTGCCACGACAGCCCGATCATGGGATCGTGGTGATATGCATAATAGGGATTCTCGGAGGATTAGGCCAGGGGACCCATAGACTTGGTATTAGAGCCATCCTGACTGTAGGAGAACCTTAGTTATCATGGTTGCTAGACATGAAAAATATTTTGGAAACACTTGCTTTCCAAAGCTATTTTATCAAAAGACTTCCAAGAAGTTCTACTTCTTATCCTCTCCTAATTTAAATTATTTATAAAATGGTTTCTTATATCTCCCATCCAAATTTCAAACTTAAGGATTTTAACCAAATAGGACCTAGAACCAAGTGTAGGAAGTGATAATGATATGAAGAGAAGCAACCTCGGGGATGGCCCGATCTTTCACGAATCCCTTGAAATTGAGGCGGAGTAAGTGGGGGATGAGGGAGAGGATGAAATCTACGAACTCACACATGAAGAATATGATGAACACACAAACATGAAGACATGATACACACATATTTCGCATGCTGGCAGCTACCGGTCTGGCGCAATCCCTAGGATCGGTGTCGGGCGAATATCTCTCTCTCGAACCAGCACAACGAGTGGGGAGTCTTGGTGAGATCTTAACGTCTTGGCAAGGGGCTCCGATGTCAAGGCCTTGTACAATGAGGGAGGCATGATGCAAACTCCAACAAGGTGGGGGATAATTGGTGCTCCTTTCTCAAGGAGCATGGGACTAGAAATTAGGGTGATCCACAAGGGTGTCCTCTAATTTCAATTATCCAAGTCTGATTAATACAAGGGGGTGTGGGGGCTATATATAGGACAACAACTAAATCAGGGGTTGTTTGGGAACAAAAGGGTCAAAACTAGACCAAATAGGAATATTCTAGGGCATCAAACCCTTGTTGACTTTGAGACTATGGCGTTCCGACGATAAGTTCGGCGGTGCCGGAATCAACACCAGAATTTCCGATCAAAACCAGAATGGTATACAAAAGGGCTATTTGGTCGGTGCAGGTTGGTTTCGGCGAACACCGGGAATTCTGGTCCAGGTTCTGATCTGCCAGACTGTGCGCCGGGATTTCCGGCATGGGTTCCGGTCTGCCGATCCTGCGACCGGTTTGACCTGGGACTCTTTCTTGCGTTGGCTTAGCTTCTTCTCTTGGCATTTCTTCATGGGGTTCATATCTGATGATGCACAAAGTATTGGCATAAAGTAGCAAGCCATCCAGGGATGTATCGAAATCACACGAGACAAGGAGCAAATTCAACTTAGCTTGAAGGAGCTTGGCTCTAGCACGAGTCATTGGTCCACTTGGGGGACTTGGTGGTGTAGATGTAGGGACGTCCGTAGGACGGGCTACATCAGCTCCCCCCTTGGGAAAGAGTCGTCCTCGACTCTTCATGGTTATCATCTTGAACATCTCCATGGGAAGGCGAAAGGTCCTTGACATTGAATGTATTGCTCACAAGGTACTTGGAGGTCGGGATATCGATGATGTAGGCATTGTTGTTGATTATCTTGATGACCTTGAAGGGACCATCTCCTCCTGGTTTAAGTTTGGAATCACGTTCCTTGGGGAAGCGGTCTTTGCTTAGGTATATCCACACGAGGTCACCTTCCATGAAGATCAACTCTTTCTTGTCCTAGTTTAGCCTTGTTGGTTGGCGTTGCACTTATTTCTTCATGAAGCGTCTTCATATCTTGGGCACGCTTTTCAACGTCCATATTGGTGCACTCATGGAGAGGTAGCGATAGGATGTCGAGCGCGATGAGGGGCTCGAAGCCATAGATGATTATGAATGGGCTCATCTTTGTTGTAGAGTGTTGGCACGATTGTAGGTGAACTCGACGTTGGGAATGCATTCCTCCCAATCCTTCAAGTTCTTCTTGCTCAACACACGAAGGAGAGTACCGAGGCTTCGATTGACGACCTCAGTTGATGACCTCTACAAAGATTTTGGTGGAAGGTTAGGGTGGTGGAAAACCAAACGAAACGATCCAAAGAAAAGGTTATTGTTAAAGGTGGTAGAGAACCAAAGATCAAAAGCAAAAAAGGATACGATCTACAAAACATAAGGCTACACACACATGGAGACGGATGTGCTTAGCACGACTATGAAAATGATCACAAAATGTCCTAACGAAGACTAAGTTCGGTTGTCATGGCAACGCAAGGAGAGACCACATTTCATTCTCCAAAAGAGGATAAGCAATGTATTTGTGCACTTGCCTTGGTCGCGCTCTTTCTCTCTCCTTGCTTACAAGCTTGAGACTCTTTTTTGTATTGGGGGACTATGTATCTTGGTATTTTTCTTTTGCTTTTTATCTTTTTTATTATTTTTCTCCCTTTCTATACTACTATGTCAACTCTTGAATTTTCTTACGCACTCTCACTTTCCAAGGGAAAGTGCACAATACTTAGGCAAACACAAGATGTGTTGTCTCATAGGATAGATACACACAAGGAAGAAGGCTTAACAAGGTGGAGCAAGTTATTCCTTCGGTATTGACAATGTGCTACTGGTGTTGGGGATGATGTTCGGGTGTCGCGGTGTCGAGGAGCACTGTATGTGATGATTTGCGGAAGCTTGAAGTTAGTTTGGGTGACATGAACGTGAAACACGAATAACACAAGATGATAAAAGGTCAAAACTAAGTTAGATTTGCAGTTTTGGTGGCCAGACCGGCGGCGGCGGACCGTGCGTCGGAAATTTCAGCGGCAATTCTGGTTCATCGGAAATCGCGCTGGAATTTTCGGCGGCTAGGTCGGTCCGCCAGGCCTGGAGCCGATTTGAGTTCATGATAACTCAAAAAGTCGAATCTCGGAAAAAAATCAGAAATCTATCCAGATTGGGGTTAGGGAAGGTTAGAGGAAGGTAGATCTACACCCAAAGCAACAGATCTACGAACCAAAACCACGAAAAACCCACCAAATCTAGAGATCGATCCGAAGGCAATTTGGGGCTCTTTTTGGGGATACTCGAATTTTTGGTGGATAGAAGAAAATTTGATGGGGGAATTCGTGAGAAACGAAGCTCTCGATACCAATATGTTGAGAGCTAACCTCGGGGATGGCCCGTTCTTTCACGAATCCCTTGAAATTGAGGCGAAGTGAGTGGGAGATGAGGGAGAGGATGAAATCCATGAACTCACGCACAAAAAACACGATGAACACACACACACGAAGACACGATACACTCCTATTGCACACGCCGGCGGCTACCGGTCCGGCGCAATCCCTAGGATCGGTGTCGGGCAAAGATCTCTCTCTTGAACCGGCATGGCGAGTGGGGAATCTTGGTCAGACCTTGACGTCTTCGCAAGGGGCTCTGATGCCAAGGCTTTATACAACAAGGGAGGCACGATGCAAACTCCAACGAGCTGGGGGATAATTGGTGCTCCTTTCTCAAGGAGCATGAGACTAGTAATTAGGGAGATCCATAAGGGTGTTTTCTAATTTCAATTATCGAAGTCTGAGTAATACAAGGGGGTGTGGGGCTATATATAGGCCAACCACTAAATCAGAGGTAGTTTGGGCGCAAAGGGTAAAACCTGGATGAAATAGGAATATTCTCGGGCATCAAACCCTTGTTGACTTTGAGACCGGGGCGTTCCGATGATAAGTCCAGCGGCGCTAGTATCATCGCAAGAATTTCTGGTCACCGTTGGTTATTCCAGTCGAAACCAGAATGGCATACAGAAGGGCCATTCGGTCGGCGCCGATTTGTTTCGGCGAGCGTCGGGAATTCCGATCTAGGTTCTAGTCCGCCGGAGTGTGCGCCGGGATCTCCAGCATGGGTTCCGGTCCGCTAATCCTAGCGCCGGTTTGACCTAGGACTCCGTCTTGCGTTGGCTTGCCTCCTTATCTTGGCATTTCTTCATGGGGTTCATATCTGATGATGCATAAAGTATTGGCATGAAGTAGCAAGTTATCCAGGGATGTATCGAAATCACATGATACAAGGAGTGATTTCACCTAGCTTGAAGGAGCTTGTCTCTAGCACGAGCATTGGTCCACTTGGGGGACTTGGTGGTGTAGATGTAGGGACGTCCGTAGGATGGGCTGCATCAATACTACAAGACCGCCCTACCAAAGGAATCCTCATGATCAGAAGAAGCGAGTGCTGCAATACCAGCAAGAGTCCAATGCCACAACGAAGGCTTCATATGCAAGATAGTGACCCCTAACACTATAACGTGACGTCTAGGATCAATAGTCCTAAGATAGGATTCCCTATACCGCAAGTACTTAACTCCTTGGTCCCTATAGTAGGCCGTGTTTGCTTTCCCAAGTGCATAATGTGTGGCTTGATGTGTGCTATTTGCGTTTCTAAATTTGGAATAATATAGCGAACCCATCGCTCCATTCACCTTATAGGTGTATTTTGTCTTGATTAAACTTAGTCAAATATGTTTTGAGGATTGATACACCACCTAGTAACTCAGGCACCCCCATTAGTTGTTGCTACCGAGACCCATACTAACCTACGGCATAGAACAAAGATCCACCAAGAACGGAGGATTTCTAAGACCTCGAGGTTCGACATCGTCAAGTTAGAACAACTCGAAGACTTCACCTTAGCAGGATGGCTGGACAAACGTACTCGTCAATCTCACTTCTCAAGACTCGTCACCAACACTGCCTGCCATTATTCACCTACCGACAATAGCAAGAGTCCCGTTAAACCGGAAGACTACCACCGAAGGATCCTCACCATCCACAAGAAACCACAAGACATGCTAACCACTACAAGAAATGAAGACTTGACACCACTAACCTTCGACATATGAGAACTTCCAACAGCCCCAAAGGACTAACTATTTTATTTGACTCCTTTTCCCTAACCAATAGGAAGTTCCTCACCAAAAGGCTAGAATACTCCAAAATTCTGAATACCAGGATGCACGAAGACAGCTAATCTACTCCGCCATCAAGTGGAAGCAACACAAGGAGCTCAAGTGAAAATGGCCCCTCTGAAGATGGATGGCTCTACTATGACCAAAGACTAGCAAAGAAGTGTCGTTAACCACTAACCTGCCCATAGTTAATTCCTTAAAGCTTCATTAGGAACCCACCCCTGAAAAGGTTCTTCTCAATAGGGTGTCACTCGAAGACCTCAACTCTAGAACCAGGGAAATACAACCTTCCTCTAGCTTCACGTCAACACTCCAAGACGGAATATCTCCACTATCCTCGAAGAACCATAGTAAATCTCTAAGGTGGAAAGAATGCCTTTTCCCATTCAATTCAAGAACACCATCTACCAGAAGATAATTTAGGAAGATTTCCAATCTGAAGTCCTTATCCAAGCATTAACTCGAGAGTCCTCAGCTGGGAACTAATAGAAGATAAACCTCAACAACAACGTCAGAAGTCTACTCAACCTTTCAAGTACCCAAGAAACTCAAAATCAAGACAACAAGAATACCTGAAGCCGAAAGGACTACCCTCCAATGAGTATGAAGCAACCTAAAAAGACAACATCTACTGAATATTTTACGAAGCCCCTCTGATACTTCAGCTGAAGACCCAACTGAAGGACCTCCGATTCGCTAATTCCATTAGTTCTAACCCTTCTAGAAGATCCGCAAATCCAATTGCTCCAATAGGATAGGTATGAATAAAGTAGTATATGAGCATCATAGGATAGAGTTTGCAGACGTTTGTCAAGATTTAAACTCCATACGGAAGGTTGCGATATTCCCTAACATCCTCTGATGATTCCAAGAAGGAAAGATTGCGTTATCTCTGAGCTATCTAACATGCCATTTTTCTTGACCTAGGGACGCGCCAAACGTCGCCACCGATGAGCAACACGATGTCCGCCTCAGGCACCTACGCGTGAAGCTCTCCTTGACATAGAAAGCTCTACTGTGGCCCATCTCTAGATTCGCCGCTAACCCCTGCCTCTCCTCCGTCGCTCCCCGGCCACCGACAAACCCTTAGTGAGCCTCGAGTGCCTTGCTGCTGCCCCTAGGGTTTCCTCCATGTTTTCTGGGTCAAAGAAGGAAGACGACCATGGGCCATCGATCGCAACTTGCTCCAACGACCCCTAGAGCTTGGTACCCCTTCGGCGCCCAGCACCGCTGATGGGTGGGAGCCGCCTGGACATCCAAAATCCAGGGCTCCCGTGCACTGGCAACACCAGGATGGGTCTGGTTCGCCCGGTGAGGCCCATTATCGGCATAGATCTAGCCCTTTCTCCCTTTTTCTTTTCTTGCAATTTTAAATACTAGATCTAAAATAAATTGCTCACTTTAAATACAAATGAAAATGGAAAAAGCTATAAATGCCTAGATCTGATTTTTTCTTGGTTCCCTAATGTTTTCACTAACAGTCAGACCAAGCCCCAGGCCCAAAATAATCTTAATTATTTTATGGCTTTAAAACCACTAGAATGTGTCTTTTACAATCAATAAATCCCTTAGTGAGTTGTGTAGACCCAAATTGGGTGCACCCCTTTCTACTGCTAGGTAATTGAATTACCTATCATATGGACTTGGTCCCGTGTCAATTGGAGCTATGGTTCTACTGTAGCACAAATACCAAAATCAATCCACATATGCCTTACGAAAACTCCCTAGGAAAATCTACTACCCATTTTCAGTTGATTCCAACTCACAGAGAACAAGTACTACTATACCTACGAGACCTAAGGAGATCAAGATTTATTGAGCCTATGTTGAATTTTAACAAACTAAACACTTCATCTAATCTTTGGGATTTATTGCTTGCAGATGTGTCTTTGGGATTTTCCCAGGGACATTCTGGTAATTATTTTGAAGTGAAACGAACTCTCAAAATCCTAATCTTAGAGATCTACAAAACCCTCTGATGACAAATGTATTAGACTTATAGATATTTTCTGATGAAATAAGGACTATTTCCACTAGAAAATCCATAAGTAAATAAATAAAATTGACAAAATCATGAAACCACTTCTGGTGGCCTTGTTATTGCAATACCTATCTGATGAAATAATTTTTTTACATGGTTATCATAAAGAACATTGACTTTGAATAAAACCCCTTATTTAAGGAGTGTTTATTAAGTAAATTATAAGAAAAGGTCTAAAAAGGAAAATGAGGTAATTCCTCTTGCTATAAGTCGATTCTACCAAAACCTACCGAAATGTAGTGATGTATTGATCAATTGCTTGTTGTATGGTATGGGTGCTTGTTTGCCTTATGTTGATTGTGGCCTTTCTTTGCTTGCATGTGATCCTTGACAACGATAGTTGCGATTATATTGAAGCCAAGATGGAGAAGATATTGGTTATTATGGTATTTTAAGAAGTCCAGGGACATACGTCAGGACCCCGACATAGGTAGAGTGGATCCTCTCAGACACGGAGGGCCTGGATACACTAGTACCCCTTTGGGGCGATCCAACCTTCTGCAAGCCTTATTCTCCCCAAGATTGGAGACTAGTTAATCTCGCGCTCTAATGCGCTTGGGCTGTAATAATCGTACTTAAGTGTAATCATAGTTTAGCATGGGTCCTCTGGGTACTCCATATAACCAGGGAGAGTGGGTGGTTGGGAGGCATGCTAATGAAACCCTAAATTTATTTACTATTCGTCTTTTCCTGCAAGTAGCTACTAGAGATTTGAGCCTCGAGTGCTCTAGCTCCTACCCCTCACCTCTCGATCGTCAAAAGTGATCCGTCGGGGACCTAACAAGGTGGTATCGGAGCAGTCGACCCGTCGGCCGGTTCCCCACCCTCCCCTACCCTCGTCGCTCTGGTGCCGCTCGCCCTTCCCACCTCCTCCCCAAATCCATCACCCCCTAAGGTTACCAGATCTTCTGATTTGGCTATAAAATCCCCTGCCAGCATAACCTCCAGCACGCACTCGCGTTCGTCATTGTAGGGATGTGGAAGGTGCGGCCTACACGCCTACCAACACAAACACCGAAGTCGAGGCACAACAAGCTACCAGGAGCCTCGCCAGAGACATTTGCGCCCTCAATCACCGTCTCGACCACCACCAAAGCGATTCCAACGCTACCCTGGATACGATTCATGGTGAGATCGCCAAACTCGCTGATTTGATGATGTCCATGCATATAGACTCAAGGCGTGATGATGAGGAAGCAACCATAGGTGCCGAAGAGATGCCACCACCACCACCGCCGCCACCTATGAAAAACCACCCCTTTGCAACACCACTGCCACTTCTGGTTAACCCGCTCTCACCTATTCCTGAATCTTCCACCCCAAACCTAGGCACCATAGTTTGGCAAACTTACACCGGACTAGATGCCAGATCCAGAATTCCCACCCAACTCCCAACACAACCAGATTCAGACAAACAACCCAATTTATTCCACACCACCACTGATTATGCCCACCCACCAATCTTCTCCTACACCCCCAACCTCATACCACTACCATCAAAACACAAACCCAGCAACACATCCTACACTTTACCTCCCACCATCTCCACCAGCATTCTCTATTCCTCCCCCACAATTTCAGTTTCCATATTCTTCTTCGCCACCATCCTATTACCCCTAATATAGCCCACCCTTTCCCTCACCATATCAGCTGATTTACCATCCTTATTACCAGCCAAGCCCACCCATTCCCACACAACAAGCCGTGAACCCACAAACATAAGCAAAGCGTTTTCCTGCTACCAACAATCAACCCCCTCCCACAATAGTCCCAATTCAGAGCCTCATCTAAGAACACCCCACATCGAATTGCCCACCTTTCATGGTGAAAACCTTAGAGCTTGGCTTCCCGAATGCGAATATATACTCAACTTGGTCAGTATCCCTGTAACTGATGGAGTAAAGTAGGGTGTAGCACACGTAAGGGGACATACAAAAACATGGCTCAGCAGTTCAGGCATCAACTTATAGATAACATCTTGGTCTGATTTTAGTCAAGTTCTTCTTGATCGATTCAGTTATTCTGTGGCTTTGGACCCAATGGATCTACTCCAACAGCTGAGGCAACTTACTACAGTGAATGCTTATATTGCTGAATATGAAACATGGATGCAAGAAATGAAGAGGGAACGCTCCTATCTGCCACAAGATTTTTTCGTGGAAAGATTCCTCTCGGGACTTAAGGAAACGATAAAGCATACAATCAGGTGCAGAAACAAGAAATCTTACTATCTACTTAATTGTACGCTTGTTTGTATGAAAAGGCTAATTTGTCAACTATTAGAAAGGCAACCTGCGGCTCCAATGGTGGGCAAACAGTTTCCCCCACAACAGAATAGAGCATTACTAGCTAGAGAGGTTAGGAACAGAGCTCTAGCTGATAGAGCACAAGAACCACGCAAGTGCTGGTATTGTCCTAAAAATTGGGCCTTAGGGCATGGCTGTCAAAATTTATAACGAGCTCACAATGCTCTAGAAATGCAGGGCAATGAAGAGGATGATGTTCATGATGAAGTGGACTAGTAGCAAGCAGGTTTACCAATTCATCTTTTGTCGGGCCCCCAAGCACCTGATACACGGGCCAATGCCAAACCAGAAGCTCATAATTTGATGAATATCTTGGTGCTAGACTATATTGGATCACCTAGCGGCTCCACAATATCCTTGTTGTGTAACCTGAAGCATGCAACGGTGATAGATTTAGCAAACACATGTAGCACTAGTACATTCATGGACCTTGCCTTTGCTGTTAAGAATCACATACCTCTAACTAGCTCTCAACGAAGAACGGTCAAAGTGGCATGGGGAGGCACAATATCTTCTAGAGCTATTGCACTTAATTGTCCTTTCTCCATACAAGGCCATAAATTCACCACATATTTCAGAATCTTGGACCTGCAAGGATCAGATTTCATTTTAGGGGTGAATTGGTTTAAATGCCATAATCGTGTCACATTTGACTTGGTGGAGAGATAATTGTCCATTGGAATCCAAGGAGAGGTCATCACACTATAAGTTCACCTGTTGCCCAAAGATAAGTTGTTTATTAATTCAGAGGAATGTAGCAACCTGGTTGCTCAAGGGGCAGAAGGATACTCGTTAGTACAATCCCTGGGTTGCACAACTAAGACTGAGAAAGATGCACACCCAGTAGTATCTGAGGGAGTAAGCATGCTATTGCACCAATCCCAAGACATCTTTCAGAAACCAAGAGGGTTTCCACCTCAGAGAGAGAATGATCATCAGATCCCACTAGTAAATGGAGCTAAACCACAAAACATTCGACCATACAAAATGTCTCATAGCCAAAAAAATCAATTGAAATTTTGATCAAGGAAATGTTGTAGAATCAAGAAATAAGGCCTAGCAAGAGGGTAACGCCCCCGAATCGAGTCTATGCAGATCTTAGTATTTTTGCCAAAATCCGCATAGAAGCGATTCAAAGACGTCCACCAGACACTTTCATGTGGGTGGATTTTGTTACAAGTAGTTACACCACAGTAGTTTACAACAGAACCCACAAGAAACATATATACAACAAAGACTCGAATAGTCAAGAATACAAATGATATAATACAATGATACAACTCAGGAAGAAAGCAATATAGTATCTAAGTACGCGTAAGAACCAAATGGGACTAAGAGTCCTGCAAAATAACCAAGCGGTGTCCATAACCCTTCCTAGGCCAAGCCGGAAGGGTAAACTTGCTAACGTCGTCAATCACATACCTGTCAAAGCCAAAGGGGTGCCGACAAAGGGAACATGAAAAAGAGAGCGGCCAGTACTTAGGCCAGTACACGGCGAGTCTAAAATTCGGCGGTCCTCGCCTACATAGGTATGGTGGGCTCAGTGGCTCCAAAACTTGCACTATTTAACTTATATAGAGACACACTATAACTTCGGCTATTAGAGCGACATAAGAGAGCGCTATACGGTAATAATGATTTAACATCAGGCATAACCCATCCGAAGATTTTCCCCTCGAAGACCAGTCGAGAAATTCCTCTTACAGAGCACACACGATGACAATTTTAGTTAATCAGGTGTTTAGTTGATAAAGCTAATTACTAATCATATTATTATAGGCAAATCATTAGTGGAGTTGTCTATGATCATGACACCGTACTCCCGAGGCGTCCACAACCATGGACACATGACTTCTTGAAAAGATTTACCCTACAGGGGTGCACTACTGTATCCAAATGCATGTTCAATCCTTCAGGCAACATAATATGCGTGCCTTTTGAATCTCACAACAAGAAATGTCCCATAACTATGCGCATATCCAGAGGTATCATCTACTGTTTTTTATCTAGCCCAGAGGCAAGGCCGAGTCTCAAGGTGGCACAACGTTCACGACTACTATATCTAGCGGCCCTGGAAGATAACTTGTATAGCTCCCCTTGAATCGCTGGCATGTATCACTTTTATGTATGCAATGCTTGGGCTGTCCACCAAATCATATCATCAGCAAGTACGAAGACATATTAACTCACCCATGTCCAAGGACACATTACACGTATGCACCAAATGAGAAACCAATTTTGTGACCCTCTAGATGAACGAATAGCGCTGGTAGTTGATGGTGGATCCCAGGGGCCCTCACGTTTGGTTAGCGCGATCAACTCAGAACTAGTATCGTAGACGATCATGTACCAGGTCGGCTCAAGCCATAACCATAACCATAACCAACATCACCAATTTAATTTATCATGTTATCAACCATAACCAGATATCACGATTCAACTGTATGAGAGGGGGCAACATACGTAAGCATGCTCTACGACTCGCAAGGGCAAAGCTAGCTATTCAAACAAGGAAATAGAATAACCAAGGCAATATGGTAGAGCAGGTAAATAAAGGTACGATACTAAAGCATCGATAATAAAGGATAACAATAGGTCAAGAGAAGAAAGTAAAAGACTATAAATGCAAAATAGGTAGAAGAGGGGAGAATGCTCGTCTGTGAGACAAAGTCAGTAACCGAAGGCTTGTCGTATCTCGCATCCACTCATTGTCTTATCTGGTGAAGAAGCAAACACTAGAAAGAATATCCGATGCAATATTTAATAATACGGCGAAAGATCCGGCATGTTTATGATATGATGAATGTCATGGTATATGCGATCTATCTTAAAAATATTAAGCGGAATCAGGATCCTGACATTTAGTTACAAGGTTCGAGTTATTTATCTACCTAAATTTAGATGTTGACTTAATCAAAAACATGCCATCAGTTCGCTACACAAATTTCAAATTTAAATGAAGTCGAGATAAAACATAATATCTCACATATATACTCCATATCTAATTTAGATAGTCTAGCGGACGCCCGGGTGCCAGAACGTCATCTAAGGCGCACCATATCGCACTCGCGCGTAACAGAAAATAACCGTCTCTTTCTCGATCGATGCTAGTCCGATTGTGCGTTTGTTCTCCAGCTCCAACTTCTCTGTGGCAGCGAGCTACCCGGTGTCGTGCGGCTGCTTTTTCTCGGAACATGCGGCTGCTAGCTAGCTAATTCTTCTTCCATTTACACATCGTGCTAGCTCATTCTCTATCGCTTGTATTTGTTTTCCTCATCTAGTGCCATCTGCGTCATGTACGTGTGGAAGGAATTCTTTGCAACCGAGAAGTGTGGGTGTCAAGGAGTGCACGTTTTGTTATTTCGTCAAATTGTTGCCTAACGGCATTATTGTCTTGCTTTCTTTATGAACTGTGCTGGAATTTTTTTTTGACAATATGTTATAGTAGCTGCTTCATCTAGTAACTTTGGTGCCTGACAGAGCTTCTCCGGTACCCGACAAGGTAACTTTGGTGTCTGATAGCCAATATTTAGTACCCAACGAAGTAATTTATATGCGCGACAAAAAAGTTTATATTAGTGCCCGACGAGACAACTTTGATGCCCTATGAGGCAACAAGTGCCTCGTTGAACAATGTTACTGTCCGACGAGGCAATTTTGGTGCCCGGCAAGGCAACTAGTGCCTGACTGGGCAATGTTAGTGCTCGGCGAGGCAACTTCGAAGCCCGACAAGACAACTTATGCCCGACTGAGCAACTTTGGTGCCCGACGAGGCAACTTTGGATCCCAACGAGGCAACTTTGGAGCCCGACGAGGCAACTTTGGAGCCCGGTGAGACAACTTTGGTAGGCCATTAGGACGTTGTTGCCACGGGTCACTGAAGACGACCATTCTTTAGGCAAGCCGCTGGCCGATTATGTCTATGCACGCTTCTATTCTTATAGATAGTGTTGGGCCTCCAAGTGCAGAGGTTTATAGAACAGCAACAAGTTTCCCTTAAGTAAATCACCCAAGATTTATCGAACTCAGGAAGGAAGTGGTCAACGGTATCCCTCTCAAGCAACCCAGCAATCAAGATACAAGAAGTCTCTTGTGTCCCCAACACACCCAATACACTTGTCAGGTGTAGAGGCGCACTAGTTCGGCGAAGAGATATTGAAATACAAGTAATATGGATGATTATAAGTGATAATTGCAATCTGAAATAAGAGTGACAGCAAGCAAACATGTAACATGAATGATTGTAAATGGTGTTTCAATGCTTAGAAATAAGGACTAGGGATCATACTTTCACTAGTGGACACTCTCATATAAATATATTCTCTTCATTATGCTACCCAGAACTACTCTCCGGTTGGACGATGTAGGGCTATAACATCACACCTTAAAGTTCGCATTCCCCCTCTGGACAACCCATCACTGTGACCTTGAGCTAGATGGTTCCAACAAACACCACAATCTCATAGAGACATCCATTTCAAATTATACTCATGATAAGTATTTCTGTAACCTTAGCCAAAGTGCCACACGGTGTGCACACTGTCAACTTCACACACGTGGGGATAAGCAGAGATTAATTAAAGCACTTGAGTATCAGAATAGATCTATAGATTACAAAGCTCATGATCTCAATAAGATCACACATAGAGAGAGAGATGAACACATAGCTACCGGTAGAGTCCTTAGCCTCGAGAGAGAACTACTCCCTCCTCATCATGGAAGTCAGCAACGGCGATGGAGATGACGGTGGAGTCGATGGAGATGGCTTCGGGGGCACTTCCCCTTCCCAGCAGGGTGCCGGAACAGAGACTTCTGTCCCCCGAATCTCCTCTTCGGTGGCGGCGGCGCTGTGGAACTATTCGTGGAATTCTGATTTGGTGTCTAGGGTTTTCATCTCGGGGGAAATATATAGGCGAAGATGCAAGGTCGGTGGAGGCCCGAGGGGCCCACACCACCTGGTGGCGTGCCTGGGGGTGACCCGCGCCACCCTATGGTGTGGCCAGCCCCTAGCCCTCCTCCGTCTCTGCTTTGGACTCCATCTCGTGTCGGAAAAAATAGTAACTTCAGGCTTTGTTTTGTCCAATTCCAAGAATATTTATTTACTAGCTTTTCTGAAACCAAAAATAGCTAAAAACAGGCAACTGGCACTACGGCATCTTGTCAATAGGTTAGTTCCAGAAAATATATAAAAATACCTCAAAGTATAAACAAAACATAAGAAAGTGAATACAAAACAAGCATGGAGCATCAAAAATTATAGATACGTTTATGACGTATCAAGCATCCCCAAGCTTAACTCCTGCTCGTCCTCGAGTAGGTAAGTGATAAAAGGAATAATTTTTGAGGTGACTTGCACCATCACAATCTTGATCAAGGTATTGTAAAACATTGATAGCTGGGATCATAGTACTCTAACATAAACATAAAACATATAGTTCTAACAATAAGACAAAGCAACTAAGTTGCAACATAAAAAGGTACACACAAAAGATCATGAATAACAATGCATTGAAAGACGTTTGTTTGTTTCACATATAGAAAACATAATAAGAGTGGTATTCAGCTTGTCCCTCATGGTATAGAAAAACATAAATGCATAGGACACCTTCAAAGTTCATAAGAGTGACTAGATACAAATAATTTAAGAACAAGCAATATCAAAGTTATGAATCAATCAACAAGTTTTGGGACAATGCACATTAAACTAAGAATAACCACTATGCTCTCTCAGTTGGTGCATACAGATAGAACATGGAGACTCAACATAAAAGTAAAAAAGAAAGGCCCTTCATAGAGAGAAGCAGGGATTTCAAGTTTCATAAAGAGCTTCCAAAAATTATGGTATTTATTAGCTTTTAACTCTCATTGCCCCTATCATAAGCATCTTGAGGTGATTAAGGTTAAAGTGACACAAATATGAGGATATGCTTGACAAGTTAAAAGTTGAAAATATCATGCCCCTTGCTTACGAGTACCGAACCTCATGCTACTCAACTTTAGTCACGAGTAAGTTTGTAAGTACATGTGTATCATGGAGAACCGCCAACGGGGTACCCCTTGCCCCATGACACAGGAGCTTTCCCATATCAAAATGACAAGGCAACAAACAATGAGCATCTCATCGATCTTTTTATTTGCTATCTGCATAGGTTTTTATTGAGGATGCTTCACAGAATTCTCACTATGGTTATGCTGCAAGTTCCACCATGATTAGGCATGGCTTAGGCTAGCCGCCCAGGCGTTTCTCTAACACACATACAAACTCCATCAGCTCACAAAGTCCCCTTTTATTTCACACCGTCGGGATCCATAAACAAAAGAACATGATATCAACTGAATAATAAGTGCAATGTTGAAAGCGTTCCCCATAGTAACATGGTTCTGCTAACTCACAACTTATAAAAAGCAAGCATATAAGCAACATAGATGGACACAATGGTTCAAGTTTATTAAGTGCAAGAAAATAAAGTGTGCCATCAAGTTCGTGAGAGCTTTAATCACTAATTTTCACATAACAAGTTTAATTTGGAAGGTAGATAAACACATGAATATACTTGGAATGGTGTAACACACCATGCATAGGAATTTATAGTGGACTCTTTGGAATAACTTGGTTTTCTTGAAGGTTGGATGCAGGAGTGGAACTCATACTTGGTACTGGTGGAGGCTAGCAAAAGACTAGGAGCGATCAACTAAGAGAGCAATAATGGCCATAATCATGCAAAGCGACAAAACATTATTAATTAAAGCATAAAATGACATTACAAGTCAAAAACTAAATGATCATAGAGGCTAAGGTGACTGGTTCATAGTCTTAACATGGTGTAAGCATATGCCAAGTCAACCCAAATAAAGCATCAAAGGAGAATACCACAATATTATGCTTTTGTATACTAAAACAACGCATGATTCTTTCAAGGCACATTAAGCAATCTCAATTGTTTGAAACAAGTCATGCTACAACAATAATCACTAAGCATATGGTCAAAGCAACATCTAGAATGACATGATAAAGTATAAGTCACAGTCAAAACAAGCTTCCTTTTGTACCACTATAAGCATGAAACTTCCTAATCTTTTCCAACACCAATTGACTTATTTGAAACAACTCTCAAAGATAATAATCAATAAAGACCATAGAGCATGTCTCACCAATCTACAAGGAAGAACTAAAAAGTTCTAAGCCAAAAGAATAAGAAAACTAAAGCTAAACATAGTGCTAGCAAAGGAGAACACTCACAGAACAATAAGAGTGAAAACTAGAGTGTTCTAGGCAATGAATAACAGGGCGTGTCTCTCTCCAAAAGAAGTGTGTTAGGATCCAACCAACTTATTGTGGCAAAGAAAGTAAAAGAAAACTAAAAACAAAGATGCTCCAAGAACAACACATAGTGCATAAGGTAATAAAATAAAGTGTCTTGAAAGAAGACCTGAGATTATTGATGAACAAGGGGATGCCTTGGGCATCTCCAAGCTTTGACGCTTGTACTTATTGAATATTTATTGGGGTGACATGGGTGGCATCCCCAAGCTTGAGCTTTTTTCCATACTTCATCTCATCACATTATTCTTCCCTACACTTGAAAATTTCCTTCATACAAAACTTCACACAATCTTCATTAGCAACATTAGTGTATTCAAGATAATAAGTCTTTGGGTTTAGTTTCAACACAAGTAAAACTTCCATTAAAACACAAGTTACTGCAGCAATTCCTTCTAAAAGCTCAAGTGATCAAAGATAACTCAAAGAGAAAGAGATTAAGAGGCAAATGCAAATAATGGCAGAAATCTGTCAAAACACACCAGCATGTAAAGACCGATTTTTCCGAAACTCTTCTGTTGCTCAAATCGAAAAGTGCAAAACTAACGAATGTTGGGTAATAACCTGGGGCATAAGTACAAAACATTACAGCTCAATCCAACATACTGAGATTTTTCACGATTTTTTACAGTGACGCATAGAAATCTGTTTCGGGACAGCAACTTCCCCATATCTTACTTCCCTCTCATTAGAGGTTATTCTTGGCACAAAAACCAAACAAAAAGGATAAGGAAAGGTTATTACAGAGGCAATAACTTCCAAGACTCAACAAAAAAACTGAAAGTAAAAAATATAATGGGTTGTCTCCCAAAAGCTCTTTCTTTACAGCCATTAAGATAGGCATGATAATTTCGATGATGCTGACATAAGAAATATGTATTGAAGTAAAATAGAGCATCAAAAAGAAAATATGGAACAAATTTAAGTCTAACCCACTTCCTATGAAAAATAATCTTGTAAAGAAACAAGTCATGAAAGCACAAAGCAACAAGCATAGGAAAGCAAAACAAGTGCAACTTAAAAAATTTCAACATAGAGAGGGGAAACTTAATATTGTTGAGATACATAAAATCATGTTTCCCTCTCTCATAATAACTTTAAGTAGCATCATGAATAAAATTAACAATATAAATATCACATAAAACATTCTTATCATGAGCCACATGCATAAAATAATTATTACTCTCCCTATAAGCATAGTCATTCTTATTAATCGTAGTGGGAGAAAATTCAACAAAATAGCTATCATTATTATTCTCATCACCATAATCATCAAATATAGGAGGCATATTGTAATCAAAATTAATTTTCTCCTCAATAGTAGCTGTAACACCCTCAAATCGGCCATATGCAAGTTTTAGCCCTTTCCGCCAAACCCGCATAGAAACGATTCAAGGACGCCCACCAGGCACTCTCGTGCGGGTGGAAAACGAAGTAATACCATTACACAACAGTCCTCGATGGGACCCAAAGAACAGATATATATACAACACAACTCCATGAGTCAAGAATACAGATATACAGTACAAATATCCAAATCACCCTGAAAACGATAGAGCGTCTATCTACGGACAAGATGCAAATGGGGCTAAGAGCCCTGAAGAATAACCAATGGCGTCCATAACCCTTCCCAAGCCAAGCCGAAAGGGTAACCCTGCTAACGACAACGATCTCAAACCTGCTAAACAAAAAGGGGTGCCGATAAAGGGCAAAGGAAAAAGAGCAGCGTCAGTACTGAGGCCAGTACACGGCGATGCTAGAATTCGGCGGCTCTCGCCTACATAGGTATGGCGGGCTAAAGCAGCAGCGCAGCGGCACTAAACAACCTGTAGAGACTCGATACAACTGGCGGTTATCAGAGAGGGATAAGATAGACCTATTCGGATTCAACCTGAAGCTAACACCAAACAAACCCATCCTGGTATTTCCCCCTCGAGACCAAACAAGGAAGTCGGACCAAGGAACTCACACAGTTGGCAATTTTACTCATTCTGTTATAGTTGCAGCAATTACTAATCAGATATATAGCTTTAGTCATCCTGAAGCATAAGTAGTGGGCAGTTTTAATTAACATTCAGTTGTAGTTGGAAGATTTACTAGTCAGATATAATTGTCCTGAGGAATCCCAAAACCCAGCAGTTATTGGCACTTTTATCACATTCCATTGGAGTTGCAATACTTACTAGGCAGGTATAGTATGACACAGATCCACCAGTTGTTGGCATTTTTAATATCCATTCCGTTATACTTGAGCTGATTACTAGTTACATATTAAGTCAAATTTATAGCACTACTTTAGTTATGCTTGTCTATGATCGAGATACTGTGCTCCAAGTCGTCCATAACCGCGGACACGACTTTCAGAAAGTTTTACCCTGCAGGGGTGCACAAATAGCAACACACACTCGATCAAACTCGGAAAAACAAACTCAAAACCCAACGAGGCATTCACGACAAAACGATCACAGGATTCAGAAATATTTCAGGGGGCCACCCCACTAAGCTACCCGCAACGAAGTTGGCCGGCTCCAGAACGGACCCAGGGTTTGCGACGACGGCTGTAAACGACTGGGAACCCAAAAGTGTGACTGGGCTTGTCGATACCGCGAAAACGTGGCGCGATCCAAAACAGTACAGGTGCTCCACGCACAATCTTAAATAAAGCAGTAACATGGCATAAGTACAGGATAGTAGTAAAGCCGCAAACTACTTTGTGGCCCCAAGAAATAGAAATGAATCAAGCTCTGGCTTAGGGGGGTCCACGACCTCCCGGATGTGGATAATGCAAAAAATCAAGGAACAGGTATCAAGTACTCGGGGTCCTACGGGACACAAGTGAGCGTGGAAGAACCAAATAACATCTATTGCCCACCGATGCCTCTGCATTAGTTATATGTAGCATTTTAATAGTTGTATTTAAAGTCATGAACATCTCCACTAGTAATCATCTCCATCAATAAGCATCTGCCAGCATTTCAACAACTGTGGTACTTGACAACACGAGATCGCACCTGAGCAAGCAACTACGACTCGCAAGGCCAGCTATCTACGAAACACAGGTAATAGGAGGTGTCCAAGGCAATATAGAGGCTGCACGGGATATAACTGGTGCACGGAAACTAAAGCATCGCGACACGGATAGCAATAGATCAACAGGAGGAAATAAAGACTATAAATGCAAAATAGGTAGAAAGGGGAGAATGC
This sequence comes from Avena eriantha, assembly GCA_910589775.1. Lineage (NCBI taxonomy): Eukaryota > Viridiplantae > Streptophyta > Magnoliopsida > Poales > Poaceae > Avena > Avena eriantha. The sequence goes on along the minus strand of OU342745.1, from coordinate 174,033,142 downwards.
TCGCCTGGGAAACACTGCCGGAGATTCATATCCGAAGAACTTGTCGATACTCGCATCCACTCATCGGTCTAATCCGCAAAGAATCAAAGCACTAAAAGAAACACCGGATGCACTGTTTAATACTACGGCAGAAGATCCGGCATGATTATGATATGATGCATGGCATGGCAAAGATGCGGTGCAACTAGGCAATATTAAGCGGAACCGGGGTCCTGACAATTAATTAATAGGTTCGAGTTATTTAACTACCCCGCAATTTAAATGTTTTATTAGGATGAAACATGGCATCGGTTCGCTACACCAATTTAAATGGAGTCCGGAATAAGACAAAGATATCCCGCATATCGACTCCATATTTAATTATGAGATGAATCGGCCTAATGCCCCCAACCCACATGATATGCATGCGAGGTGAACAATTTAATATGCGACAGTTGATAAAGTCATATTATAAAAATAGGGGTTTCGGAAAAGGAATCACATTAGGGTTCGGCACCGATGGTCTTGGGGTTCGACGGATCGGTCTTCGGGCTTCAAGGTTCGGATCTAGGAAGGAGAACTTGGCGGTTCCGAGGGTTCGGGCTTCAGATCCGTGTAGGAGTGCTTGATGGTCCGAGAGGGAGAACACGGGGTTGGCGTTTTCATAGTCGGTGTCGCACTCGGTTTCGGCTATGGTGGTTCATCGGTTCAGCCGGGTCGGCGTTGATCTTGTAGTGACTCCGTCCAGACAACAACAACACATAAGCCCAACCATACACGCATGTGCATAGGAGCACCACCACTTATCGCGGAAACATCTGTAGACCACAACTGCCCATGGACGCAGCACTACAGTACCACCCATGGTAGAACGCAGGGAGTGGCGACATAGTGGCTATTGGAGGCGAAACAGAGCATGCCCACGGGGGCGTGCTCGAGCACGTGGGAGGCCGCCGACGCACAGAGCAGCGGTCGGGGTGCCCAGGTCGCGCTGGGCCAGACGGGGGCCGCGCATCGCTAGCAGAAGGCCTAGGAGGACGGGGCCAGGCGACGCCATGGACGAGCTGGGGCGCAGTCTCCAGGCAGAGGCGACGCGGAGGCAGCACATGCCGCGGGGTGGTGGAGCAGGGCCACCGCGCCGCGCGACGGTGCAGATCGGCGAGGAGCATGGCGAGGTTTGCGGGGAGGAGCACGGCGACCGAGCGGGCCGGCGGCGACCTAGGAGGCGGAGGCGGGGCGAAGCCACGTGGGCGCGGGTCGTCGGGAGCGAGCGGCAGAGGAAGGCGGCGAGGCGCAGCCCTGGCGGCGGCAGAGGAGGCGAGCGGGGCGGCGTGGTCGAGCTCGGGCTCGGGGACGACGGCGAGGGAGCAGACGGGGGAGCAGGGCGGGCTCGCGATGGCGGCGGGGTCGACTCGGCAGGCGGCGGCGGCCTGCAAGCAGAGAGAGATGGGCGGAAGCGGGGATGGGTAGGTTGCGGCAGAGATCGAGCCTAGGGGAGGGAGGAGAAAGCCGGGAGAGGCGCGGCCGGCGAGGAGAGAGCGGCGCTGGACCAGGCGGTGAATCGGGGCTGGCGGGGGAGGCGTGAGGAGTTGGGGAGAGACGGAGGCGCGGGGCGATGGGGGAGGTGGGGAACGTGCAGGTGGGGCTGGGTGCTGTCGGTCGGGTTAGGCGGGGCCTGGGGATGCGCGCGGCAGGAGGCGACCAGGTGGGGGCCCGAGCGACAGGAGTGGGCAGGGGAGTGCGCCCAGGCGGGAATTTTAGCGGCTGGCGGGTTTGCCTGGTGGCGGGGAGAGGGAGCTGTGCGGCTGGGGTGAGATGGGGCGGGCTGGGGCTGGCGCGTCTGGCGGGTGGGGACAAGCGGCAGCGGGTGAGTGCGTGCGTGTCCAGGAGTGGGTGAGGTGGCGAAGGGGTGGAGGGATGGTGAGGCGTGTGGGGCTGTGTGGAGTGATGAGGTGGAGGAAGCGGTGAGGTGGCAGGCTGTGGGTGCCCGCGGTGATGTGGAGGGGGGGCTGGGTAGGATAGGATGGGGTAGGTTAGGGATTAGACTAGGTTTAAGTTTAGGGCTTGGAGGTGGCCGGCCGGGCTTTCGGGCCTGGCGGGCTGCCTCCTAAAAATAAAAGAAATATTTTATTATTTAAAACGGGGCTTTTGAAAACCGTTGGTAGACGAGACAAAATATTCCGGAGACCCGGGTTTTTAATTTGAAATAAAGACAGGGGAAATTTAGAAAACAAATATAGGCTTTTTCGAAATAGTTTTAGACAAAACCATGCATGATGATGACGATGCTCAAATGCAATGTGGCATGATGACATGAGCATGCGGTCATGATGATGCAATGCACAAAAACACCGCGATTTTCTAGTAGTGGTTTTTGCGGGGCGCCACAATTCGACACCACTAACAAGGGATCTCGCCCTCGAGATCCGCCTCATGGTACCGGGAAGAAGGTCGGCGATCTGGATCTTCTCGCTTCATGTAGATCCTCGCGACACCACTAACAAGAGGACGTTGTCCGTGATCGTCGAGAGAACACTCCGGGAAACAAAGGACAAAGGTAAAGGTATCCACAAATAAAGCCACCTCTAACTTCGATATAATGAGAGAACCGATGCATTCTCATCCACTTCAATGTACACGAGCAAATAGAGTGAGTAGTCGTCATGGGGGCCAATCCATCACGCACCCAAACTATTGCTCCGCACAATTAGTAGAAAAGCGTGCAACCATTCTCAGAATCGGACTGAAGATCTCGACAATCGAGGCTCGGAAGACAAAGGTGGAATGCAGACTCTGCATCGGATCTGGCGTAGATGATGTCGTTGCGTCGGAAAACTCTGGAAGGCACAAACAAGGAACAAAGAATGGTACCACAGATAAAGGATCACTCAGATAGCATGAAGTCCGGATGTAGAAGCACAATTACCAAAGGAAGAAGCGAAACCCTGAAGGTACGACGAAAACCCAACCACGAGAATTCCTGGACTCGAAGAAAAGATAAGAGAGAAGATTCAAAACTCGCAGAGGTAAGAGGAGAATACCAGAGGGTAAGGAGTAAAATCAGACCTAATCAGATCTATCCAACCGATTTTCCAAAATAGTTTTGGCACTCTACTTCGGCCGTTAGCTAGGTTATCCTACAGGCTGGACTTGTGGGGTATCGCAACTGCTGAGCTCTGATACCACTCTATAACACCATCAAATCGGCCCTATGCAAGTTTTAGCCCTTTCCGCCAAACCCGCATAGAAACGATTCAAGGACGCCCACCAGGCACTTTTGTGCGGGTGGAAAACGAAGTAATACCATTACACAACAGTCCTCAATGGGACCCAAAGAACAGATATATATACAACACGACTCCATGAGTCAAGAATACAGATATACAGTACAAAGATCCAAATCACCTTGAAAACGATAGAGCGTCCGTCTACGAACAAGATGCAAATAGGGCTAAGAGCCCTGAAGAATAACCAATGGCGTCCATAACCCTGCCCAGGCCAAGCCGGAAGGGTAACCCTGCTAATGACGACGATCTCAAACCTGCTAAACAAAAGGGGTGCCAATAAAGGGCAAAGGAAAATGTGGCACCCCAATTGTCTAACAATTGTAATGCTACTTGTCCTAGTAAGATATTGGCTACTCCATAGAGATTATTGTTGCATCATAATTATATCATGCTCATGTCATCATGCCACCTTGCATTTGAGCATCATATAAAACCCTTTTTCTTTTGGTTCTTCTCTCACATGCATTATTAATTGTATTTGCTTCTTGATATTATATTTGGCTATTGATATATTGTCTAAATGCCCAAGTTGAGTTGGGGGCATATCTTTTATTTCCGTTCCACCACCTTTCTTTCTACCACTTTATAATTCCACCATCCCTTCACCATGAGCTTGTAATTCTTTTTCTTGTGACATTTTATCCTAGCTCATGTGGTTTGGGGTGGATCAATCTCCCAAATTCTTTGCTTGGCTTATTTTCCACTTCTTGGAAATGCACAAGAGTAATGCCATCATATTATTATTGTTTTCACATAATAAATAATGACATTATTATTTTTGCATGGGCCATGCACATCTCTCCATCACCTTTTTGCTCTTTTGGTTTTCCTTTATTTTAAGTGGAGATTTACTTCATGGGTCATCTCTTTTCCTTCCACCATTCCAAATCCTCATCTATATCTATTTCTTTTACTTTATTTTTCTCTCATGCATGAACCACATGAGGCTTAGCCCATAATTCTTTTCTTTTATTTTTCTTGGTTTTCCTTTCACCTCCACCTCATGTCAATTCTAGCACTCACCATGTTCCACTTGGGTTGGTTTTAACCACATTTTTCCTTTATTTTATTTATCTACATGGGTGGTCATATGAGCCTCATTTCACCATCTTCTTTTATTCCTCTTTCTTTCTAGTTTCTCTTCCACATTAGCTTATGCAAGTTCAAGCACTAGGGTTCTTCTTGATATGATCTCTTAAACCAAAATAAATTCAAATATCTAAACACCTAACCGAGCTATTATTCTCTCTCTCTCTCTCTCTCTCTCTAAATTCTACTAAACCCTAACCTACTCCCAAATCTCTCTCTTACTCTCCCTCTCTCTCTAACCTGCTGGGCACCACCTGGCCACTCTCTCCCTGGCCCACACCCAGCCACCCTAGCCCTAGCCAAACCCTAACCCTAGCCATATCTAACCCTAGCCCGAGCTAGCCCCTCCCTCTCTTCTCTCTCCCTCGTGCCAGCCCCACCCTGCAGCTGCGCCGTCCCAGCCCCACCTGCAGCCTCCCTGCCGTGCCCTACCAGCCCCAGGACAAGCCCAGCCCGGGCGAGCACGTGCTCGAGGAGAAAAAGGGCAAAGCCCGAGCCCCTTTTCCCTGCCGTGCACGCCTCCCTCTCCTCCTCCCTCTCCCTTCTTTTCCTCCCTCCCCACGGCTCTCAGGGCTCGCCCAGATCCGCCCCAGAGCACCCCCTCCTTCCCCTTCTTCTCCTCCGACCTCACCACCCGCCTCGCCAGTCGCCGCCAGCTACACCGCGCCCCCGTCGTTCCTGTCCGCGAGCTCGACGTGGAAGAGGCCTGGGAGCTCGAGGACATCCCCCTGCTTCGCCCCGTGCACGCGGACGTGGACGAGAAGCTCCACCGTGTCGCCAGTACCTCGCCGTCCCCGAAACCCTAGCCCGCCGGTGCGTCTGCGTCCTCACCGATCCGCCGCTCCTCGCTCCGATCCGACCACACCAGCGAGCCCGCGGTGAGCCTCCCTCTCCCCCTGACATGCTCCGCCTCACCGTCGACGTCTAGCGCCGGCGAACGTTTCGTCGAACAACCGCCGCGCGCCAGAGCTCGCCGTTGCCTGGCCGGTTCCCGCGCTGCTTAGAGCCTACCTAGCACCCGTACCCCCTCCTAACAGCTCCCCTAGCACCACCGCACCGGTTCCGTCCCTCCGCGCGCACTCCCGCGGCCCGGGATCGAATCCCCGCCCCGCGCCGCGCGCCGGATTTGCGTCAGACGCGCGAAGACGATAAACAGTACGGGCGCGTGGTCGATTTGCAAAAAGCCCCCCACCTTTTTAATTCTCGCAACCCGCGCTCCTAGTGCCCCATCGGTCAGTCGCCCAGGTCATTTTGCGGTAAAACCCCTCCGTTTTCTCATACGCAACCCGCGGTCCAGCTGGTGCCCCACCAGTCAGCCGCTGGGGCCTTTCCCCACTGGGACGTGGCCCTTCCGCGCCGGCCCGCCTGTCAACGTCCGCGGCTAGCCCAGTCCGCGTGCAAACGCGTTTTCTCGCGCGCGTGGCCCCAGTTTACGGTGTCCCCACCTGTCATTGTCTGGGGTCAATTTTGCCTGGGTATAAAAAGTAATTCCCTGAGTCTGTTTTAATTCAAATCTTTTTCTAATTAATTTAAATTCAAATTCTTTTCAGATTCAAATAATTTTTAAAATACAAATCCAAATAATACAAATAATATATGTTTTGGGATCAGAAAAATGGGAGGAATTCAAATATGCCCTTCAAAATATATTTTGCACACTTTAAATTTTCGAGTTGATTAAAATTACAAGAAAATGCCCTTTTGCTTAATTAATTAATAACTTTTGTTTTATAATTCCAAATTTAACAAATAATATGTCTAAATCGATCAGCGCGACGAGCCCGTTCTATTTATGCAATCCTTGTTCTGAATTGAAGCATGCATCATGTTGTCATCTAAAATCTGAACCGTTTATGACAATGAAACTTGGGCAAATAAATAATAAAGTGCTTTATTTATTGTATCCACACCTCACCTTTGCCATGCTACTTTAATGCCATGTAAATTGTGCATCATTCATCATGGCATGCTTGGTTGCTTGTTGCATTTCAATTTATATGCTTGCGCACTTTATTTATGTTGGCCCTTGTTTGTTTGGTTCTTCTTCGAATAGACGTCCAGCAAGAGGTTTACCAGGAATCACAGGAGTATTACCGAGATCCATCTCTCGCTTCAACTGAGCTGCCAGGCAAGCACTACCACATGCTTGCATACATACAGTACCTATTGCCTCTATCTTATTCTTGCATCATTGAGTCGTGATTGCATTAAGTTGAATCCCAAGTACTGCATAGCCTTTACTTTTAAACCACATTAAGCCTGTTCCGGTCCCATGAGCCATTACTACAGGAGTTGTTTGAGCCATGCGAGTCGTAGAAAAGGATGAGTAGAGTATGTGAGTGTCTGATGGATAACGAGGTACCTAAACAACATAACCTGAGTAGTAATGGGACAACTAATGAAAGAGGCACCGGTGAGCAATATCTGCTATTTGGTTTTTCATGCTCACTTGTGTCCCGTAGGACCCCGAGTACTTGATTCCTGTTCCTTGACTATTCGCACTATCCACATCCGGGAGGCCTTATGGACCCCCCTGAGCCAGAGCTTGATTCATTCTTATTTCTTGGGGCCACAAGTAGTTTGGGGCTTTATTACTATTCTGTACCTATGCCATGTTACTGCTTTATTTAAGATTGTGCGTGGAGCACCTGTACTGTTTTGGATCGTGGAATGTTTTCGCGGTATCGACAAGCCCAGTCACAATTTCGGGTTCCCAGTCGTTTACAGCCATTGACACAAACCTTGGGTCCGTCTCGGAGCCGGCCAGCTTCGTTGCGGGTAGCTTAATGGGGTGGCCCCCTGAAATATTTCTAAATCCTGTGATTGCTTTGTCGTGAATGCCTCGTTGGGTTTTGATTTGGTTTTTCCGAGGTTGATCGAGTGTGTGTTGCTATTCGTGCACCCCTGCAGGGTAAATCTTTCTGAAAGCCATGTCCGCGGTTATGGACGACTTGGAGCACAGTTTCTCGACCATAGACAAGTATAATTAAAGTACCGTTTTTAATTTGACTAAGTAATGGACTAGTAAATAGTGCAATACTCATGGAATGGTTAATAAAACTGCCAACGGATGATGGGGTTGTTCGTCCGCTTCCTCGTTGGTAAGCGAGGAGGAGGATGGATCTGTTAATTATACTGTTATAACTGTTGTTCTTAATTCACGGACTTCCGTCTATCATTGGTTAGGCGGAAGGTTAGCGAGTCTCTATAGAATTGCTAGGTATTATCTTTTGCTGCAATTGCGTCACCCTAGGTTGTGTCCCCTTTAGCGGCATTAAGACTTGCTGAGTACCCCTAGGGTCTCACACGATAAATTGTTTGATTCAGATGAACAGGTGTACCCGCAAGATGGCTACTGGGTGGAAGAGACGGATGATGTTGGCAACGATCATTCGGTGTAGAGATTCCGGGAACAGGGATCCGTGTGATCTGTGGGCGGGATGTGTTTATTTATGGGGCATCTTATGCCAATTTGCTTCTTATCCGTACTCGGATCTTGTTTTCCGCTTCCGCCTGATACTCTGATGTGTGGTGTATGAGGAGCTATCCTAAATTATTATATCTATCTAGGATGTTTGGATCTTGCCGTATGTCGTTGCACTATTTCTATTTCTTTTAGATGGAATGGCTCTGATGTACTGTTGTATGTGGCTTGCATACATACTCACTTGTGTATGTAGTTGATCCCTTCGCCTGCCGATTACGCCGCTCGTTCTTGTCCCGTTGTCTGAAAGTGGTTAGGACGGCCGAAAGGTCTACCGTGAGTGGCCCTGGGCCCCACCGTACTATTTTAACCACTTTCGTTCATCCAGGCATTAACTAAGAGCGTAATTCACCGAGGTAGTTACAAAAGAGGAGCGTCAGTACTGAGGCCAGTACACGGCGAGGCTAGAATTCGGCGGCTCTCGCCTACATAGGTATGGTGGGCTGAAGCGGCAGCGCAGTGGCACTAAACAACCTATAGAGACTCGATACAACTGGCGGTTATTAGAGAGGGATAAGATAGACCTATTCAGATTCAACCTGAAGCTAACACCAAACAAACCCATCCTGGTATTTCCCCCTCGAGACCAAATGAGGAAGTCGGACCAAGGAACTCACACAGTTGGCAATTTTACTCATTCCGTTATAGTTGCAGCAATTACTAATCAAATATATAGCTTTAGTCATCCTGAAGCATAAGTAGTGGGCAGTTTTAATTAACATTCAGTTGTAGTTGGAACATTTACTAGTTAGATATAATTGTCCTAAGGAATCCCAAAACCCAGCAGTTATTGGCACTTTTATCACATTCCATTGGAGTTGCAATACTTACTAGGCAGGTATAGTATGACACAGATCACCACTGATCCACCAGTTGTTGGCATTTTTAATATCCATTCCGTTATACTTGAGATGATTACTAGTCACATATTAAGTCAAATTTATAGCACTACTTTAGTTATGCTTGTCTATGATCGAGATACTGTGCTCCAAGTCGTCCATAACCGCGGACATGGCTTTCAGAAAGTTTTACCCTGCAGGGGTGCACAAATAGCAACACATACTCGATCAACCTTGGAAAAACCAACTCAAAACCCAACGAGGCATTCACGACAAAGCGATCACAGGATTTAGAAATATTTCAGGGGCCACCCCACTAAGCTACCCGCAACGAAGTTGGCCGGCTTCGGAACGGACCCAGGGTTTGCGACGACGGCTGTAAACGACTGGGAACCCGAAAGTGTGACTGGGCTTGTCGATACCGCGAAAACGTGGCACGATCCAAAATAGTACACGTGCTCCACGCACAATCTTAAATAAAGCAGTAACATGGCATAAGTACAGGATAGTAGTAAAGCCCCAAACTACTTTGTGGCCCCAAGAAATAGAAATGAATCAAGCTCTGGCTCAGGGGGGGTCCACGGCCTCCCGGATGTGGATAGTGCGAAAAATCAAGGAACAGGTATCAAGTACTCGGGGTCCTACGGGACACAAGTGAGCGTGGAAGAACCAAATAACATCTATTGCCCACCGATGCCTCTGCATTAGGTATAGCTAGCATTTTAATAGTTGTATTTAAAGTCATGAACATCTCCACTAGTAAGCATCTCCACCAATAAGCATCTGACAGCATTTCAACAACTGTGGTACTTGACAACACGAGATCGCACCTGAGCAAGCAACTACGACTCGCAAGGCCAGCTATCTACCAAACACAGGTAATAGGAGGTGTCCAAGGCAATATAGAGGCTGCACGGGATATAATTGGTGCACGGAAACTAAAGCATCTCGACACGGATAGCAATAGATCAACAGGAGGAAATAAAGACTATAAATGCAAAATAGGTAGAAAGGGGAGAATGCTCGCCTGGGAAACACTGCCGGAGATTCATATCCGAAGAACTTGTCGATACTCGCATCCACTCATCGGTCTAATCCACGAAGAATCAAAGCACTAAAAGAAACACCGGATGCACTATTTAATACTACGACAGAAGATCCGGCATGATTATGATATGATGCATGGCATGGCAAAGATGCGGTGCAACTAGGCAATATAAAGCGGATTCGGGGTCCCGACAATTAATTAATAGGTTCGAGTTATTTAACTACCCCACAATTTAAATGTTTTATTAACAGGATGAAACATGGCATCGGTTCGCTACACCAGTTTAAATGGAGTCCGAAATAAGACAAAGATATCCCGCATATCGACTCCATATTTAATTATGAGATGAATCGGCCTAATGCCCCCAACCCACATGATATGCATGCGAGGTGAACAATTTAATATGCGACAGTTGATAAAGTCATATTATAAAAATAGGGGTTTCGGAAAAGGAATCACATTAGGGTTCAGCACCGATGGTCTTGGGGTTCGACGGATCGGTCTTCGGGCTTTGAGGTTCGGATCTAGGAAGGAGAACTTGGTGGTTCCGAGGGTTTGGGCTTCAGATCCGTGTAGGAGTGCTTGATGGTCCGAGAGGGAGAACACGAGGTTGGCGTCTTCATAGTCAGCGTCGCACTTGGTTTCGGCTCCGGTGGTTCATCGGTTCGGGCGGGTCGGCGTTGATCTTGTAGTGACTCCGTCCAGACAACAACAACACATAAGCCCAACCATACACGCATGTGCACAGGAGCACCACCACTTATCCCGGAAACATCTGTAGACCACAACTGCCCATGGATGCAGCACTACAGTACCACCCGTGGTAGAACGCAGGGAGTGGTGACACAGTGGCTATTGGAGGCGAAACAGAGCGTGCCCACGGGGGCGTGCTCGAGCAGGTGGGAGGCCGCCGGCGCATAGAGCAGCGGTCGGGGTGGCCAGGTCGCGCTGGGGTAGAATGGGGGGCGCGCATCGCTGGCAGAAGGCCTAGGAGGACGGGCCCAGGCGACGCCATGGACGAGCTAGGGCGCGGTCTCCGGGCAGAGGCGACGTGGAGGCAGCACGTGCCGCGGGGAGGTGGAGCAGAGGGCCACCGTGCCGCGCGACGGTGCAGATCGGCGAGGAGCATGGCGAGGTTTGCGGGGAGGAGCACAACGACAGAGCGGGCCGACGGCGACCTGGGAGGCGGAGGCGAGGCGAAGCCACGTGGGCGCGGGTCGTCGGGAGCGAGCGGCGGAGGAAGGCGACGAGGCGCAGCCCTGGCAGCGGCAGAGGAGACGAGTGGGGCGGCGTGGTCGAGCTCGGGCTCGGGGACGACGGCGAGGGAGGACACGGGGTTGGCGTCATCATAGTCGGCGTCGCACTCGGTTTCGGCTCCGTTGGTTCATTGGTTCGGCCGGGTCGGCGTGGATCTTGTACTGACTCCGTCCAGACAACAACAACACATAAGCCCGACCATACACGCATGTGCACAGGAGCACCACCAATTATCGCGGAAACATCTGTAGATGACAACTGCCCATGGACGCAGCACTACAGTACCACCTGCGGTAGAACGCAGGGAGTGGCGACACAGTGGTTGTTGGAGGCGAAACAGAGTGTGCCCACGGGGGCGTGCTCGAGCAGGTGGGAGGCCGCCAGCGCACGGAGCAGCGGTCGGGGTGGCCAGGTCGCGCTGGGGCAGACGGGGGGCGCGCATCGCTGGCAGAAGGCCTAGGAGGATGGGCCCAGGCGAGGCCATGGACGAGCTGGGGCGCGGTCTCCGGGCAGAGGCGACGCGGAGGCAGCACGTGCCGCGGGGTGGTGGAGCAGAGGGCCACCGCGCCGCGCGACGGTGCAGATCGGCGAGGAGCATGGCGAGGTTTGTAGGGAGGAGCACGGCGACCAAGCGGGCCGGCGGCGATCTAGGAGGCGGAGGCGAGGCGAAGCCACGTGGGCGCGGGTCGTCGGGAGCGAGCGGCAGAGGAAGGCGGCGAGGCGCAGCCCTGGTGGCGGCAGAGGAGGCGAGCGGGGCGGCGTGGTCGAGCTCGGGCTCGGGGACGACGGCGAGGGAGGAGATGGGGGAGCGGGGCGGGCTCGCGATGGCGGCGGGGTGGATTCGGCAGGCGGCGGCGGCCTGCAAGTAGAGAGAGACGGGCGGAAGCGGGGATGGGTAGGTTGCGGCGGAGATCGAGCCGAGGGGAGGGAGGAGGAAAGCCGGGAGAGGCGCGGCCGGCGAGGGGAGAGCGGCACTGGACCAGGCGGCGGATCAGGGCTGGCGGGGGAGGCGTGGGGAGTTGGGGAGAGACGGAGGCGCGGGGCGATGGGGAAGGTAGGGAACGTGCAGGTGGGGCTGGGTGCTGTCGGTCGGGTTAGGCGGGGCCTAGGGATGTGTGCGGCAGGAGGCGACCAGGTGGGGGGCCGGGCGATAGGAGTGGGCAGGGGAGTGCGCCCAGGCAGGAATTTTGGCGGCTGGCGGGTTTGCCTGGTGGCAGGGAGAGGGAGTTGTGCGGCTGGGGTGAGATGGGGTGGGCTGGGGCTGGCGCGTCTGGTGGGTGGGGACAGGCGGCAGCGGGTGAGTGCGTGCGTGTCCAGGAGTGGGTGAGGTGGCGAAGGGGTGGAGGGATGGTGAGGCATGTGGGGCTGTGTGGAGTGATGAGGTGGAGGAAGCGGTGAGGTGGCAGGCTGTGGGTGGCCGGGGTGATGTGGAGGGGGGCTGGGTAGGATAGGGTGGGGTAGGTTAGGGATTAGACTAGGTTTTAGTTTAGGGCTTGGAGGTGGCCGGCCGGGCTTCCGGGCCTGGCGGGCTGCCTCCTAAAAATAAAAGAAATATTTTATTATTTAAAACGGGGCTTTTGAAAACCGTTGGTAGATGAGACAAAATATTCTGGAGACCCGGGTTTTTAATTTGAAATAAAGACACGGGAAATTTAGAAAACAAATATAGGCTTTTTCGAAATAGTTTGACAAAACCATGCATGATGATGGTGATGCTCAAATGCAATGTGGCATGATGACATGAGCATGCGGTCATGATGATGCAATGCACAAAAACACCGCGATTTTCTAGTAGTGGTTTTTGCATGGCGCCACAGTAGCTGATGCGGCCGTCCTACGGACGCTCCTACATCTATACCACTGAGTCCCCCAAGTGGACCGATGACCCGTACCCGAGCCAAGCTCCTCCAAGATAAGGTGAATTCGCTCCTCGCATCATGTGACTTTGACATACACGTGGATGGCTTGCTACTTCATACCTCTACTATGTGCATCATCATGTATGAACCCCCACCACGTCGACCCACGAGCCCTGAAGATGCACCTGAGCTGAAGCTACCTGAGCCGGAGTGTCCGGCACAGCCAAAGTGTCTGGCGCGACTCAGCCAGAGTGTCCGGCCTGCCCCAGCCCCAACCTGGCGTGGACATTCAGAAGGCCAGTTCGGACACTCCCCGGACTCTTCCCGGAGTGTCCGGCTACCCCGGTCTGTCCGGCCGTTCCGACCTAGACTGTCCGGCCTAAAGATGGGCCTGCGAGCCTAGCTGGGCCTTGTCGCCCATGTACCCCTCTACTTCTCCCAGAACTCTACTTTAATACCTGTTTTACCCCTGAACTTGTGGGTGGCCTAAATATAGTCCCCCACCTCCATTGTAAACCCTAGGCATGATATTGGAATTAGTGGAAACCCCTTTGTGGATCTATCTAGTTCTTGCCTCATGCTCCTTGACCAGGGAGCACCAATATCACCAAACCTCGTTGGAGTTTGCATCGTACCTCTGCGTTGTACAAGGCCTTGGCATCGTTGTCCCTTTGACAAGACGTCAGGATCTCACCGAGTCTCCCATCTCGCCGTGCCGGTTCGAGAGAGAGTCCTCCGCCCGATGCCGATCCTAGGGATTGCGCCGGACCGGTCACCGCCGGCGTGAGCTATTGGTGTTTATCGTGGTTTTGCGTGTGTGTGTTCATCGTGTTCTTCGTGCGTGCGTTCGTCGTGTTCATCCTTCCCTCCTTCCCCCGCACTCCATCCTCGATTTGAGTGGGATTCGTGAAAGATTGGGCCACCCTAGAGGTTTGCCCTCATCAGTAGCTAGACTAAAAATATCATATTTATCATTGTAATCATCATATATTGGAGGTATAGTATCGTCAAAGTAAATTTTCTCATGCGTGCTTGGGGGACTAAAAATATCATACTCATCAAAACTAGCTTCACCAAGCTTGGACTTTTCCATAGCATTAGCAATAATGGTGTTCAAAGAATTCATACTAATAACATTGCTTTTAGGACGCAAATAAAGTTCCATAGGTTTTTTAATTTTCTCTTCAAACACTTCATGTCCTAACACAAGATAAATACTATAAAGCTCTCTAATTTTTTTGGTGTTTTCCATTAAGCCTAACTAGTGAAAATAAAAACAAGAAACAAAAAGATATAATTCCAGAATCTAAAGGAAATAACTTCGAGCACTCACACTCCAGCAATAGTAGCCAGAGGATGTGAGTACCTTTTACCTTACCTCCCCGGCGACGGAGCCATAAAATAGCTGTGCGTGGTTGATGTGGGAGCTTCTTCTTCTTCAATCCCCAGCAATGGCGTCAGAAAATAGCTTGATGTCTACGCATGCTTCTATTCTTATAGATAGTATTGGGCTTCCAAGTGCAGAGGTTTGTAGAACAGCAGCAAGTTTCCCTTAAGTGGATCACCCAAGGTTTATCGAACTCAGGGAGGAAGTGGTCAAAGGTATCCCCCTCAAGCAACCCTGCAATCAATATACACGAGGTCTCTTGTGTCCCCAACACACCCAATACACTTGTCAGGTTTCATAGGTGCACTAGTTCGGCGAAGAGATAGTGAAATACAAGTAATATGGATGATTATAAGTGGTAATTGCAATCTGAAATAAGAGTGGCAGCAAGCAAACATGTAATAGGACTGATTGTAAACGGTGTTCCAATGCTTAGAAACAAGGCCTAGGGATCATACTTTCACTAGTGGACACTCTCATATAAATATCTTCTCTTCATTATGCTACCCTGAACTACTCTCTGGTTGGATGATGTAGGGCTATAACAGCACACCTTAAAGTTTGCATTCCCCATCTAGATAACCCCTCACTGTCACCTTGAGCGCTAGATTGTTCCAAAAAACACCACAATCTCATAGAGACATCCAACTCAAATTATACTCATGATAAGTATTTCTGTAACCTAGCCAAAGTGCCACACGATGTGCACACTGTCAACTTCACACACGTGGGGATAAGCAGAGATTAATTAAAGCACTTGAGTAGCAGAATAGATTTATAGATTACAAAGCTCATGATCTCAATAAGATCACACATAGAGAGAGAGATGAACACATAGCTACTGGTAGAGCCCTTAGCCTCGAGAGAGAACTACTCCCTCCTCATCATGGGAGTCAGCAACGACGATGGAGATGGCGGTGGAGTCAATGGAGATGGCTCCAGGGGCACTTCCCCGCCCCGGCAGGGTGCCGGAACAGAGACTTATGTCCCCGAAATCTCCTCTTCGGTGGCGGCGGTGCTGTGGAACTTTTCGTGAATTCTGATCTGGTATATAGGATTTTCATCTCAGGGGGAATATATAGGCGAAGGTGCAAGGTCAGTGGAGGCCCGAGGGGCCCACATCACCTAGTGGCACGCCTAGGGGTGACCCGCGCCACCCTATGGTGTGGCCAGCCCCTGGCCCTCCTCCGTCTCTCCTTTAGACTCCGTCTCGTGTCGGGAAAAATAGGAACTTCAGGCTTTGTTTCGTCCAATTCCGAGAATATTTCATTACCAGCTTTTCTGAAACCAAAAACAACAGAAAAACAGGCAACTAGCACTGCATCATCTTGTCAATAGGTTAGTTCCAAAAAATGTATAGAAATACCTCAAAGTATAAACGAAAAATAAGAAAGTTGATACAAAACAAGCATGAAGCATCAAAAATTATTGATACGTTTATGACATATGAGCCGACGAGGAAACATCGGAGCCCGTGTTGGGTTCGCAGCATAGAAAACAAAAATTTCCTATGATGGGAACTATACGCCAAGATCTATCTACTAGATACAAGAAACGGGTGGATATACATCCATAGAGAACTTACCCTCGAAGACAACAAAGCTTTGTTAACGATTTGGAACTCGTGGATGATGTAGTCGTACACTTGCCGATATCAAGATCGTGATGAATTCCAGCAGGTTCGGCTCCAACACGACCATCAGATCCAGCTCCAGCAAGTCCAGCACCACCAAGTCCAGCACCACAAAGCAGCAGTGCATCCATGATTGCACACACGTCCAGTACCCCGACAACCTCAATCCCTCGCTCCAGTGAAGCAGCAACTCCTTTCCAGATAAAGCCACCGGGAACATGTATCTCGCTAATCCGAGACCATGGGGGAAAAATACAAGAGGGGAGAGATCCTTCACGAGGAGGTGTGAGTGTGAAGGTGTGAGAGGGGGCCTTTTATAGGAGTTGGGGAGGGTACCCCTCCCCATGGCCGGCGCCCCAAGGAGTGACCCCTCACCTCCTCATTCATGTGGTGGTAACTCCCCCCACATAAATTTGCCCCTTCACATTCTCTTTTAAAGTCTCCACTTTAAATGCATTAAATTTCTCCAAATTTAATGCTCTCTCTCATTTAATAAAACTATTTTATTACTTTTATTCAGAATTTTGTTAATTACTTTAATTAACAAACATTCTCATAAAACTCCCTGCAACATTTCAATATTACATACAGAACCAATTTCAGCAATTTCACCCGAAACAGTTTCGTTGTCTATTGAAATAATTCCAACGCTTTCTTAAGTCTTTATCTGAAACATATTTGCTCCTAAATGGTGTCGTTATCCCTTAAGTGTGTCACCCTATGGTTCGCAAATAATGCAGACATAATCGAGACCCATCTCCGATCAATAATCAGCAGCGGGACCTGGAGATCCGTACTGACTCCCACATATTCAACGATGACCCTTGTGATCGTGTGAACCTTTAACATCGTAACTAAATCCCTTTGTATCGCGATATATTATATGTCCGAGATTCGATCATTGGCATCCAAATACCTAGTTTGATCTCGTTACCGACATGCACTCTTTTCTCATTCCCATGATATAACATTCTAGTGATCACATCACTTGCTTGCATGGTATCTTAATATGATATCACCGAGAGGGCCCAGAGGATATCTATCCGTCATCGGGATGGAAAAATCCCACTCTTGATCCATGATCCTCAACATAACACCTTCGTAGCACTGAACCCACCTTTATAGTCACCCTGTTACGGTGTGACGTTTGATGTTATCAAGAGACTCTTCCGGTGTTAGCAATTAACATGATCTCATGGTCTAAGGACTCAGATTAGTTCGTATGATGTTATAGCAATATAAACATAATGACTCTGATTGTAATTCTATACTTTGGATGAATGTTCATCACATCATTCCACCAATGTTGACCTCGTTATTAACGACATCCAATGTCCATGATCAGGAAATCTTGATCATCTTGTTAATCAACGAGCTAGTTTATAAGAGAGGCATAACTAGGAACTTTCCTTTTGTTTATTAAAGACACATGTATTAACGTTTCCAAGTTAATACAATTATAGCATGCAAAATAAACATTTATCATAAACAAGGAATAAGATAATAACCACTTTATTATTGCCTCTCGGGCATATTCCCTTCAGTCTCCCACTTGCACTAGAGTCAATAATCTAGTTTGAAAAACTTTGCGTATTGAACACCTATGGTTTTCTGGTGTGTTGCATATACGTGATTTCTAGTGGTTAACATAATCTCCGGCTCTGACAGTTTCAGGTCCGTGTGTATTTGCATGTCTTTGCGTTTATACGCATCACTCATTCTCAAATGAGATGGCATTGTATAAATTTGGTCCTTTGGTGAGACATTTAATTTGTTCGGGTTAAAATATGTTGATATTATTGTTATACAATATATCTTCATAGTATTAGCCCACCTTGAACCACACCTAGTTTGATAACAAACTATTTAACACAAATGCCCTCCTTTGCTACTACTATAGCAGTCATATACTTAGCCTTTTGTTGTAGTATCCGTCACAATGTCTCATCTTTGGAACTCATCCAAATCCATCATGGAACATCATTTCCATTACATTGTGCCACCCATAGTCTAAATTGAGATAAATTTAATTTGTATCTTGTGAAAAAACTAGTATCAATGTAACACTTTACAATGAACCACCTTTAACTATTTGTCACTTATACATGATATATTCTTAGTTCTTCCAAAGGTCATAAGAATATCTTTACTATCGTCCAATGATCATCTTATGATTCATTCTGGTATGTGCTCATAACATTTAGAGCATAGGACATATCTGGATATATACATATCACGGTATAATCGATCAAAATCTGCATGTACTCACCAAGTGTTGAAACACTTGAATCTTGATACAATCCTTTCCATGCAGCAAGAACCTTTCTTGTTGTTTCCATATTGAACCATTTCAATATCTCATATATGTACGTCTGGCATAACCATATTAGCGCCTCCATCTATCCATATAGACATTGATGCAAAATATTCCGGTTTTGCCCAAGTCTTTCATCGAAATCCTGTTTTAATGAAATTCTTAACTTGTGTCAATAAAAGATACATCATTTCCAATCAACAATATGTACTCTACATAATGTATTGGAAATTTTTCTCAGCACTCCCACTTAATTTCTTGCAAATGCAGGCATCTTCATCATCTCCTATGAAATTAAACTCCTTTAACATTTTCATCATGGTGAAGATTCCAACTCCGCTATGCTCACTTCAACTATTGAAGTTTGCATGCCCTTTTAGCACCCTTTGAATTAACAAAACCGCCGTGTCATGTACACGTCCTAGGTAACCATTCTATTAGAAGAATCTTGTTTTGTTTATTCAACTACCATATACCAAATTATATGTAGTGGTTGCTACATTAATCTGTCAAGACTAAATATCGCTATGAAAGATCAAATCTTGTCATAGTCAACACCTTGAACATTGCCGTAAACTTCTTTCCGACATGTTGACTATTTCATAGATGTTAAACATCCATGGCTATTTCTTTATAGATCCAAACACAACCGATAGGCTTCATGCCTTTCCGGAGGGTCTTCCAAGTTCAGAAATTTGATTTCTCGTGTATGGATACTATCACGGATTCTATGACTTCTAGTCATTTTATGGAGTCAGCGCCCATCATCGCTTCTTTGCATGTAGTCGGTTCATCATTGTCAAAACAACAACGACTTGCTTATCAAATCACACTATTTGATTCTTACTGACCCACACGGTTCAATAGGAACTGTAATCTCCGAGATCACAACCTTTGTAATCAAGGGAGCCATGAGCATTGTGGCCGCCACCAGGACACTTTTCGGCGTTGCCCTACTTAGCACATATAGCTGAGGTTCAACAACCTTATCAAAGTTCTATTGTCCTCCCACTTAACTTTTCATGAAAAATTCCTTCTCAAGAAACTTGACGTTCCAAGCGACAAACTCTTTTGTCCTCGGTGTTTTGGAGAAATTCCAAACAAATTATTTGGAATAACCTACAAAGACGTGCTTATCCGACTTTGGTTGTAAACATTTTACTTATGCATAGCATACCAAAATGTAAGAAAAAGACAATATTGGTTTTATCCCAAACCATAACTCATATGGTGTCATTTCAACGTATCACGATGGTGCTCTTTTCAGAGTAAAAGCGGTAGTCTCTAAAGCTTCAATCCTTAAAACACAATGGCAGTTTTATAAATGACACCTTTGATCTTACCATGTCAAACATGGTTTGATTTCATGTCTCGAATATGCCATACTCCTATGGTTTATCGGGAAACACAAATCATGGAACAATTCCTCAAATCTTAAGTGTTTTGCTAAACATGTAACTCAAATATATTCATTTATGATCAAATCATAAACTCTTTTATTTTCTTGTTACAATGATTTTTCACTTCATCTTGAAAGTCTTTGAACAATTTTCAAATGTTTCATACTTCTTCCTTATTAAGTAAATATATAGATATATTCACTCAATCTTTTGGAGAAAGCATGTGAAGCAAAAAGATCCATCGCATATGGCTACACATAATGGACTATGCACATCAGCATGCACAATTTCCAATAAGCTAGTCATCCGTTCCTCTTTGGCCTATGAACGGAGTTTCAATTATCTCGAGGAAAGTCTCACAAGCGTCAATTGATCAAAATCAAAGAATCCAAAAATCCATCAACATGGTTTTTCTTCATGTTTTCTTTCCAATATAATTCAAACAGTGATGTCACTTCATAAGTGATCTTTCAATCATTTGTCTTGCGACATTTTAGCAATAGTGTTTATGGATGTGATTTCTCCTACTAGACTTGTAAAAGTTCATCCATCCTTTATGGAATACGGTAATTATTTGAAAAACCATTGTTCTCGTAATACCGGAATAAAATATCAATTATTAAAACAAATCTTGAAGGCTAGGTTTGATGACAACGAAAAACACAATAACAATTTATTTGTTTTCGGTGAACATCATCACTTATTCTCTTGCCAGTTACTTAGGCTGTTGCAGTTCATGAATTGTGTTGTTCTGTATGATACTTCACACCAACCAATTCGGTATCCAATACCTAAGAACCACATTGTTTAACAAGCAAGGAATACAACCATAACATGTATATCTTCTATATACCTAAGTTGGACATCTCCAACCTTTTATTTTCTGCCAAATATTTTATAGATTCTCTTTCAGCAATTCCTTTTCTTTTAAAAGAATATATCAACATCAATAGTGGTTTCATTCACAATTAAAACTAAGCATAAGGTAGTGAACAGATGCCAATGACTACAACAAATTATGCAAATTCACTTCGATTTAGTTTATGACAAATTGAGTTCGACTAATCCAAATTAGAAATGAACTCCCACTCAAAAACGACATCCCTCGTGCCTTTTTGGTGATTACATGAACCAAATCCACTACACCAAGTCCGATCATCATGTGAGTCGGTGTAGCTTCAAATGTGAGCATCTATAAGGGCATCATATCAACTATACGACTCATGCTTAACCTTTCGGTCCATGTTCCGAGGCCATGTCTGTACATGCTAGGCTCATCAAGTAAGAACCTTAGTATTCTGCGTGTGTAAAACTGTCTTACACCCGTTGTATGAAAGCGTGGAGTCGAGTACACCCGATCATCGCGTGATGTCTCGAAACACGATCCATAGAACGGTGCATACTGAAGGAAGAACACATTTTATCTTGATATCTAAATGAGGGATCATCTTACAATGCTACCAAAAGCGCCAAACTAGCAGTATAAGATGCAAACATCTATTGTGTAAAGTGAGATGATATGGTCCATGCATTTGATCTCTATCATTTGCATCGTGGTATGATCTTTATCATTCCTTTGTGTGTAAGGCCAAGGTCTATGAAACTTACACGTTAAGTGTGTTGTAAGAGTATCTATTATACATCTAGTTACAACAGTACCATATCATGACACTAGCCCAACAACGATCTAAACTAGACGCCTCTAATTTATCAATTGCATGTTTTATGTGGCTTAGGGCTTGCGGAGATAGACCCGGTCTTACCTACGAACATGAACCACAACGAGGATAACCAAGTTATTAGCAACTCGTTGTGAATTAGATATTGACTATAGTAGGAGACAGACACCCGCCAGCCACTTATGCAAAACTAGTTGCATGTCAGTCATGGAACCGGTCTCATGTGCGATGACATGTAAGGTTGGTCTGGGTCGCTTCATCCCACTATGGCACCAATATCCAAAATACATGAAAGAAGCAATAACATGATCATCATCGCCCACATATAAACATATGTGTACTACCCGTGCAAAGCACCTACGCATAGATCAGGCTCTGATACCACTATTTTGTTCGCGGCATAGAAAACAAAAAATTCCTACGATGGGAACTATACGCCAAGTTCTATCTACTAGATACAAGCAACGGGTGGATATACATCCATAGAGAACTTACCCTCGAAGACAACAAAGCTTTGTTAACGAGTTGGAACTCGTGGATGATGTAGTCGTACACTTGCCGATCTCAAGATCGTGATGAAGTCCAGCTGGTCCGGCTCTAGCACGTCCATCAGATCCAGCTCCAGCAAGTCCAGCACCACCAAGTCCAGCACTGCAAAGCAGCGGTGCATCCGTGATCGCACACACGTCCGGTACCCCGACAACCTCTGTCCCTCGCTCCAGCGAAGCAGCGGAAGCAGCAACTCCTTTCCAGATAAAGCCACCGGGAACATGTATCTCGCTAATCTGAGACCATGGGGGAAAAATACTAGAGGGGGAGAGAGATCCTTCAAGAGGAGGTGTGAGTATGAAGGTGTGAGAGGGGGACTTTTATAGGAGGAGGGGAGGGTACCCCTCCCCATGGCCGGCACCCCAAGGGGTGACCCCTCACCTCCTCATTCATGTGGTGGTAACTCCCACCACATAAATTTGCCCCTTCACATTCTCTTTTAAAGTCTCCACTTTAAATGCATTAAATTTCTCCAAATTTAATGCTCTCTCTCATTTAATAAAACTATTTTATTAATTTTATTCAGAATTTTATTAATTACTTTAATTAACAAACATTCACACAAAACCCCCTACAACATTTCAATATTACATGCAGAACCAATTTCAGTAATTTCACCTGAAACAATTTTGGTGTCTATTGAAATAATTCCAGCGCTTTCTTAAATCTTTATCTGAACATATTTGCTCCTAAATGGTGTCGATATCCCTTAAGTGTGTCACCCTACGGTTTGCGAATAATGCAGAGATGATCGAGACCCCTCTCCGATCAATAATCAGCAGCGGGACGTAGAGATCCGTACTGACTCCCACATATTCAACGATGACCCTTGTGATCGTGTGAACCTTTAACGTCGTAACTAAATCCCTATGTCTTGCGATATATTACATGTCCGAGATTCGATCATTGGCATCCAAATACCTAGTTTGATCTCGTTACCAACATGCACTCTTTTCTCGTTCTCGTGATATAACATTCTAGTGATCACATCACTTGCTTGCATGCTATCTTAATATGATATCACCGAGAGGGCCCAGAGTATATCTACCCATCATCGAGATGGACAAATCCCACTCTTGATCCATGAGCCTCAACATAACACCTTTGTAGCACTAAACCCACCTTTATAGTCGCCCTGTTACGGTGTGACGTTTGTTTTTATCATGATACTATTCCAGTGTTAGCAATTAACATGATCTCATGGTCTAAGGACTAAGATTACTTCGTATTATGTTATAGCAATATAAACATAATGACTCTAATCATAATGTTATACTTCGTATGAATGTTCATCACATCATTCCACCAATGTTGTGACCTCATTATTAACGACATCCAATGTCCATGATCAGGAAACCTTGATCATCTTGTTAATCAACGAGCTAGTTATAAGAGAGGCATAACTAGGAACTTTCCTTTTGTTTATTAAACACACATGTATTAACGTTTCCAAGTTAATAGAATTATAGCATTCAAAATAAACATTTATCATGAACAAGGAATAAGATAATAACCACTTTATTATTGCCTCTCGGGCATATTCCCTTCAGCCCGACGATGCAACTTTGGATCCCGGCTAGGAAAAATAGGTAGGCCATTAGGATGGAGTTGCTGTGATGGGTGAGGATGGCCCTTATTTAGGCAAGCCATTGGCCGACGAGGCAACATCGGAGCCCAACGATGCAACTTCGGAGCCTAGTGAGGCAAAGTCGGTAGGCTATTAGGATGGCATTGCAACGATGGGTGAGGAAGGCCCTTCTTCATGCAAGCCGCTGCTAGACGAGACAACATCGGAGCCTTGAGAGGCAACTTCGCAATCTGACAAGGCAACTTGTGCCCGCCGAGGGAAGTTTGGTGCCTAAAGAGGTAAATTTGGTAGGCCATTAGTATGGCGATGCCGCGGCGCGTGTGGACTGTCCTTCTTTGGGAAAGCTGCTACCCAACGAGGCAACATTGGAGCCCGATGAGGCAACTTCGGAGCCCGACGAGGAAACTTTGGAGCCCGACTGAGCAGCTTTGGTGCCCGATGAGGCAACATCGTAGCCCGAAAAGGAAACTTTGGTAAGCCATTAGGACTGCGCTGCCGCGGTGTGTGAGGACGACCCTTCTTTAGGCAAGCTTCTACCCGACGAGGCAACTTTGGAGCACGATGAGGCAACTACAGAGCCCGACAAGGCAGCTTGTGCCCGACTGAGCAACTTTGGTGCCTAACAGGGCAACTTTGGAGCCCAGCGAGGCAACTTTGGTAGGTCATTTTGATGGAGCTATCGCGGTGGGTGAGGATGGCCCTTCGTTAGACAAGTGGCTTCCTGATGAATCAACATCGGAGCCCGACGAGGCAACTTCGGGGCCCGGAAGTTGGGCACAGAAGTTGCCTTGTCGGATACGGAAGTTGCTCTGTTGAGCACCAAAGTTTCCTCGGTGGGCACCGAGGTTTCTCGGTCAAGCACCAAAGTTGCATCATCGGGCACCAAAGTTTCTTTGTCGAGCACCATAGTGGCCTTGTTGGTCACTGATGTTGTCTCATTGGTCATCGAAGTTGCTTCCTCAAACACAAAAGTGGTCTCGTTGGGCACCGAAGTTGCTCTGTCTAGCACCAAAGTTGCAGCCGGTCTTTGAAGTTGCCTCTTTAGGCATCATCCGAGCCTGACGAGGCAACTTTGGAGCCCGGCGAGGCAACTTCGATAGGCCATTAGAATTGTGTTGCCGCGGTGTGTGAGGATGGAGAATATCATTTTGCAGCCCAAACATTGAGACTCCAGTGCATCGCGGTACCCGAGTTGATTTTAATCACCATGATTCGAAAAGTTGGGGCGCAAACTGCTGAGAGGGATGTTTCGAGTGAATGATGGCCAAACCTAATATTTTCAAATCACGCCCATTAAGTCAAGATACTCCGTTACACTAGTTCCTGTTGTGCCCCTTCTTCACCGGTCTCTCTTCTTAGGCACCCTACACGTGTCGTAGGGGCAAATCCATTACTATACTTTCCTAACTCTCGACACTGAATCTGGCTGCGTCGACGGCGGTCCTTTTTATTCCCTTCCCCGACCCTGAATCTGCCGGTGGTGGAGGTCCTTTTTTCTCCCTCCCCCGACACTGAATTCGGCGGCGGCGACCTAGCATGTCTTTCAAGGCGAAGGTTGTAGCTACGTCACCGACTAATTCGGGTCCGTCGGGGCCAGAGTCTGGGCTCAACACGAAGAAGCAGCAAGGTCTTCAGCCCTGGTTACCGAGGAGGTCAGCAAGGATTCTGCTCCCAAGGTACCTACGAGCAACAGGCTGAAGAGAAAAGCAAGGCCGACGGCAGATTGTTCGGCTCCGGTGGGTGGATGCGACAGCCAGATCTCGAAGAAAAACCCGGGAGAAGAGCGAGAGGTAAAATTTTCTTATTTGTGCCTTATCTTACAAGTAGATTAGTTACGACATAATAGAATCGAATGAACTAAAAATTTCCCATTTTTAATCAAATTAGGCACATCTTTGATACAAGGGACCTATATGAGTTCACAGTTCATATTCGCTAGTACACTGCAAAACTGGATTTTGGTTGCGAGAGGGTTGTGTTCGGGCAAGATGTGCATCTTCTTGTGAATTTCAAAGAGGTTGTGTCTATTTCACAGCTGGTAGATATGCTCGTCGCTAGGATTCCCTGGGGTTCTAGACAGAGGACAAAATTGGTGTGGCACAACATGAATGATACCTATATGCAAATTGAGAACTCCCATGAGCTTCAGATGGTTTGGGAGTGTTGTGGAGCTGATCGTAAGGTGAAAGTTAAAGCAATGATTGATGATATGTATGCAGATGATGGAGATCTTGCTACCAGAGATTTGGTTCCTAGAGACTACGGACCAATAGATGATGATCTAGATAAGTTCAGTACACTTAGAGGTGGATTCATACATGGCAAAACTTGATGAGGGAGTTAATAAGCCAGTTTCGTCATGTACTGTGGAGATCACTGTTGATTCCAAAAACATAACTCTTGATGAAATGAGAGAGATGATCGGTAAGGAAATTAGTATTGGACCTAAGCAGATGGCACAAATCCGGTGGTGGCATCATAAGAAGTAGCAATTCATAGAGGTTTTGGATACTGAAGATCTTATACAGATTATGCGATGAAAGAAGCGAACCAGGAAGGTGTTCTTCCTTGGTACCATTTCTGATGTTGT
Source organism: Avena eriantha (assembly GCA_910589775.1). Taxonomy (NCBI): domain Eukaryota; kingdom Viridiplantae; phylum Streptophyta; class Magnoliopsida; order Poales; family Poaceae; genus Avena; species Avena eriantha. The sequence goes on along the minus strand of OU342745.1, from coordinate 174,007,160 downwards.
TAAACAAGTTATAGTGGATGTAGAGGCCCCTGTAGTGGCTGAACAGAATGAGGTGGTTGGCGTTGATGAGATCTGATGAGAGATGCTACCCTAGGCTTGTCATATGGACTGTGGGGTTCCCCTGCCTGTATTTGTAACATTACTACTGCATTTAGACCGTGTTTTTGTGATTATGTTTGTTGAGAGATTGCGATATAATGTTGTCCGAGCTGTTGAGATTTTCGGACGTGTTGTTGTAATAAGACCAAAGTACATTGTAGTTGACATGATTATGTTTCTTGAGATGACATACTGTACTTGTTTCTATTATTATGTTTGTTGGGAGATTGTAATGTAATGTTTTGTGAAACCATGACTGGACAAGTGATGTATAAATACATTGTAGTTGACATGATTATGTTTCTTGAGATGATGTGCTGTACTTGTTTCTGTTATTTTTTTTGTTGAGAGATTGTAATGTAATGTTTTGTGAAACCATGACTGGACAAGTGATGTGTAAGTACCTTGTAGTTGACATGATTTTGTTTCTTGAGTTGATGTAATATACTTTTTTCTATGATTATGTTTGTTGAGAGATTGTAATGTAATGTTTTGTGAAAGCATGACTAGACAAGTGATGCATATGTACCTTGTAGTTAACATGATTTTGTTTCTTGAGTTGATGTAATATACTTGTTTCTGTGATTATGTTTGTTGAGAGATTGCAATGTAATGTTTTGTGAAACCATGACTGAACAAGTGATGCATAAGTACCTTGTAGTTGACATGATTTTGTTTCTATAGATGATGTAATATACTGGTATGTTTTCCTTAGGCAATGAAATTGGGATGGAGGGAGTACATGTTTAATATTTGAAATAAGAATGTATGATGAGAAACCATATTAGGCAGGAGACAGTAATCAAGGGAAAGTGCATGGTATCCATTAAACTATTGTAACATGCCAATTTAGTCATTGTTGCAGCGGCGACACACTTCACTTTTGCCTCCCTCTCTCTCCTCATCGACACCGACGCCGACGCCGGCGACGACACATTCGCCATGCTGTCCTGGAACAACGAGGACGACTAGTCGAGCAACGACAGCCTTCTCTCCGACATCGAGTATTTCTTCCACGATGTGAGTTCCTGATGCAGCCCATCCTACAGACGCCCCTACATCTACACCAACAAGTCCCCCAAGTGGACCCATGACTCATGCCCGAGCCAAACTCCTCCAAGCTAAGGTGAACTCGCTCCTCTCCTCGTGCCAATATGATACCTCCTTGGATGGTGTGTTACTTCATGCAACTACCCTATGCATCAGCAGGTACGAAGCCTCGACACATCACCAAGCACCCAAGGATGGTGAGCAAGGAGCAGAACGTGAAGCAAACGCCACTGCAGCTGCTAAGACCGGAGTCTCCGGTCTGCGCACACCGGAGTCTCCGGCTTGCCAAAGTCTCCGGCCTGAAGACACCGGAGATTCCGGACCTCTCTCCGGTCTGACCCCCTGCACCAGGCCCTGGGACAATCTGAAGGCCCCTCCGGAGGCTGGTCCGGAGGCTACCCCGGAATCTCCGGCCTAGACCAGAGTCTCCAGTCCACCAGACCGGAGTCTTCGGTCCGACCGTCGCCAGGCATGAAAAGGCCTTTGGGCCTTTGGCCCATGTACCCCTTAGTCCGTCCAGAACTTGTCTTTTATTCCGAAAGTACCCCTGTTTAAGTGGTTGGCCTATATATAGACCCCCACCTCCATTCTAAACCCTAGGCATGATATTGGAATTAGTGGAAACCCCTTTGTGGATCTATCTAATTCTTGCCTCATGCTCCTTGACTAAGGAGCACCAATATCCCCAAACCTCGTTGGAGTTTGCATCGTGCCTCCGTGTTGTACAAGGCCTAGGCATCCGTGTCCCTTTGCCTAGACGCCAAGATCTCACCGAGTCTCCCATCTCGCCGTGCCGGTTCGAGAGAGAGTCCTCCGCCCGACGCTGATCCTAGGGATTGCGCCGGACCGGTCACCGTCGGCGTGAGCTATTGGTGTTTATCGTTGTTTTGCGTGTGTGTTCATCGCGTTCTTCGTGCATGTGTTCGTTGTGTTCATCCTTCCCTCCTTTCCCCGCACTCCACCCTCGATTTAAAAGGGAATCGTGAAAGATCGGGCCACCCTAGAGGTTTGCCCTCAACATATTGGTATCAAGAGCTTCGTTGCTCACGATTTCCCCCACAATTTTTTCTTCTATCCCCCAAATATACGAAAATCCCCAAAAAACAACCCAAATTTGCCTTTGGATCGATCTCTTGATTTGGAGTGTTATTTTTGGTTTTGATCCGACCAAACCTCGTCTTAGTTGTTGGTCCAGCTTTATCTGTGTTTTCCCAGCCCAATTTGGCCAATTTTTCGTGGATTCGAGGACCCAAGGCGTGGATTTCCGCTCAATAACACGAGAAGTTCGCGATCTGACTCCAGACCGGAGTCTCCAGCCTACACCGGAGTCTCCGGCCTGCACCGGAGTTTCCGGCCTGAAACCCCGGAGTCTCCGGCCTGACGCCTGATTTTGACAGTTTTGCCTCTAATCTTGCATTGGCTAATTTCCTCTTGTTTGTTTGTGCCCGTGTGCGTGTCGCCAACTAACAGCAAGCTTCCGCATCAACAAACCCCGCGCTCATCGACACCACGGCCCACGAACATCATCCTGCACCATCGACGCCAAGTTCATCATCACCAACGAAGGTATAACTTGCGTCACCTTGTTAACCCCTATCTTCCTTTGTGTGTACCTATCCCACGAGAGTGGATCATCTTGTGTTTTCTTGAGCATTGTGCATTTGTCCTTGGATAGTGAGAGTGCAAGAGCAATATCAAGTGTGACTAGGTAGCATCAAGGGAGAGCAACAAAAAATACAAAAGAAAGAAAAAGATACAAAGAAAAGCAAAAGAAAAATAGTCTCCCCTTGCAAAAGAGAGTCTCAAAGCTTGTAAGCAAGAGAGATAGATGAGCGCCCAAGACAAGTGCACAAATCCGTTGCTCCTTTTTTCCTCTTTGCAAACGAGCCACGGTCTCTCCTTGCATTGGCACGACAATGTGCCTAGTCTTCGTTAGGACATTTTGTTTGCTCATTTTCATAGTCGTGTCAATCCCAACTTTGTCCACATGTGTGTACATAGTCGAAGGTTCCCGTCACCCTTTTGAGTTGTTCACCTTCACCTTTGACTTGAGTTTTGTTGGATTTTACCCACTTTTGACTATCCCTTTTCTTTTGGTTGGTTCTTTGGCTTTCCACAATCCTAACCTACCATAAACAAGCTTTTGAGTTTTTCTTTGCAATTCCACTTTGCACGCTAATAGCTCTCACTTGTGGTTTCTAGTTTGGTGCAATCCCCAAGGTGAGGTACAAGGCTAACACCACCATATTCCACTTCCATATACAATACTTGTGTGTTTTGCATGATGGATAGGCACGGTGAGGCGAGCCAACCACCTCCTCACGAAGAAGATCAAGGACCATACATGACACGCGCAAGTCACTTCATCGTTCGACAAGAGTTCCATGAACGTTGCCAACCCCTTGAGACGCGACAAGATGAACAATTTGGCGAGACGCAAGCCGAGTTCAAGAACATCGACAACCGCTTCGACGGCCTCGAACGACAAATGCATGCAATGCATCACAACTTTAGCCACCAAAATGAAGCGCTTCAACGCTCCATAGCCGAACAAATGACAATCTTCGACACCTCATCGACGGTATGGCAAGACCATGTTCACGCGCATCAAGCTCTTCAAGTTCTTCGCGTCGTCATGCACCTCTTCCACAAGATCTACATCCAAGTTCTCAAAGACGCAATGATGCCCCCGTGGTTGAAGATGGAACCTCTTCGAACTATGTACCTTCCCCACGGCATGTCGCAACGTCAAGCTATGATGGTGACCTCTCTTCAAGGCCACGAGCAAGGCAAGAAGCACACCGTCATCACGCAAGGGCACTAGTGATCCAACAAGCGCAACCACAAGAGGAACCGCAGGTACAACCTCAAGTCTACCACCATCGACCGCGACACATACTTGACACAAAAAGTGATGACTCCAATTTGGAGAATCAAGCTTGTCATCGACATGAAACTCTCCAAGATCCTCCTCCTCATCATCAATGTCATGAACATCAACAACGACACCATGGTCATCATGAGGCGCCTCCTCCACATCAACAAAACTTGGAGCGTCAAGTGATACAACTTGAGCGACGCCCACCACGTCAAGAAGCTCATGACCATGTTCTTCACCGTGAGGCCAATGTGCCTAACCAACATCACCAACCGAGGAACGAGCCTCCTCTTCGTCATCAAACCGCGTCAAGAGGCTCCACACCCTCACCACCATGAGGCCCAAGCGCCTCAACCACGTCAACAACCGCGCCAAGAGCAAGAGAAAGCTCCTCAACAACAATATCAAGAGCAAGAGAAAGCTCCTCAACAACAATATCAAGAGCAAGCTCCGCAACAAGGACGCGAGAACCAAGTTCCACCTCCCCAACTACAAGATCATCAACAAGGTCACCAAGCTCGTCGCAATGACCGCAACGATGAAGAAACTTTTGGCAAGCTCAAGTTCACGATGCCCAAGTTCACCGGATCCAATGACCCCGAAGAATACCTCTTATGGGCACTCAAAGTCGACCAGATCTTCCGCATGCACAACTACAGCAACAAGAAGATGGTCGCCATGGCTTCGCTTGAGTTTGATGATTACGCCACCCTTTGGTGGGAACAAGTTCAAGTTGCTCGTGATGCAAGACAAGAAACGCGAATCACAACTTGGCATGACATGAAGGCTCACATGAGACCCTGGTTTGTCCCCACGCACTACACGCGTGACCTCTTCAACAACCTTCAAGCGCTTCATCAAGGGACAAAGACTGTAGAAGAGTACTTCAAGGAAATGGAAATCAACTTGATTCGTGCTAACATTGATGAGCGTATGGAGCAAACTATGGCACGCTTCCTTATTGGATTGAACCACCCAATCAATTGCATCGTCGAGTTCCAAACAGACAACACCATGGTTGAGCTTGTGCACATAGCGACAAAGGCTGAATGTCAAGTGCAAGAGGATATCAAGTACAACAAGCCCAAGGCGTACTTCACCTATAATTAAGCTTCAACCGCTACACCAACAACATTCAATGGAAGCTCATAAAGTACCTCCAAGCCTTCCTTCAAGCCCACACTTCCTCAAGGAAAATTGCCCCCAAGTGGCAAACAAGCAAAGAGTGATACACCCTTCAACGGTGAATGCTACAAGTGTGGAGGGAAAGGACACAAGTCGGCCGAATGTGGAAACAAGAAAGTGTTGTTCATCCATGACAATGGTGATGAAGAGTACTTGAGTGAATATGAGTTTGATGCCCGTGTCAAGGAAGCAATGGCAACACAACGAGTGGAAGATGATCAAGAACTCCTCATGTGTGAACATGACGCAAGTCCATCGCTTGTCGTCACAAGGATCTTGACCACTCAAGCACAAGATCATGAAGACCAATGATCCAATATCTTCCAAACACGAGCCGGCATCAATGGCAAATCTATCAAGGTGATCATTGACGGAGGGAGTTGCCACAACCTTGCTAGCACCAAGTTTTGTGAGAAGCTCAACCTCACCCTCCATCCACACAAGAACCCCTACCATGTGCAATGGCTAAGTGACCAAGGGTCTGTGAAGATCAAGCATACCGTATCGGTCTCCTTCGCCATTGGTCCTTACAAAGACACGGTGGAGTGTGATGTGGTTCCTATGACAGTTTGCCACATGCTTCTTGGTCGACCATGGCAATTTGACAAGGCTGCTCAACATGATGGTCGCACCAATGTATACACCTGCAAATGGCTCAACAAAACATGTGTTTTGCAACCGATGACTCCTAGCCAAATAATTGCGGATAATGCAAAGGCTTTACCGAGGACGCAAAGCATAACACCTACTTGTGAGTAGAGCGGTGAGAGAGAGAACCACCTCATAGTGAGTGAGAGCCACAAGCCAAACTCGATTGGAAAAAATAAGAGTGTTATCCTTGCCACCAAAAGTGAGATGAGAGATGTTCGGAACAACCCATCCATCTTGCACTATGTCCTCCTTTGCAAGGGACCAGCACAAGGAACTAATGAATTAACCAATGTTCCTCCATCTTTCATGAATGTTTTGCAGGAATTCAAGGATGTGTTCCCCGAAGAGCTTCCACATGGACTACCTCCTCTTTGTGGCATCGAACATCGCATTGACCTCATCCCCGGTGCTCCACTTCCCAACCGCGCCGCTTACCGCACGAACCCGGAGGAGACGAAGGAGATCGAACGTCAAATCAACCAACTCGTCTCCAAAGGTTTGATACAAGTTAGCACTAGTCCAAGTGCCGTACCCGTGATTCTTGTCCCAAAGACGGATGATACGTTACGGTTATGCATGGACTGCCGTCCAATCAATGCTATCACCATGCGTTATCGACATCCCATACCACGTCTGGATGACATGCTTGATGAGTTGTGTGGAGCCAATATTTTTTCGAAAATTGATCTTCGTAGTGGTTACCATCAAATACGCATGGCTGAAGGTGATGAGTGGAAAACCGCCTTCAAGACCAAACTTGGTCTCTATGAATGGTTGGTTATGCCCTTTGGTTTGTCTAATGCGCCATCCACCTTCATGCGCCTAATGAATCATATCTTGCATTCTCTCATTGGAAAAAGTGTTGTTGTCTATTTTGATGATATTCTTGTTTATAGCAAATCACTTGAGGACCATATAACACATGTAAGGAAGTTTTGCAAATCCTTTGACATGAAAAGCTTTATGCTAATCTTCCCAAGTGCACTTTTGCTAAAGACAAGTTGATTTTTCTTGGATTTGTCGTTTCTTCGAAGGGAATTGAAGTTGATATTTCCAAGATAAAGGACATACGAGATTGGCCCATCCCAACAAATGTGAGTGAACTCTAAAGTTTTCATGGGTTGGCTGGTTTTTATCGTCGCTTTGTGAAAGACTTTTCAACCATTTCTTGTCCCCTTAATGAATTGACCAAAAAGAATGTCACCTTCGTGTGGGGCAAAGCACAACAAAAAGCTTTTGACGAACTTAAAAAGAGGCTCACCAAAGCACCTCTTCTTGCTTTACCGGATTTCACAAAAACTTTTGAGATAGAGTGTGATGCTAGTGGTATTGGCATTGGAGGAGTCCTTATGCAAAACGGACGTCCTATATCCTACCATAGCGAGAAACTTGATAATGCTCGCCTTAACTATCCGATTTATGACAAAGAGCTTTTTGCCTTAGTTTGTGTCCTTCAAGTTTGGCAACACTACGTTTGGCCTAAGGAATTTATCATACATTCCGACCACGAGTCATTGAAATATCTCAAATGCCAAGCTAACTTGAGCAAGAGACACGCTAAGTGGGTTGAGTTCATGGAGTCTTTTCCATACATTGTCAAGTATAAGAAGGGCAAAGATAATGTAGTTGCGGACGCTTTGTCTCGCAAACACACAAGCCTTCTTACGAGACTTGAAATCAACATGTTGGGTCTTGAGAAAATAAAATCTTTGTATGCTTCCGACCCGTTCTTTGAACCAATTTTCGCAAAGTGCTCCAATGACAAAGGAGTTGATGATTTCTATTTGCATAAGGGATTTCTATTTAAACAAAACAAACTATGCATCCCGAAGTCGTCGCTTCAACTTTTGCTTCTCCAAGAATCTCATGGTGGAGGCCTCATGGGTCACTTTGGTCACGATAAGACATTGGACATGCTATCCAATCACTACTTTTGGCCCAAGATGAAGCGTGCCGTGGAGCGCTACGTTCAACGATGCACGACATGTGTTCAAGCTAAGTCGCAAGCTAACCCTTATGGTCTTTATATGCCATTGCCTATTCCTCATACCCCTTGGTCCGACATTAGCATGGATTTCGTGTTAGGATTGCCTAGATCTAAGCATGGTCATGATTCTATATTTGTTGTTGTGGATCGTTTTTCCAAAATGGCACACTTCATACCGTGCCATAAGACCGACGATGCTTCACATGTTGCAAATCTATTTTTCAGGGAAATCGTCCGTCTTCATGGTGTGCCAAGGACAATCGTCTCTGACCGCGACGTCAAATTCATGAGCTACTTATGGAAGACCCTCATAGCCAAGCTCGGCGTCAAGCTACTCTTCTCATCTGCATCGCATCCCCAAATTGCTGGCCAAACCGAAGTTGTCAACCGCAGCCTCGAGACTCTCCTTCGTGTGTTCATCAAGAAGAACTTGAAGGATTGGGAGGAATGCATCCCACACGCCGAGTTCACCTACAACCATGCCAAGCACTCAACAACCAAGATGAGTCCATTCATGATCGTCTATGGTATTGTAACTACCTCGGTGAATTACGCTCTTAGTTACATGCCTGGATGAACGAAAGTGGTTAAAATAGTACGGTGGGGCCCAGGGCCATTCACGGTAGACCTTTCGGCCGTCCTAACCACTTTCAGATCATCGGGACAAGAACGAGCGGCGTAATCGGCAGGCGAAGGGATGAACTACATACACAAATGAGTATGCATGCAAGCCACATACAACAGTCCTGTGAGCCATTCCATCTAAAAGAAATAGAAATATTGCAACGCCATACGGCAAGATCCAAATATCCTAGATAGAGATAATAATTTAGGATAGCTCCTCATACAACAAACATCAGAGTATCAGGCGGAAGCGGAAAACAAGATCCGAGTACGGATAAGAAGCAAATCGGCATAAGATGCCACATAAATAACACATCCCGCCCACAGATCTAACAGATCCCCGTTCCCGGAATCTCTACACCGAATGATCGTTGCCAACATCTTCTGTCTCCTCCACCCAGTATCCATCTTGCGAATACATCTGTTCATCTGAATCAAACAATTTATCGTGTGAGACCCTAGGGGTACTCAGCAAGTCTTTATGCCACTAAAGGGGACACAACCTGGGGTGACGCAATTGCAGCAAAAGATAATAGCTAACAATTCTATGGATACTCGCTAACCATCCGCCTAACCAATGATAGACGGATGTCCGTGAATTAAGAACAACAGTTATAACGGTATACTTAACAGATTCATCCTCCTCCTCGCTTACCAACGAGGAAACGAACGAACAACCCCCATCATCCGTTGGCAGTTTTATTAACCATTTCATAAGTGTTGCACTATTTACTAGTCAAGTACTTAGTCAAATTAAAAGCGGTACTTTAGTTATACTTGTCTATGATCGAGAAACTGTGCTCCAAGTCGTCCATAACCGCGAACACGGCTTTCAGAAAGATTTACCCTGCAGGGGTGCACGAATAGCAACACACACTCGATCAACCTCGGAAAAACCAACTCAAAACCCAACGAGGCATTCACAACAAAGCAATCACAGGATTCAGAAATATTTCAGGGGGCCACCCCATTAAGCTACCCGCGACGAAGCTAGCTAACTCCGAGACGGACTCAAGGTTTGTGTGGACGGCGGTAAACGACTGGGAACCCGAAAATGTGACTGGGCTTGTCGATACAGCGAAAACGTGTCACGATCCAAAATAGTACAGGTGCTCCTCGCACAATCTTAAATAAAGCAGTAACATGGCATAAGTACCGGATAGTAATAAAACCCCAAACTATTTGTGGCCCCAAGAAATAAGAATGAATCAAGCTCTGGCTCAGGGGGGTCCATAAGGCCTCCCAGATGTGGATAGTGCGAATAGTCAAGGAACGGGAATCAAGTACTCAGGGTCCTACGGGACACAAGTGAGCATGAAAAACCAAATAGCATATATTGCTCACTGGTGCCTCTTTCATTAGTTATCCCATTACTACTCAGGTTAAGTTGTTTAGGTACCTTGTTATTCATCAGACACTCACATAGCCTACACATGCTTTTCTACGACTCGTATGGCTCAAACAACTCCTGTAGTAATGGCTCATGGGATGGAGGAACAAGCTTCGGTGGGGTTTAAAAATAAAGGCTATGCAGTACTTGGGATTCAGTTTAATGCAATCGCGACTCGATGATGCAAGAATAAGATAGAGGCAATAGGTACTTTATGTATGCAAGCATGAGGTAGTGCTTGCCTGGCAGCTTAGTTGAAGCGAGAGATGGATCTAGGTAGTACTCCTGTGATTCCTGGTAATTCTCCTGCTGGGCGTCTATTCGAAGAAGAACCAAACAAACAAGGGCCAACATAAATAAAGTGCACAAGCATATGAATTAAAATGCGACAAGTAAACAAGCATGACATGATGAATGATGCACAATTTACATGGCATTAAAGTAGCATGGCAAGGGTGAGGTGTGGTACAAGAATAAAGCATTTCCTTAATTGTTTGACCAAGTTTTATTGCCATAAGCGGTTCTGATTTAAAAATATGGCATGATGCATGCTGCAATTCAGAACAAGGAGTGCATAGATAGAATGGGCTCGTCACGCTGATTGATTTAGACATATTATTTGTCAAATTTGGAGTTATAGAATTAAAATTATTAATTTATTAAGAAAGGGGCATTTTATTGTAATTTTAATCATCTCGAAATTTTAAATTGTTCAGATAATATTTTGAAGGGCATATTTGAATTCCTCACATTTTTCTGATTCAAAAACATATATTATTTGTATTATTTGGATTTGTATTTTAAAAGTTATTTAAAATCTGATTTGAATTTGGATTTAAACAACTTCTGAAATCATTTTTAATTTAACAGAAATGACTAGGACTTTTTACACCAAGGATATTCCAGCCCAAGCCGCTGACAGATGGGGCCGGCGCAAACTGGGGCCACGCGCGTGGAAAAAGTCTTTTCTCACCTCGGCCTTAGCTAGCCCAGGCGGCTGACATGCGGGCCCGACGGAGCAGTAGGTCCCACGTGACAGCGAGGGGCATGGGTGGACCACGTGGCGCAGTTAGGGGAGTGCGGGTTGAGGGACTGGAAAGCTAGGGGGTTGCTTGCAAGATTGCGCCATGGCTGGTTAGTGGGGTCGCTGGGGCTGCTAGGGACCTGGGCGTGATCGACAAAAGCGTAGGGGTCTTTGCGCGAAACGGCGCTCAAGCCCTGGACTGAACCTGATGGCTTCCCTCTGATCCGCGACACGATCTGACGACGGCGAGGTCTTCCGGCGAGGATGGCGACGCAACCACGGCGAGATAGCACTTGCCGCCAAAACGAAAAATGCAGAGGGAGGCTCCAGCTACAGATCTCGTTCAGGAAGGCTCGTCGGCGGTGGGCTGTACTGGACGGGGCGCATCGGGGAACAGAGGGGGATCGTCGGGCTGGGTCTGGGCATCGGCGGGGCAGCTCACCGGCGGGGCCAAAATCGGGCGGCGATCGGCACGCAGAGGGGGGAAAACGGAAGGGGGTCGAGGGGAAGCTCACCTCGTCCGATTCCCACGGAATACAGAGGGCGGGGTGGTCAGAGCGGAGGGGGACGGCGAGGTTGCTGCGGTGGTGTACTGATCGCTGGCGAGGGGGCAGGTGCGGGCGAGTTTGGCTCCTCCCAGCGGGCGGAAACGACTCCACGGACCGCGGTGGTGCTCCTCGGCGAGGCCTCGGTCACCGGCTAGACGGCAACGTCATGGTGATGCACTGTCTGGCGGCGACACGGTACGTTGGAGAAGAGGGAGAGGGGAACGGGGCAGGGAGCTAGGGTTTGAGAGAAAAGCCCAGCTCGGCGCGAGGATAAGACGGAGGGGAGGTGGCGTGCGAGCGGCGCGAGCTGACACGGCAGACGGCGGAGACGGCTACCTGCCCGCTTCCGTCAGAGCAGAGGAGAGAGGAGGGCGAGACGGTGTCAGACGGAGGGAAGAAGAGGAACAGAGGGTGGCGTCGGCGTTGTCCGGCTCGAACCGGTACGGGCTGGGGAGGTAGGTTGGGTCGCAGCTGGGGAGTGGGCCGGGAGAGGCTGCGTCGATGGGCTGCTGCTCTGGTACTGCTGCTGGGCTGCAGGTAAGGCTCTTCTCCTTTTATTTCCTTTTATTTTATTAACTGTTTTGATTTTTGTTTTGTTGCAGGTTCAAACAAGCTCAAAAATACCCCCTTTTGGAAGTTTTTGTAAATTTGAAATAAAAGAGAAAGAGCTGGCTAAGGAGTGAGGTGGGGCTTAGTGGTTGAGCACAAGTTGATGGTGAGGAAAGCACTACAAGAGAGAGGGAGAGAGGGTGTTCAAATCAAAGGGAAAAATCCCACTTGTTCATACATGAAGGGAGAAAAGGTTTTTGTTGGGGAACATGGGGATGGTGGAAAAGATGGAGAGATTCCACAAATAATGAACCACTAAAACAAAAGGAAAACAAATGGGCTAAAGGTGGTGATGCTATTGCATGGCCCATGCATGATTCTTAAATTCCATGTTCAATTCTTGTGAAAACAATAATAATGGTATGGCATTATACTTATGCATCCCCAAGAAGTGGAATAAGGCCAAGCAAAAGAATTTAAAGAATTAGATCCACCGCACCCACATGAGCTAGAATAAATATCAACAGAAAAGAAATGCCGGCTCATGGAATGGAATGATGGAATTATAAGGTGGTGAAAAGAAAGGTGATGGAATTGAATAAAAGATATGCCCCCAACTCAACTTGGGCATCAAGCAATATATCAATAACCAAATACAATATCAAGAGGCAAATACAATTAAGAATGCATATGAGAGAAGAACCAATAAAAGAGGGTTTTATATGATGCTCAAATGCAAGGTGGCATGATGACATGAGCATGATATAATTATGATGCAACAATTGTATATAGGAAGTATCCATTATATTACTAGACCAAGGAGCATTACAATTGTTAGACAATTGGGATGCTACAGGTTTCGAGCCCCTCACCACGCTCGACATCCTACCACTACCTCTCCATGAGCGCACAAACATGGACGTCGAGAAACACGCACAAGCTATGAAGAAACTTCATGAAGAAACAAGGGCTACGATCAAACAACAAGTCCTTCGCCAAGCTTCAAGGTTAAACAAGGACAAGAAGGAGATGATCTTTGAAGAAGGTGACCTTGTGTGGATACACCTAAGCAAGGACCGCTTCCCCAAGGAACATGACTCCAAGCTCAAGCCAAGAGGAGATGGTCCCTTCAAGGTACTCAAAAGAATCAACAACAACGCCTACATCATCGACATACCGACCTCCAAGTACCTTGCAAGCAAACATTCAATGTCAAGGATCTCTCACCCTACCATGGAGATGTTCAAGATGATATCCATTAAGAGTCGAGGACGAGTCTTTCGCAAGGGGGGAGCTGATGCAGCCCGCCTACAGATGCCCCTACATTATCACCAACAAGTCCCCCAAGTGGACCCATGACTCGTGCCCGAGCCAAACTCCTCCAAGCTAAGGTGAACTCGCTCCTCTCCTCGTGCCAATTTGATACCTCTTTGGATGGTGTGTTACTTCATGCAACTACCCTATGCATCATCAAGTACGAAGCCTCGACACATCACCAAGCACCCAAGGATGGTGAGCAAGGAGCAGAACGTGAAGCAAACACCACTGGACCTGCTCAGACCGGAGTCTCCGGTCTGCGCACACCGGAGTCTCCGGCCTGCCAAAGTCTCCGGCCTGAGGACACCGGAGACTCCGGACCTCTCTCCGGTCTGACCCCCTACACCAGGCCCTGGGACAATCTGAAGGCCCCTCCGGAGGCTGGTCCGGAGGCTACACCGGAATCTCCGGCCTAGACTGGAGTCTCCGGCCCACCACACCGGAGTCTCCGATCCGACTGTCGCCAGGCATGAAAAGGCCTTTGGGCCTTGGGCCCATGTACCCCTTAGTCCATCCAGAACTTGTCTTTTATTCTGAAAGTACCCCTGTTTAAGTGGCTGGCCTATATATAGACCCCCACCTCCATTGTAAACCCTAGGCATGATATTGGAATTAGTGGAAACCCCTTTGTGGATCTATCTAATTCTTGCCTCATGCTCCTTGACTAAGGAGCACCAATATCCCCAAACCTCGTTGGAGTTTGCATCGTGCCTCCGTGTTGTACAAGGCCTAGGCATCGGTGTCCCTTTGCCTAGACGTCAAGATCTCACCGAGTCTCCCATCTCGCCGTGCCGGTTCAAGAGAGAGTCCTCCGCCCGACGCCGATCCTAGGGATTGCGCCGGACCGGTCACCGCCGATGTGAGCTATTGGTGTTTATCGTGGTTTAGCCTGTGTGTGTTCATCGCGTTCTTCGTGCGTGTGTTCGTCGTGTTCATCCTTCCCTCCTTTCCCCGCACTCCACCCTCGATTTGAAAGGGAATCGTGAAAGATCGGGCCACCCTAGAGGTTTGCCCTCAACAGTTCCTCTGTTTTCTTGGGCTAGGGTTAGGCATTGGTAAATCCCTTGATCTGAGCTCCATATGTGCATGCAATCATGTTCAATTCTAGCTTAGCGTGTACCTAGAGGTACCACAGACGATCTACGACTCCGAATTGGAGGGCCTAGATCTGGATGGAGAAGTACCATGTGACCATGGGCTAAACTGAGGAGATATGTTGCATTCGAAGGCAGTAACACTGGGAGAAGGTTTTTGGGATGTACAAATCAGGTTTGTTTACATTATGTTCAACGGTGACATGAAGAAAAATGTATCGTGTATGTTCATAACACAATAGTGTGTGTTTTTTAGGTTGGCCCGGTGTGTAAAGCAGTAGAGTGGGTGGATCTTGAGTGGTCAGATGCACATAAGAAATGTTTGGCACAATTATGGGAGATGTATGAGTTAGAAAGGTCAGGGATATTTACTTAAGAAATGTTTGGCACAATTATGGGAGATGCATGAGTTGGAAAGGTCAGGGATGTTTGGCACAATTGTGATGCAGCTGAAAAAATTTACAAGCTGTCGGTACGAAATAAGGAGCTGGAACAAGAAATCGAGAATTTGCAGTCAGAACTAAGTGACAAAATCAATGGAAGCTTGGTTGTTGGAACTGCAAAGAAGCTTCAGGATAGTCACAGGTTGCTGATTCATAATGCAGAAAATGAGAGGGACCAGCTCAGGGAAGACAAGAAGAAGAAGCAAGAGTACTTCATTGCGGATCTGTTGAAGGAACTGAAGAAGGCACGCGAGGGTGAACAAGGACAGACTACAGAGGATAAAGGAAATTCGAGATGAATAATTTATGATGTGCTAATGCCTGAAACTAGTTAACTGTAAGACTTGCAGTTGCGCTTTCTTAACTAAGCCAAACTCAATCCTCGAGCAAATTAATTTCAGACGAACACACATATCGTGCATAGAGTTAAGTTCACATTTAGAAAATCACCACTGCAAAGGATAAACCAGGAAGTTCAGTACTAAATAGACATATGATGGGTTCAAGCGAGCCTGGCCTGGAGCTGCTTGTTTTCCTCCCTAAGATCGACGAGCTCATTCAGTACTTTATCGTGCGCCAGCCACAGGTTCCATCGCTCCGTCACGGATTCGAGAAGTTGGTCCATAACCATACGATTTTCCTTCAAGATCCCTTTCATGATCTTCGTCTGCTTACTAGCCGAGGTGCGACCTTCCCTGTGAAGCTTCACCCAGCCGGCGTTTACCTCCTTCAGTTCCTGGCACTTGTCAAAAAGGACCACGACTTCAGCATGCAGGTGGTCAAAGGCCAGTTTCTGGGCATTCTGCTTCTCCCTTTGGATGGCTATCTTGTCATTTAGCCAGGTCGCCAGGTCCTGGCTGAGCTTTCGCCTCTTTCCCTGCAACAAAAATATATAGTATGGTTTGTTCAGTTCACTAGGACAAGCTGGTTAGTTTCCATAATTAACTAAATCGACTAGTGGCACTGTCATAATTTCAAGGAAGAAGCAATCTATGACTAATCAACATTTTATGAATCGACTAGTGGCACTGTCATAATTTCAATTTCAAAGACAAATAAGGTTTATCTGTAGTTTAGTGTGCTGTGAGTTTTTTCCCATGTCACCAAATAGTCGTGGAAAACTCATAATGCTGAAACCCATGTCCATATACAGAATGGAAAGAGCCCATGGTGTCCATTCATGAACATGAACACCTACACATGTCCAGATAGATAAGGAGTTGCCCTAGGATTCTTATTGCACCCTAGAATGTGAATCAGACTTGGGCATTGCTCCCTGAACCCTAAAATTAGAAAAAGAGTGGAGCACGAACAGATATTCGTGCCCCCTCTAACGGGAATCAGACTTGGACATTGCTCCGATATGCCTCCAGACAAGCCCTTATATCCTTGTTCTATTTCCGAACACCCTCGAGTACGGTGTTCCCTCTGCTCATGTCCTCCTTCATCTCTTTCACTGCATCCATGCAACGGTTCCTGTCATGGTAGGCTCAGATGGCAGCCTTGGTTTCCTTGACGCGTCCTCTGAGTGACTTGGTGACTTCGTCCTGCAGGAGGGTGCACCTTTCCTCGAGATTCTTCTTCTTCTCCATGAGCTTGTTGATTATCTTGATGGCCTGTTCTTGCCTATTCAAGTTACGGTCGAGCACTCTCTGCAACCTCACGATGTCACCTGCAAAATCTAGCGAGATCTCCTTCTTCATAGATAATTGCTTGCGTGGGCTCTCATTAGCTTGGGTGAGGGAGCGTGCAAGCTCATGTTGGTTGTCAATCTTGGCACTGATCGCGGCCACATTGTCACGGTACTCAGCCTTTGATCGCTGCATCGTTTATGTTAATTGAAATAGAAATTCTATAATTACCCTCCAGGTTCCAGTGAATACTAATAGAATCAAAAAATATCCGTTGAATCTATGGACAGCAGTGTTAAAATGGACCTAGAGATCTATTCATAACCACGATAAACTAATCCTAATCACAAAAAATCCATATTGAATCTATGAACACCGGTATTAAGGAAAGACCGAGAGATCCAGTCATAATCATGAAAACTAATACAACTCGCAAAAGAAATAAAACAATGCGGGGCGGACACAATCTAAGAAATCCACATCACAACTCAGAGAAATAACAGTGTGGAGTTTGCTACCTCGCTGAGACATGTAACAGGACCGAACGGGTCCTGCAATGCCTCCGTCATGGTGGATTCTAGCTCCACGGCCGACCTGTAATACATAGAAGAGGAAGAGCAAGAAGAAGAAGAAAAACAAGAAGAAGCAGAATAAGATCATGATGGATAAGGAGATGGAGAAGAAGTAGAACAAGAAGACCATACCAGGAGGAGCCCTCGCCTGCTAGAACATTCGGCGCCATTGTCGGGAGAGATTCGGCCTCAGTGAGAGGGGGCTTGATGGGCTAGAGCAAGAACTGCCTCGCGGCGAGCTCTCTCCTTTTTCTCCACGAGGATGGTCGACCGACCTCTCCTTAGGGGAGCCATGGCTTGTAGGGGGAGGGAGGTGGCCGCAGGAGGAAGCAGCTAGTGATTAGTGTGGGAGAAGACTCAAAGAGTACAGGCCGTGGTCCAGTAGTACTACTATTAGACAATACCACCGTGTACGGTCTACCTTCTCAAAGAAACCAGGGAGGCAGGGATAGGGAATCGATGGGACTTGTCTTTATTGCGATGGACAGTTCAATGGTCTTGGCCGCCACCTAAAATCTAGTATATAATAAGAGGAGTGCGAGCTTACACTTCAAAAAATGAGTGGAGCGAGGTGGTAATCACGGGCATCGGCGTGCATGTCCCGCGTGCGTGTGTCACGTGTTCATGGGGCAATGACACGCGCAACTGTTGCACGATCATGTCGGCACGTCGAACTACGTTGAACTCCATGTCGACAGGCATGCATGGGATATTTATGAGTCTATAATACACTAGGCCACATTTTTTAATAATCGACAAATGCATGCGTGTACATGACGCACAAAATCGTTGTTCGTCCCTTGATCAAATTGGCACCCAACTCTATGTACCCACCATCGCTCACTCCGAACAACTTCCTCGAGCACGATGCCCCCTCGCCATGGCAATGGCAGGTCCAAGCCATCCATTGACCGTCCTGCGTTCCCTGCTCAGCGCTGTATCGTTCGTGCTCGCGAGTCACCTACTGAGGCAGCACGTCGTGTCCGACCACGCCAGGATCCATCGGCATCAGCACTCGAGCACACCGCAACGTCGAAGCTCGTATCGGCCGCGCAGGAGGAGCACGGGGTACCTGCAGCGACGGACGAGCGCAAAGCAGCATCCAGGACAGGGGCGTGTGTTGCATCGGCGAGTACGGACAAGAAGAGGAACGAGAAGAAGATCAGGAAGAAGAGAGGAGACATCAATTTGGACAAGTCCGACTTGGCCAACGAGGAGGCGTTCATCGATCAGTTGGAGGCAGAAGCAGAGGAGAGTGACGTGGACCTGTGGGACTACAAAGAGGAGGATAAGGACTCCGACGAGGAGATAACACGCTTATATGAAGAAGGGGGCGGTGTCGAGTCATTACATTGATGAAGACAACGATGAACCAGAAGACGAAGACGAGAGCTTCTTCAAAATATGATCATTTATTTTATTTATTTTTTGAGATGGATTTTCACTTGTTTATGGAGGTAAATTATCAGTGGCACGGATAGACCCTGCAAAAAAAGTGGAGAAGGGAGGGGTTATCCTGCCCGTTGGATCACAGAGGATCCACATATGTGTCAGCCAATCAGGGCGTAGCACCCAAAGTGAGCACACATTTGGGCTTTTGTGAGATTTGTGACCGAGAGACAGCGCAAAGCTGAGTAGTATCAAAACTCCAAGGGCAAGACAGAATAAGGGATTCAAATAGAAAATAGAAAGAGTAGGCATGTGTGTTCCTTTAAGAAATGGAAAATGCATGTTTCGTACTAAACCACATGGATCAACCAATGTCATTTGCATGTTGTCTTCTTTTCATAAACCACGACTAGAGTCATTGCATGTGTGTTCTTTTCATAAACCACAACCAGTGTCATCTGCATGTGTGTTCTTTTCATAAACCACCAACAGTGTCATCTGCATATGTGTCCTTTTCATAAACCACATGGATCAACCGATGCCACTCCTACATGTGGTGTTCTTTTTATAAACAACATTGATCCACTAGATGTCATTGCATGTGTGTTCTTCACAGAAAACACATGGATCCACTGATGCCACTCTAGCACGTGGTGTTCTTCTCATAAACCACATGGATCCACTAGATGTCATTGCATGTGAGTTCTTCTCATAAACCACCTGGATCCACCAGAGTCACTACATGTGGTGTTCTTCTCATAAACCACATTAATCCACTAGAGTTAATTGCATGTGTGTGTGTGTCAGTGTGCATCACTGTGGTTTTTGAAAAGAACACATGCAATGATGCCACTCCAGCATGTGGTGTTCTTTTCATAAACCACATGGATCCACCGGTTGTCATTGCATCTGTGTCTTTCTCATAAACCACATGGATCCACCAGTGTCATTGCATGTGGTTGCATGTCTGTTCTTTTCATAAACCACCACTAGTGTGATTGCAATGTGTGTCCTTTTCCTAAACCACAACCAGAGTCATTGCATGTTTGTTCTTTTCATAAACCACCACTTGGATCCACTACATGTCATTGCATGTGTGTCCTTTTCATAAACCACAACTAGAGTCATTGCATGTTTGTTCTTTTCATAAACCACCTGGATCCGCCAGTGTCATTGCATGTGTGTCCATTTCATCAACCACCACTAGAGTCATTGCATGTGTGTCCTTTTCATAAACCACCACCTGGATCCATTGAATGTCATTGCATGTGTGTCCTTTTCATAAACCACAACTAGAGTCATTGCATGTTTGTTCTTTTCATAAACCACCACTTGGACCCACCAGAATCATTACATGTGTGTCCTTTGCATAAACCACAACTAGAGTCATTGCATGTTTGTTATTTTCATAAACCACAACATGGATCCACCAGAGTCATTGCATGTGTGTCCTTTTCATAAGACACAACTAAAGTCATTGCATGTTTGTTCTTTTCGTAAACCACCTAGATCCACCAGTTTCATTGCATGTGTGTCCTTTTCATAAACCACAACTAAAGTCATTGCATGTTTGTTCTTTTCATAAACCACATGGATCCACTAGAGTCATTATGTGTGTCCTTTTCATAAACCACCACTAGAGTTCATTGGATGTGTGTGTGTGTGTGTGTTAGTGTGCATGACTATGGTTTTTGAAAACAACACATGCAATGATGCCACTCTAGCATGTGGTGTTCTTTTCATAAACCACATGGATCCGCCAGTCGTCATTGCATGTGTGTCCTTCTCATAAACAACATGGATCCACTAGTGTCATTGCATGCCTTTGCATGTGTGTTCTTTTCATAAACCACCACTAGTGTCATTGCATGTGTGTTCTTTTCATAAACTACCTGGATCCACCAGAGTCATTGCATGTGGTGTCCTTTACATAAACCACCACTAGAGTCATTGCATGTGTGTGTGTGTGTCAGTGTGCATCACTATGGTTTTGGAAAAGAACACATGCAATGATGCCACTCCAGCATGTGGTGTTCTTTTCATAAACCACATGGATCCACCAGTTGTCATTGCATGTGTGTCCTTCTCATGAACCACATGGATCCACTAGTGTCACTGCATGTATTTGCGTGTGTGTTGTTTTTATAAACCACCACTAGTGTCATTACATGTGTGTTCTTTTTATAAACCACCACTAGTGTCATTGCATGCGTGTCCTTTTCATAAACCACAACTAGAGTTATTCCATGTGTGTCCTTTTCATAAACCACAACTAGAGTGATTGCATGTGTGTCCTTTTCATAAACCACCACCTGGATCCATTGCATGTCATTGCATGTGTGTCCTTTTCATAAACCACAACTAGAGTCATTGCATGTTTGTTCTTTTCATAATCCACCACTTGGATCCACCAGAGTCATTGCATGCATGTCCTTTTCATAAGCCACAACTAGAGCCATTGCATGTTTGTTGATATGGGGTGGCTCGATCTTCTCAGTAAGCGGATGGCGGTGATGATGGTAGATGATAGATAAGTAGCCTGTAGCTATGAACTCTCCCGCTCGATCCCTGATGCCAATGCAACATCTCTCGAACCCTGTAGGATATTCACAACACCACGCTCTTGCGCACGCAGTCGTGACCACGAATGGTAGTATGCAATCTACTAATTCCCAATGGAACAACAGATCACAATCAATTATAGTTGGTAGATTCGAACACAGGGTAATTCCAGAGGTTCTATGAAAGAAACAACTCCAAAATATTTTAACGTGGTCTAAACCCTAACTAGGGGTTGTCCCAAGGCTTATAAGGGCGGCTGGGGCGGCCAGAAACCGAAACTAAACGCAAACGACTCAAACTGATACAAACCGACTCGGACCAGATTCGGTCGGCGGGCGGACACTCCGGTCGAAATCGGCCGGACACTCCGGGTGAAGTGTGCCGGACAGTCCGATCCTTCTGGAAACTTTGAAGTTCCTGGGTGGTGTCCGGGTAGTATCCGAACTGGCAGACAGAATGTCCACACCAGTTTGCCTCTCGACCAGGCCGGACAGTCCGGGTGGATCTGGCCGGACACTCCGGTCGTGGCAGATCTTTTTGCCTCTGTCTTGATGATCTTCTCTTGCGCCTTCCTCCCGCTCCTCCCTCGCGCATCCTTGGGCGATCATCATGTTGGGCTTCTCTTGTAGCCCTTCTCCTCCTCGCGCCATGCTTGTTTCTCCAACGAACCTGATCATACATAAATGCATAGACTTAGGCAGTATAAAGTTCTCATCAATCAAAGTACCAGATTCATTTAGGAGTAAATTCACCTGTTGTTCCAGTAGCTTAGCACGAGCTCTTGTAATAGGTCCAATTCTAATCTCATTGGATTGATCCTTTCTTGCAACAGTTGTAGCATCTTCAGTAGTCATTGGGGTAGGTGTAATTGTAGGGATGTCCTCATCATCTCCCCCCCCCTTCAAAAGGCGTCGACCTCGACGCTCCAAGGTCTTCTCCAGCATATGGTGACAAATCAGCAACGTTGAAGCTGTTGCTAACTCCACCAAACTCCTCAATAGGTATATCAACCGAGTAGGCGTTATCATTAATATTGGCTAACACCTTGTAAGGACCAGCACCACGTGGCTTCAATTTTGACTTTTGAAGTAGTGGAAACCTATGCTTGTGTAGATGCACCCAAACCATATCTCCAGGCTCGAACAACACTTCTTTCCTTGCTTGATTCCTTGCAGCAGCAATGTTCTTGCCTTTCTTCTCAATAGCCTCTCGAGTCTTCTCATGTATTTTCTTCACATAATCAGCACGTTTTGATGCCTCCATATCAACTCTCTCATGTAATGGCAGAGGCAACACATCAAGTGGCGTCAATGGCTAGAAACCATACACCACCTTAAAAGGACAAAGCTGAGTAGTTGAATGCACAGCCCTGTTGTAAGCAAACTCAACATGTGGCAAACACTCTTCCCACTCCCGCAGATTCTTTTTAATCATGGTCCTTAGCAGCTGTGACAATGTTCGATTCACCACCTCCGTTTGACCATCTGTTTGGGGATGACATGTAGTACTGAACAGCAGCTTCGTTCCTAGCTTTCCCCATAAGGTCTTCCAAAAGTAGCTCATGAACTTCACATCACGGTTAGAAACAATCATCTTTGGTACTCCATGTAATCTCACGATGTCCCTGAAAAACAGGTTAGCAACATGCGACGCATCGTCGCTTTTGTGGCAGGCAATAAAATGAGCCATCTTAGAGAACCTATCCACTACAACAAATATAGAATCATGACCTCTCTGAGTTTTAGGTAGACCTAGCACAAAATCCATACTAATGTCTTCCCATGGAGTAGTCGGTGCAGAGAGAGGTGTATACAAACCGTGAGGCTTCAGCTTAGATTTTGACTTGTGGCATGTAATACATCGGCTCACAAATCTGTACACATCACGCCTCATCTTGGGCCAATAAAAGTGATCAGCAAGCATGAATAACGTCTTCTCATGCCCAAAGTGACCCATCAAACCACCAGCATGTGACTCCTGCACTAAGAACAAACGCAACGACGATTCTGGAATACGTGGTTTGTTAGCTCGAAATAAATATCCATCATGTATATGATACTTATCCCATGCGTTTCTAAGAGCACACAAACGATATGGTTCAGCAAAATCATGGTCAGCTGCATAAAGTGCACAAATAGCTTCTAATCCAGGAATTTGAACATCAAGATTGGTTAATAGCATGTGCTTCCTAGATAGAGCATCAGCAACAACGTTCTCTTTTCCCTTCTTATAGTTAATGATGTAAGGAAAAGACTCAATGAACAAAACCCATTTAGCTAATCTTCTATGCAAGTTTGATTGAGCTTTCAAGTATTTCAATGCTTCATGATCAGAATGTATGATGAATTCCTTTGGCCACAAATAATGTTGCCAAACCTCAAGTACTCTAACAAGTGCATACAATTCTTTATCATAGATAGAATAATTCAAACGAGCACCAGTCAATTTCTCAGAAAAATAAGCTATAGGCCGACCCTCTTGCATCAAAACGCCACCTATGCCTATACCACTAGCATCATATTCAACTTCAAATTGCTTCGAAAAATCAGGTAATGCAAGTAAGGGTGCAGAAGTAAGCAAACGTTTTAATGTATCAAATGCAATGTCTTGGGCCGCGCCCCAAACAAAAGGAACACCTTTCTTTGTCAAATCATTTAATAGTGCAGCAATGGTGCTAAAATCTTTCACAAAGCACCTATAGAAACCAGCGAGACCGTGGAAACTACGCACTTGACTAACATTCATTGGAGTAGGCCAATTCTGAAATGATTCAATTTTAGATTGATCTACCTCTACTCCATGCTTAGAAACAACAAATCCTAGGAATATGACCTTATCTTTTGCAAATGTACACTTCTCAAGATTAGCATACAGTTTATTATCACGTAACACTTGCAAAACTTGTCTAATATGAGTGCAATGTTCAGATTCGGTGTGGCTGTATATAAGTATATCATCAAAGTAAACAACCACAAAATGACCAATAAACTCTCGCAAAACATGATTCATCAAACGCATGAAAGTACTAGGTGCATTAGTAAGACCAAACGGCATGACTAACCACTCATACAAACCGAATTTAGTTTTGAAAGCAGTTTTCCATTCATCCCCTTCTTTCATCCTAATTTGATGATAACCACTACGCAAGTAAATTTTAGAGAAAACAACAGCACCACTCAATTCATCTAGCATATCCTCTAAGAGTGGAATAGGATGACGATATTGAATAGTGATGTTATTAATCACTCTACAATCAACACACATGCGCCATGTACCATCTTTCTTAGGAACTAAAATAACAGGAACAACACAAGGGCTAAGAGAGACACGAATGTACCCTTTATCCAGCAACGCTTGTACTTGCTTCTGAATTTCCTTAGTTTCTTCGGGATTAGTCCTGTAAGGTGCACGGTTGGGAAGTGTGGCGCCAGGAATCAAGTCCACTTGATGTTCTATACCACGCAATGGAGGCAAACCTGCGGGTACGTCTTCTAGAAACACATCCCCAAAGTCCTGCAAAACAGAAGAGACACTAAGAGAAATAGGGGTCATGTCGTTAGAAACCAATACCTCGCCCTTGTACATGAGCACAAGTGGCATGGCTGTAGGATCCTCACGAAACTCTCTCATATCCTCCTTGGTGGCTAGTATCAATAACCCATGCACTCTCTCACTTTTCGTTATATCACTCTATTTAGGCTCAATTACATCAGGAACAGCTGTTACACAGTCTCGCTGAGTGGTAGTATCTTCCTTCAAGTTGACCTCTATCTTTTGGCAAGAATCATTCACAATTTCTTGTGGTGTCATTGGCTGCATAGTAATCTTCTTTTCTATGAATTCTAAGTGATATGTATTGGCTCGGCCATTGTGTTGCACATGGCGATCGTAGAGCCAAGGCCTACCCAATAGTAGATGACACACAGTCATAGGAACCACATTAAAATCAATAGAATATTTGTATGGCCCTATTTGAAAATTCACACGTACCATATGATTTACCTTCATCTCACCATTGTTGCTCAACCATTGTATGTAGTATGGCTTGGGATGAGGTAAGTATGTCAAATTCAGTTTGGCACATAGTTCCTTACTTGCAAGATTTCTGCAGCTACCTCCATCAATAATTACCTTGCACACTTTGTTTGGTCCAACTAGAGCTTTTGTTTGGAACAAGTTGCAACACTGGGATTCCTCAACCGGTTGCACACTAAGTACACGTGAAGATACGACAATAGTGGGTGCACGCTCAGCATATGCATCAGCACCAACCTCACCGTCATCAATATCATCATCAGAAGCTTCATCTCCACTTTCTACTTCACCTTGTTCATTAACAAACATAACCTTGCTGTTTGGACAATCCTTCTTGTAGTGACCTCTACCTCCACAAGTATGGCACACCACTTCACAAGTACATGCAGTAGACATGTTGGAACCCGAGCTAGCAACAGGAGCAGCGGGTTTCCGAGCATTAGAACAAAACAAATGTGTACTTGCTGGTTTGGTCGATGGTGTAAATGGAGCAGCAGCTGGTGGCATGACTGCAGGAGGTGTAGACCTGGCCGAAAATCTGCTGGAGGACGGAAAACGAGCACGTGACTTCGCCTCTTCTGCCAATTGGGATTCGGCCTCTCTAGCATGATGCAACAACTCATTCATGGTCTCATACTTGTGATGACGAACAATGCTCTTGATCGCTGACTTCAAATTGTTTAGGAAGCGATGCATGGTCATCTCAATGGACTCACGAATTCTAGCACGCTGCATAAGCATCTCCATCTCCATGTAGTACTCATCAACTGTCATGGTGCCTTGCTTCAGTTGCGTCAATTTATCAAAAACTGATCGCAAGTAGTTAGTTGGTACGAAACAAGCCTTCATGATTTGCTTCATCTTGTGCCAATCCATCACAGGAAGTTCAGTGTCCTCCATTCTATGCTGCACAAGAGCATCCCACCAACGCAAAGCATAACCATCAAATTCAGATGCTGCAAGCTTGACCTTCCTATCTTCTGGATAGTCAAATAAGCGCCAGAGTTTCTCAATCTTCAACTCCCATGTGAGGTAGTCTTCAGGATCAATGGAACCATCAAACTTAGGAATTGATAATTTTGGTTTGCCCAAACCATCACCAGCAGCTTGGTTGGGCACACGTTGACCACGCCCAAGATGGGAAAACCCACGACCATGAGTAGGTGCATGGACAGGGGGAATAGCACATCCCCTGCCAACATGTGGAGCAGCATGAACAGTGCTACCCTCATCGAAATCATCAAAGGCATCATCATGTTGAGGATCTTCCCTTCTATGTAAGGCGACTGTCAAACCCTCAATGGACTGCTGCAAAGCGGTGACATTGACATTGAGCGTAGCCACTTGCGTTTGGATAGTATCAATCGTCCCAACATGCTGATCCAATCTCATATTCATATCTTGGAGATTCTTGTCAATGGCATCTGTCATGTTAGTAAACCCACGTGTCAAGTGGGATTTCAAAGCCTCATATTCACGCCAATTGACGAGCTCCTCATCCTTCTTTTTCTGCAACACAACATCATCATCACTAGTAGACATGATTAGTAGGTTAGTGCAAAAATCAGAATTTGTATGGTGGAAACTCTCACAACTCGCTCACAACTAATAAGAAAGGAGATCTTACCGTTCCAAAGTGAATAGAGATGCTCTACCAAACGAAATCAAAGACTGATGCACTTGATGTGATGAAGTGAATATCAAAGGTATAGAGAACGATCGCAGGGCACACAGGTTATTTAAGGTGGAGCTATAGGTATGGTACCCTATCTACACCGCAAACAAGTCCTAGTGCTGATCGTACAAATACCCAAGAAACACACATAGTGGAGATAAACGTGGCAAAGCAACTTATGAAAAGGAATATTGCAATGCACAAGAGAGACGCTAGTAATAGCTCAAATAGAAACAGGCACAAGATTGCTCAATCTACTAGTGCTATACACAACAAGGCCTCCAATATTGCACACTTCTATATCTCTTTTTTGTCAGGCTTGTAGCTCTTTGCTCTTTTTTTGTTATACTGATTCTCTTTTATTTTCTCTTTTTTTTGATTTTTCAACTATATTACTCAATGCAAACGAGTACAGCAACGTATAACAGAACTGGGCCAGATAGTACGGTTGATATGCGCCAGAGACTCCGGTCGGGCCGGATAGTCCGGTGTGATTCGGCCGGATAGTCCGGTTTTGCCTGTCGAAATTTTTTGCACTTCAAAGACCTAAAGAGCAGCCTGTCGGAGCAAAGCAACTAGTCTCATGGGTACGTTCCTAGGCACAGATGCTGCAGAAAGGCTGTGTCTATGGTATGCAAACAAAAGTACGCTATGTGGACTCGGAAAAAAACGATAAATACTTGCGGAAACGGCAACGGTGGGAACAGCGGAAAACAAGATCAAACCCTAAACCTAGACACAAACAGAAACTAGACTCCTACGAGGAAAACCTGCAGATCGGATCTACGAGAAGATACAATCAGCAACTAAAACTCGAAAATGATGCAATCTAGTCTATGGCAAATCTTTTTGTAAGGCTTTTTCTGTATAGGACGAAAACACTTTCTAATCTATGAATGGATTTGTGGATGCTTACCGAGGCAACACTGGAAATCTGATACCAAGATGATATGGGGTGGCCCGATCTTCCCAGTAAGCGGATGGCGGTGATGATGGTAGATGATAGATAACTAGCCTGTAGCTATGAACTCTCCCGCTCGATCCCTGATGCCAATGCAACAGCTCTCGAACCCTATAGGATATTCACAACACCACGCTCTTGCGCACGCAGCCGTGACCACGAATGGTAGTATGCAATCTACTAATTCCCAATGGAACAACAGATCACAATCAATTATAGTTGGTAGATTCGAACACAGGGTAATTCTAGAGGTTCTATGAAACAAACAACTCCAAAATATTTTAACATGGTCTAAACCCTAACTAGGGGTTGTCCCAAGGCTTATAAGGGCGACTGGGGTGGCCAGAAACCAAAACGAAACGCAAACGACTCAAACTGATACAAACCAACTCGGACCAAATTCGGTCGGCGGGCGGACACTCCGGTCGAAATCGGCCCGACAGTCCAGTCAGGCCGGACACTCTGGGTGAAGTGTGCCGGACAGTCCGGTTCTTCCAGAAACTTTGAAGTTTCCGGGTGGTGTCCGGGTAGTATCCGAACTGGCAGCCAGAATGTCCACGCCAGTTTGCCTCTCGACCAGGCCGGACAGTCCGGGTGGATCTGGCCGGACACTCCGGTCATGGCAGATCTTTTTGCCTCCGTCTTGATGATCTTCTCTTGCGCCTTCCTCCCGCTCCTCCCTCGCGCATCCTTGGGCGATCATCATGTTGGGCTTCTCTTGTAGCCCTTCTCCTCCTCGCGCCATGCTTGTTTCTCCAACGAACCTGATCATACATAAATGCATAGACTTAGGCAGTATAAAGTTCTCATCAATCAAAGTACCAGATTCGTTTAGGAGTAAATTCACCTGTTGTTCCAGTAGCTTAGCATGAGCTCTTGCAATAGGTCCAATTCTAATCTCATTAGACTGATCCTTTCTTGCAACAGTTGTAGCATCTTCAGTAGTCATTGGGGTAGGTGTAATTGTAGGGATGTCCTCATCATTTGTTCTTTTCATAAACCACATGGATCCAGTAGTTGCATGTGTGTGCTTTTCGTAAACCACCACTAAAGGCATTGCATGTGTGTTCTTTTCATAAACTACTTGGATCCACTAATTCCACTCCCGCATGTGTTTGTTCTTTACATAAACCACCTGGATCCACCGGAGTCATTGCATGTGTGTCCTTTTCACAAACCACCACTAGAGTTCAATGCATGTGTGTGTATCAGTGTGCATCACTTTGGTGTTTGAAAAGAACACATGCAATGACGCCACTCCAGCATGTGGTGTTCTTTTCATAAACCACATGGATCCACGAGTTGTCATTAAATGTTTGTCCTTCTCATAATCCACATGGATCCACTAGTGTCATTGCATGTCTTTGCATGTGTGTTATTTTCATAAACCACCACTAGTGTCATTGCATGTGTGTTCTTTTCATAAACCACATGGATCCAGCAATGCCACTCTAGCATGTGGTGTTCTTTTCATAAACCACCTAGATCCACCAGAGTCATTGCATGTGGTGTCCTTTTCATAAACCAACACTAGAGTCATTGCATGTGTGTGTGTGTTAGTGTGCATCACTGTGGTTTTGGAAAAGAACACATGCAATGATGCCACTCTAGCATGTGGTGTTCTTTTCATAAACCACATGGATCCACTAGTTGTCATTGCATGTGTGCCCTTCTCATAAACCACATGGATCCACCAGTGTCATTGCATGTCTTTGCATGTGTGTTCTTTTCTTAAAGAACCACTAGTGTCATTTCATGTGTGTCCTTTTAATAAACCACAACCAGAGTCATTGCATGTGTGTTCTTTTCATAAACCACAACTAGAGTCATTGCATGTTTGTTCTTTTCATAAACCACCACTTGGATCTACTAGTGTCATTGCATGTGTGTCCTTTTCATAAACCACAACTAAACTCATTGCATATTTGTTCTTTTCATAAACCACCTGGATCCACCAGAGTCATTGCATCTGTGTCCTTTTCATAAACCACCACTAGAGTTCATTGCATGTGTTTGTGTGTGTCAGTGTGCATCACTATGGTTTTTGAAAAGAACACATGCAATGATGTCACTCTAGCATGTGGTGTTCTTTTCATAAACCACATGGATCCACCAGTTGTCATTGCATGTGTGTCCTTCTCATAAACCACATGGATCCACCAATGTCATTGAATGTCTTTGCATGTGTGTTCTTTTCCTAAACCACCACTATTGTCATTGCATGTGTGTCCTTTTCATTAACCACAATCAGAGTCATTGCATATGTGTTCTTTTCCTAAACCACAACCAGAGTCATTGCATGTTTGTTCTTTTCATAAACCACCACTTGGATCCACTGCATGTGTGTCCTTTTCATAAACCACAACTAGAGTCATTGCATGTTTGTTCTTTTCATAAACCACCTGGATCCGCCAGTGTCATTGCATGTGTGTCCATTTCATAAACCACCACTAGAGTCAGTGCATGTGTGTCCTTTTCATAAACCACCACCTGGATCCATTGCATGTGTGTCCTTTTCATAAACCACAATTAGAGATATAGCATGTGTGTCCTTTTCATAAACCACCACTAGAGTCATTGCATGTGTATACTTTTCAAATAAACACCACCTGGATCCATTGCATGTCATTGCATGTGTGTCCTTTTCATAAATCACAACTAGAGTCATTGCATGTTTGTTCCTTTCATAAACCACCACTTGGATCCACCATAGTCATTACATGTGTGTCCTTTTCATAAGCCACAACTAGAGTCATTGCATGTTTTTTCTTTTCATAAACCACCTAGATCCACCAGAGTAGCTGCATGTGTGTCCTTTTCATAAACCACCACTAAAGTAATTGCATGTGTGTTATTTTCATAAACCACATGGATCCACTAATGCCACTCCAGCATGTGTTTGTTCTTATCATAAACCACCTGGATCCACCAGATTCAATGCATGTGTGTTGCATAAACCACCACTAGAGTTCATTGCATGTGTGTGTGTGTCAGTGTGCATCACTGTGGTTTTTGAAAAGAACACATGCAATGATGTCACTCAAGCATGTGGTGTTCTTTTCCTAAACCACATGGATCCACCAATTGTCATTGCATGTGTGTCCTTCTCATAAACCACATGGATCCACCAGTGTCATTGCATTTCTTTGCATGTGTGTTATTTTCATAAACCACCACTAGGGTCATTGCATGTGTGTTCTTTTCATAAACCACATGGATCCACTAATGCCACTCCAGCATGTGGTGTTCTTTTCATAAACCACCTGGATCCACCAGAGTCATTGCATGTGGTGTCCTTTTCATAAATCGCCACTAGAATCATTGCATGTGTGTGTGTGTGTCAATGTGCATTACTGTGGTTTTCGAAAAGAACACATGCAATGATGCCACTCAAGCATGTGGTGTTCTTTTCATAAACCACATGGATCCACCAGTTGTCACTTCATGTGTTAACTTCTCATAAACCACATGGATCCACCAGTGTCATGCATGTGTTTACATGTGTGTTCTTTTCCTAAACCACCACCAGTGTCATTGTATGTGTGTCCTTTTAATAAACCACAACCAGAGTCATTGCATGTGTGTTCTCTTCATAAACCACAACTAGAGTCATTGCATGTTTGTTCTTTTCATAAACCACCACTTGGATCCACTAGTGTCATTGCATGTGTGTCCTTTTCATAAACCACACTAGAGTAATTGCATGTTTGTTCTTTTCATAAACCACCTAGATCCACCAGAGTCATTGCATGTGTGTCCTTTTCATAAACCACCACTAGAGTTCATTGTATGTGTGTGTGTTAGTGTGCATTACTGTGGTTTTTGAAAAGAACACATGCAATGATGCCAAGCTAGCATGTGGTGTTCTTTTCATAAACCACATGGATCTGCCAGTCGTCATTGCATGTGTGTCCTTCTCATAAACCACATGGATCCACCAGTGTCATTGCATGCCTTTGCATGTGTGTTCTTTTCATAAACCACCACTAGAGTCATTGCATGTGTGTTCTTTTCATAAACCACATGGATCCACTAATGCCACTCTAGCATGTGGTGTTCTTTTCATAAACCACCTGGATCCACCAAAGTCCTTGAAAGTGGTGTCCTTTTCATAAACACCACTAGAGTCATTGCATGTGTGTGTGTGTGAGTGTGCATCACTTTCGTTTTGAAAAAGAACGCATGTAATGATGCCACTCTAGCATGTGCTGTTCTTTTCATAAACCACATGGATCCACCAGTTTTTATTGCATGTGTGTCCTTCTCATAAACCACATGGATCCACTAGTGTCATTGCCTGTCCTTGCATGTGTGTCATTTTCCTAAACCACCACTAGTGTCATTGCATGTGGGTCCTTTTCGTAAAGCACAACTAGAGTCATTGCATGTGTGTTCTTTTCATAAACCACAACTAGAGTCATTGCATGATTGTTCTTTTCATAAACCACCACTTGATCCACCAGTGTCATTGTATGTGTGTCCATTTCAAAAACCACAACTAGAGTCATTGCATGTTTGTTCTTTTCATAACCACCTAGATCCACCAGAGTCATTGGATGTGTGTCCTTTTCATAGACCACCACTAGAGTTCATTGCATGTGTGTGTTTGTTAGTGTGCATCACTGTGGTTTTCGAAAAGAACACATTCAATGATGCCCCTCCAGCATGTGGTGTTCTTTTCATAAACCACATGGATCCACCAGTTGTCATTGCATGTGTGTCCTTCTCATAAACCACATGGATCCACAAGTGTCATTGCATGTATTTGCGTGTGTGTTGTTTTTATAAACCACCACTATTGTCATTACATGTGTGTTCTTTCAATAAACCACATGGATCCACTAATGCCACTCCAGCATGTGGTGTTCTTTTCATAAACCACCTAGATCCATCAGAGTCAGTGCATGTGGTGTCCTTTTCATAAACCACCACTAGAGTCAATGCATGTGTGTGTGTGTCAGTGTGCATCACTTTGGTTTTGGAAAAGAACACATGCAATGATGCCACTCCAGCATGTGGTGTTCTTTTCATAAACCACATGGATCCACTAGTTGTCATTGCATGTGTCTCCTTCTCATAAACTACATGGATCCACCAGTGTCAGTGGACGTCTTTGCATGTGTGTTCTTTTCCTAAACCACTACTAATGTCATTGCATGTGTGTCCTTTTCATAAACTACAACCAGAGTCATTGCATGTTTGTTCTTTTCATAAACCACTTGGATCCACCGGTGTCATTGCATGTGTGTTCTTTTCAGAAACTGCAACTAGAGTCATTGCATGTGTATTCTTTTCATAAACCACCACTTTGATACACCAGTGTCATTGCATGTGTGTCCTTTTCATAAACCACAACTAGAGTCATTGCATGTTTGTTCTTTTCATAAACCACATGGATCCACCAGAGTCATTGCATGTGTGTACTTTTCATAAACCACCACTAGAGTTATTGCATGCGTGTCCTTTTCATAAACCACAACCTGGATCCATTGCATGTCATTGCATGTGTGTCATTTTCATAAACCATAACTAGAGTCATTGCATGTTTGTTGTTTTCATAAACCTCCACTTGGATCCACCAGAGTCATTGGATGTGTGTCCTTTTCATAAACCACAACTAGAGTCATCACGTGTTTGTTCTTTTCATAAACCACCTGGACCCACCAAAGTCATTGCATGTGTGTCCTTTTCATAAACCACCACTAGAGTCATTGCATGTGTGTTCTTTACATAAACCACATGGATCCACTAATGCCACTCCAGCATGTGGTGTTCTTTTCATAAAGCACCTGGATCCACCAGAGTCATTACATGTGGTGTCCTTTTCATAAACCACCACTAGAGTCATTTCATGTGTGTGTGTTAGTGTGCATCACTATGGTTTTGGAATAGAACACATGTAATGATGCCACTCTAGGATGTGGTGTTATTTTCATAAACCACATGGATCCAACAGTTGTCATGGCATGTGTGTCCTTCTCAAAATCCACATGGATCCACAAGTCTCATTGCATGTCTTTACATGTGTGTTCTTTTCCTAAACCACCACTAGTGTCATTGCATGTGTGTCCTTTCCATAAACCACATGGATCCACCGGAGTCATTTGCACATGTGTTCTTTTCAATGACAGCCACTGGCCACAAATAATCGGGACGCAGAACTAACCAGCAACCGCTCTAGGCTTCTAGAAGACCCGATCCCCGATTGTTAGGCGCCGTTGGATCGGGGTGCATGGACGATAAGGATGTCCTTCGTAAGGGCGATCTGGGAGAAGTATGTTCTGCTAACTGATTGGCAGTGGCATTCACGACTGGGCCTACGTCCTTGCCCTTATCCCCTTAACCTCGGGGCCAAAGCTCAGATCGTGTTCCTTCATTGCCATGGAGAGGGAGAGGCCCAAACTCAGCTTGCACGAGGCTCAGATGTTCGCCCACTATGACATACTCGGGCTGCTGTTCCGGAGGCTTCTGGCCAGCTTCGAGCTCTATTACGCCGGGGTGCCTGTCGCGCTACTCTTGCGGGAAAACACGTTGGCGAGGCAGATTGAGGAGCGCCGCCGCCAGCTGCCAGAGCGAAAGAGGGCAATGGCATGGTACTCGCACATGAGCGTGTACTGGCAAAAGATGTTCAAGAAGGAGCGGATGGCGTTGATTGAGCTATGCGGAACCCACCGGTGGGAGATCCACCCGGATCTGCGCAACCCCAAAGGGAGGTAGCACTTCTGGGCAGTGCTTGGCCGTACGACCTCCACCGTTATTGATGCGGCGCGCCATGAAGAATCCATGAGGAGGAGGAACGCTGTCGGGAACGTTGGCATCGATTCCGACGCGGAGGAGGCTGACAACGATGCGGACAATGTCATCGATGATGGAGACCGCGGGAGCATCATAGTCGATTAGGGCCACTTAAGCCTATATTAAATCTATGTACGGTATCTTAATGCCCTCTTTGGATCGGGTTCACTTGAGTCATAGTCGATTACCATCATAATTTATATATGTTGGCCATGTTTTAGGTGTCTTTGTCTTTGACACTAGTCGAAACTTGTCCAATCTTGAAAATAAAGTTCACGCGTTCCTGGCATATCGGATGGGACAATACGCTGACTCTGCTCCCAACACTTGATGGCACAACCATAATTTGGAGTGCGCCAGAGGAGAAGGGGTCGAGCGTGTTGTAATGGTGTACTACTTCTCTCCAGATATAACTGACTTAGCTTTTTTTAGATATTTAAATGTATCTATAACCAAAACATCTCTAGATACATAAGAATCTACACAAATTCAAGTCACTTAGTTCTAGACAGAGGGAGTAATAATATTTTTTGATGAATAGTTTCTGATGGCATATATTGGCCATGTTTTAGGTTTCTCTGTCTTTCAAACTAATTAAAATTCGTCCAATTCTGAACAAACAAAGTCATTGCGTTCACATCTGATGGGACAATACATTGACTCTACTACTAGCACTTGACGGCACCACCATAATTCTAGAGTGCGCCAAAGGAGATGGGAATCCAAGGGAGATGGGAACTAGTAGCTGCGTCTATACGCAGGTAAAAAATTAATGTAATAATATTTATAAATTGTAATCTGGTCCACATGACCCCATCATAGACACGTTGCACGTGCCAGATATAAATAAAGATGACACGACTAGTTTATTTTCAATGATAATTCAACATACGATGTTATTGTGCCCGCTTCTTTCTTCAACCCTTATTAGTCTGCTAGCCCACGCTGCATTAATCAACAGTTAATGAGGATGGAAAAAAATGATAAAATGGCAAATAAAACAATTTTTAAACTAACCTTTCATCTGGAGAATCGTACAAAGATGAAATTGGTAGGGATTTATTATTTCTCCTGCAGTTAGCCGAAAGATCCTCAAGAACATCCTCAATCACCCCTGCAACTGCTTCATATTCTAATACACCTCCATTATTTTCCTTTTGCTCCCCATTCCGCTTACCCTTTTGTTTCTTTTCACACCCTTTTCATGCCAGCACCTCCACTTCTTTATAAATTTGCTGCTTAACTATGTTTTCCTCCGAGTGTTCATCACCGTTTTCCTCCACCTGCTGCACTTCCTCAAGTTCTTCGTCTTCGCGCTGCTCTTCCTCCAGTTATGGCTGAGAAGCCTCATTTTCTGCCACCGGGGTGGGACCAGGGACAAGATCATTTGTAACTGGGTTTTTTCACAACCTTTTGATATGGCCAAATCCTCCACAACGTTTGCATTTCCTTTTCCTAGCTCCCAACCTTGAACCTTTATCGGTGGAGGCTTCGATCCTTAGCTTTCTAGGCCTCCCAGGTGGCCTCCTAAGAACTGGTGGTTGAAGTTTGAACCCTAGATCGACAATCTCCCAATCATTTTCATCAGCCATAGGTGGTACGTTTTCTAGATAAGTTGCAGCAAACTTGTCCACAGAGAAATAGTTGTCAACATAGTTCTCTATTTCAGCTCCGCTACCTCTAAGCTTTAAGATGAAGTATAGTGCATGGTGACATGGCAAACCAGTAATTTGCCACTGCCTGCATGAACAAGTCTTGTTTCCAATGTCTGCAGTGTACCTCCGTTTAGTTCCACGCTTGTATTCTGCATAAACCTCAGCCAATGTTCCGGAACTTCTGACCATCCTCATATTTATTGTTCTCATTGCCATGGTTCTTGCATTCAGTAACATAACCACCTTTCAAACTATTTTATGGCCTAAAAAATTTCTTGCACAAATTCTTTGCCTTAAATCTATCTTCACCATTATGCACTGTCTTATTGCATCCAACAAAATAACAATTGCAAGTGTCTTCATGCCCGAAATCTTAGCATTGAAACTCTTTGCCAAATTATTGTAAACAAAATCTACCTTGCTTAACTCATCAAACTTGCTTCTGGCCCATATCTTGGCCTGATGTTCTTCAAGGTATTTTTTCACCTTTGTCACTACATACATGTTTTGAAAGTAAGTAGCGTGCGTGCTTGGGGTGTATGTGTATGCTGATTGCCACAAGTCCTCTTCAAAGATCTTTCCTTTGAACTTCTTCGTGAAGTTAGTAGCAAGGTGTCGCATGCATTCCCTATGCTCAACCCCAGGAAACACAGCATCAACAACATTCTCAAGACCCTTGCATGCACCAGTGTGTATCACCAAGCCTTCAGGGTGACCAATTACTGCTCGTAGTCTCTGCATGAACCATGTCCAGTTTTCATTTGATTCACCCTCAAGAATAGCATAAAGCTACGGGTAGAAGACAATTATGTGCGTCCAAAGCACAAGCAAAAGCAACATGTCACCTCAACTTCCCTACTACAGAAGTTACGCCTATTGCCAAGTATGGCCCACAACCGTCTAGGAAGCCCTTTTAGCATTCCTTCAGGCAGACAAAACATCTCCTGAAGCAGTTCTTATCTACCTGCTTATACCTGACCCCCCTTGAGACCTTTTCTCTTCTTTTCACAACCTCGTAATTGATAACGTATCTATATATTTTGATGGTTTTATGCTAATATTATGCTTTTGACACTTCTTTTTATATAAAGTTTATGATTTATTTGGACTAACCTACTAATAGTTGCAAAAGTGTACAATGTTCTTGTTTTACACTTTGATGTGTAGGAATTACCAAGAATACAAGTGGAAACCTTGTTGGAGTCAAATTGGGATTTTCTAGAAATCTGTCTCAAAACTCTTTTTGAAGATGGTCACGTTTCAGGTCTAAAACAGCATAAAAAAATCTTCAACTACAAAGTGGTTGGAAATTTCACGACAAACATTTTAGACATAAAATTTAGCTGATTCAGAGTCTGGACAGGCCCGCTGGGACCCGATTTACTGCAGCCCAAAATGGGGTGACGGGAATCCGAGAAGCTATATAAAGGAGGAAACCTAATTCGTGGAGGACACCTCCACCAACGAATTTGCAGCCACCCAATCCACGTTTTTGCCTCCCCCATGGATCCCATCTCCATGGGGGAGGGCTTCCAAGAAGCCATGAAGGAAGGGAGCTAAGGGGCGATGCTCCCCCGTGATACCGGCGGAGGGGAAGGAGTCCCCCGCGCCGCCACTGGTGCCGCCTCCGCCCTCTTCACCATTTTCACCGCTATCTCCATCACCTAATCCTCCTAGTATGCAGTGGTTCATCCTCTCACACACCTCTGTACCGTTCTATGTAAACATGGTGTTTGATGCTTTAAGTTATAATCCTATGAGCTATGTCATGTTTGTGTAGTTTCTTTGTTCATGAATGGTTAAACGTCTTTGGTTCATTAGAGTTGTATGTTGATAGTGTCCATTATATTTGTGCGCGCATGGATTAAACATCGTAGAGTTTGTAGTATGTGTAAGAGGAAGGGGGAAGTTCTGCCGGAGTGACAGAAACCTAAGGACGCAAACCAGAACGTTGCACGTATGGGAGTAAGAGGACCATTAAACTTAAGGCTATGATTGGGTAAACCTTAATGCATTGTTAGTAGTTACGGATGTTTGCTAACAATTCAATCATATAGTACATGTAATTCCAAGTAGTGAAGCGCATGTATATTTAGCCTCTCCCACATAGAAAACTACATTGAAGACAATAAACCCGATTTATTCGCTAATTAAACTTGGACAAAGCCACCACAGTTACTACCACTATTCCACACTCATGGTTCAGTTAGTTTAAAGTATTTTATTGCTACAGCAACTAACTTCACTTTCTTGTTATTTATTATCATGCAAAGCTATTTCTAGTACTCGTATTGTTGCTCTAGTTTTATTTCCTAAATAATGCAAACGTTTACTGTGTGTAGAGTTGTATCAGTGGTTGATAGAACTTGAGAGAACATTTATCCTACCTTTAGCTACTCGTTAGGTTCGAGACTCTTACTTATCGAAAAGTCTACACATGATCCACTATACTTGTGGGATATCAAGACCTTTTCTAGCGACGTTGTCGGGGAGCAATAGCGTGTGGGTGAATATTCTTGTGTGCACTTGTTTGCTTTATCTCTAAGTAGTTTTTACTTTCAGTTTTAAGTTGTTCTCTATCTTAGTATGAATAGGGAATGCGAATTACAAAAAAAATAATAGTACTTGTTACCTAAAAACATTTTCAAAAAGGACAGTGATTGAAAAGATGAGTAATGGTTAAGTGGGGGTCGACCTTGAACACTTGTGTTCATGCCTATGAAACCAAAACAAATCTTCCCATGGAAGATTTTCAGTTAAAAACTTGTATATGTTGTGTATATTGTATATATTGTACATATTCCTCTGTACCATAAAATTAAAGTGATAATTGTAGTTTTTAGTTACTTGGAAGTTGATATTTTTGCTTTGCTATCCAGAAACAGATTTTCTATGCTTTGCCGTATAAAATGTTTAAAATCACCGGAACATGATATCGATCTGTAATTTATTGAGTGCAAATTAATGCTCATTATCTTTCTTTCATTAAACTAACCTTTTCTGATTTCAATTATGTAGCTGTCTCAAACAATTCGATCTTCACAAACTGTTCAGTTTAGACAGATTTCTGTGCTTCACTGTAAAAAATCGTGATAAATCTCAGAATATTATTTTGATCTGAAAGTTTTTGTGAATAAACATGAGATTATGATCTGTCTTTCATTAGATTTGCACTTTTCTATTTGAGCTACCTAACTATCTCGTTGAGTGTCATCCTTACAGACTGTTCAGTTTTGATAGATTTCTTAGTTTATTCAATATTGTAATTGGTGTTATTAGTTTCATTCGACGGACAACGGAAATCATGAACACCTTAGTATATACAGTGGCTAATGTTGAGTAAAGATTATGAAACTTGTCAATGCCTGAACATTAATGGATTATATTTAATGAGTACTAACCCTACTAATGAGTTTTGTGAAGTTTTATGTGGATGTGGCTTATAAGTTCTAATCAATATGGTGATATGAGATGAACAAGAAGACGCAAGAGCTCAAGATGGGGGGATGTTGGTTCATTCCAAGAACATATTCAAGAAGATACAATTATCTAAGCTTGGGGATGCCCGAGTCATCCCCCTATTCATCGACTAACATGAGATTGTCTCCTTCATGCTCTATATTACCCATCCACATGATATGTATTGTGTTAACTTTTAATATAGTTGCTTTTATATGTCTTGGTTTTATCTTCTTTAGTTTTATTAGGATCTTTATTTCATCTTTATTGATTCTTTACTTTCACTTATAATTTGAAAACAACAAAAATAGTTTCTTTTGTTTTGCCTCTTTGTTTGGTTCTCTATTTTGATTTATTTGGTTTTTACCTTCGATTTTTATTTAGAGTTTTCCTTGCTGTAGCTAGCACGTTTAGATATTGTTTAGCATCTGGTCTCTTAGTTTATCAAAAATAAAGTACCAAGATTTACACATTTGGCTTAGTTGATACATATGTAAAAAAATGGCTTTTCTGTTTTCAGCATCTACTGCCCACTGCGTGATTTTTCATATTTTACTGGAAACTCGAAAAGTCACGAAATTTAGATAGATTACGTATCACCTAATCCTCTGCACGTACAAAGATTGGCAAAAATTTCTGACATGTTTAAGTGCACCTAAAAATTACGTTTTCCAGCTGCTGTTTGTTTGGACAAATTCTGACTTTTGTTGCAAGAGTGGCCTCTTTGCATTTTCATTTGATTATTTTTGGGTCTCACCTTTTATTTATAAGTTGGCCACTTAAGCAACCTAAGAATGGGAAAGTTTTTGTGTTGAAGTTTTTTCACAGAGAATGAAGGAACACCAAGCAGAGAAATTGAAGAATGGCCAAAGTCATAATCTTGGGGATGTCTCCGCATCCCTCTTCTTCAACAACCCCTCGGTTTGCAAACCTTTAAACTTTGTTTTTTGAGCAACATAGTAACTTGAATAAATTTGGAGCGTTTGTATCTTATTATTTATTTGTCTTAGCATCAAACACCAGTTACATTTGTTTTTTTGAGTCTTAGAAGTTAATAACTCTGTACCAACCGCTCCTTATCCTTTTTATTTTCTTTTTTTGTGCCAAGAATAGCCTTTAAGAGGAAGGAAATAAGATTTAGGGAAGTTGCTGTCCCGGAACAGATTCATATAAATTAGCCAGAATCTCAAATGGACATGCGTTTTCTTTTGTATATGCCCCAGGTTATTATATAACTTTCATTAGTCTTGCACTTTTCGATTTGAGCAACAGAAGATTTTCGGAGAAATAGATCTTTACCTGCTATTCTGTTTTCACAGATTTCTGCCAACTTTTTCATTTGCCTCTTAAATCTCTTTCTTTTGAGGTTCCTTGATCAAGAGCTTTAAAAGAAGTTATTACAGTAGTTAATATGTTAATGGTTTCTGGACTTGGGTTGGTACTGAACCCAAGTGGATCTACTATTGTGTTTACACTAATGTTGCTAATGAGAATTGTGTGAAGTTTTGTATGGAAGAAGTTTTTTAGTGCAGGGAAAAAAGGATGATGTAATTGGATGAAGAATGGACAAAAGCTCAAGTTTGGGGATGCCCATGTCACCCCAAGAACATATTTGAGAAGTACAAGCGTCAAAGCTTGGGGATGCCTAAGGCACCCCCTTCTTCTTCATCAAGTTTATTAGGTCATCTCTCACACACTGAGCTTTATTCTTTCATATATTATGTGTTGTTCTTGGAGCGTCCATTGTTTTAGTTTTCAGTATTGGTTTGTTTGTTTTGTTTGCATAAATAAATTGGTTGTACCCCACATTCATACATTGTTTCAAATAAGTTGATTGGTGTTGGAAAAGAGTATGAAGCTTCATGCTTATAAATGGTACAAAAGGAGCTTGTCTTGACTGTGCCCTAGACTTTATCATGTTATGTTGGATGTTGCTTTGACTTTATGCTTAGTGATTATTTCTATAGCATGACTTGTTCCAAACAATTGAGATTGCTTAATATGCCTTGAAAGAATCATGCATTGTTTTAGCATACAAAAGCATAATATTGTGGTATTCTCCTTCGATGCTTTATTTGGGTTGACTTGGCACATGCTTACACCATGTTAAGACAATGGACCGGTCACCTTAGCTTCTATGATCATTTAGTTTTTGACTTGTAATATCACTTTATGCTTTAATTAATAATGTTTTGTCGCTTTTCATGATTATGACCATTATTGCTCTCTTAGTTGGTCGCTCCCAGTCTTTTGCAAGCCTCCACATGTACCAAGTATGAGTTCCACTCATGCATCCAACCTCCAAGAAAACCAAGTTATTCCAAAGAGTCCACTATAAATTCCTATGCATGGTGTGTTACACCATTCCGAGTATATTCATGCTTTTATCTACCTTCCAAATTAAACTTGTTATGTGAAAATTAGTGATTAAAGCTCTCACAAACTTGATGGCACACTTTATGATGCAGCCCGTCCTACGGACGCTTCTACATCTACAACAAGAAGTCCCCCAAGTGGACCCATGACTCGTGCCCGAGCCAAACTCCTCCAAGCTAAGGTGAACTCGCTCCTCTCTTCGTGCCAATTTGATACCTCCTTGGATGGCGTGCTACTTCATACCACTACTTTGTGCATCATTAGGTACAAGCCCCCGCCGCGTCGACCCAGGAGCCCTGAAGCTGCACCTGAACTGAAGCTGCCAGAGCCGTAGTGTCCGCCCGACTCCAGCCGGAGTCTCCGGCCCAGCCGGAGTGTCCGGCCCAGCCGGAGTGTCCGGCGCGACTCAGCACGAGTGTCCAGCCTACCCCCGCCCCGTCTGGACTCGGACATTCTGTGTGCTAGTTCGGACACTGCCCGGAGTGTCCGGCCAACCCGGACTGTCCGGCCATTCCGACCCGGACTGTCCGGCCTGAAGATGGGCCTGCGAGCCTAGCTGGGCCCTATGGCCCATGTACCCCACTACTTCGCCCAGAACTCTACTTTAATGCCTGAATTACCCCTGAACTTGTGGTTGGCCTATATATAGCCCCCCACCTCCATTGTAAACCCTAGGATTGATATTAGAATTAGTGGAAACCCCTTTGTGGATCTATCTAATTCTTGCCTCATGCTCCTTGACTAAGGAGCACCAATATCCCCAAACCTCGTTGGAGTTTGCATCGTGCCTCCGCGTTGTACAAGGCCTAGGCATGGGTGTCCCTTTGCCTAGGCGTCAAGATCTCACCGAGTCTCCCATCTCGCCATGCCGGTTCGAGAGAGAGTCCTCCGCCCGACGCCGATCCTAGGGATTACGCCGGACCGGTCACCGCCAGCGTGAGCTATTGGTGTTTATCGTGGTTTTGCGTGTGTGTGTTCATCATGTTCTTCGTGCGTGTGTTCGTCGTGTTCATCCTTCCCTCCTCCCCCCGCACTCCACCCTTGATTTGAAAGGGAATCGTGAAAGATCGGGCCACCCTAGAGGTTTTCCCTCAACATATTGGTATCAAGAGCTTCGTTGCTCACGATTT
This sequence comes from Avena eriantha, assembly GCA_910589775.1. NCBI lineage: Eukaryota > Viridiplantae > Streptophyta > Magnoliopsida > Poales > Poaceae > Avena > Avena eriantha. The sequence goes on along the minus strand of OU342745.1, from coordinate 173,964,081 downwards.
CCCCCACAAATTTTTCTTCTATCCACCAAAAATTCAAAAATCCCCACAAAAAATAGCCCATATTTGCCTTTGGATCGATCTCTTGATTTGGAGTGTTATTTGTGGTTTTGATCCGACCAAACCTTGTCTAAGGAGTTGGTCTAGCTTTATCCTGCGTTTCCCCAGCCCGATTTGGTCAGTTTTTCGCGGATTTGAGGACCGAAGGCGAGGATTTCCGCTCAAGAACACGAGCAGGAAACCCGCGTCGGAGTGTCCGGCTCATACCGACCGGAGTGTCCGGCCCGACCGGAGTGTTCGGCTGAACCAGACCGGAGTGTCCGGCCAAGACAGACCGGAGTGTCCGGCTGTAACGCTTGTTTTGACTATTTTGCCTCATTTTTCGCATTGGCTAATCTCCTTTGTTTGCTCGTGTCCCATGTGCATGTCAGCAACTACCAGCAAGCTTCCGCGCTCATCGACACCACGGACAACGAACATCATCCCGCACCACCGACGCCAAGTTCATCATCAAAGAAGGTATAACTTGCGTCACCTTGTTAACCCCCATCTTCCTTTGTGTGTACCTATCCCATGAGAGTGGCTCATCTTGTGTTTTCTTGAGCATTGTGCATTTGTCCTTGGATAGTGAGAGTGCAAGAGCAATAGCAAGTGTGACTAGGTAGCATCAAGGGAGAGCAAAAAAAGGAAAAAGATACAAAGAAAAGCAAAAGAAAAATAGTCTCCCCTTGCAAAAGAGAGTCTCAAAGCTTGTAAGCAAGAGAGAAAGAAGAGCGCCCAAGGCAAGTGCACAAATCCGTTGCTCACTTTTAATCTTTGCAAACGAGCCACGGTCTCTCCTTGCATTGGCACGACAACGAGCTTAGTCTTCGTTAGGACTTTTTGTTTGCTCATTTCCATAGTCGTGTCACTCTCAACTTTCTCCACGTGTGTGTATATAGTCGTAGGTTCCCGTCACCCTTTTGAGTTGTTGACCTTCGCCTTTGACTTGAGTTTTGTTGGATTTTACCCACATTTGACTATCCCTTTTCTTTTGGTTGGTTCTTTGGCTTTCCACAATCCTAACCTACCACCAACAAGCTTTTGAGAGTTAGTTCTTTCTTTAGTGTGAGTTTTCTTTGCAATTCCACTTGGCACGCTTATAGCTCTCACTTGTGGTTTCTAGTTTGGTGCAATCCCTAAGGTGAGGTACAAGGCTAACACCACCATATTCCACTTCCATATACAATACTCATGTGTTTTGCATGATGGATAGGCACGGTGAGAAGAGCCAATCACCTCCCCAAGAAGAAGATCAAGGCCCGTACATGACGCGCGCAAGTCACTTCATCGTTCGACAAGAGTTACGTGAACGTTGCCAAGAACTTGAGACGTGACAAGATGAACAATTTGGCAAGACGCAAGCCGAGTTCAAGAACATCGACAACCGCTTCGACGGCCTCGAAAGGCAAATGCAAGCAATGCATCACAACTTCGGCCACCAAAATGAAGCGCTCCAACGCTCCGTCGCCGAAACAAATGACAATCTTTGACGCCTCATCGACGGAATGGCCAGACCACGTTCACGCGCGTCAAGCTCTTCAAGCTCATCGCGTCGTCATGCACCCCTTCAACAAGATCTACATCCAAGTTCCCCAAGACGCAATGATGCCCCCGTGGTTGAAGATGGAACCTCTTCGAACTATGTACCTTCCCCACGGCACGCCGCAACATCAAGCTATGATGGTGACCTCTCTTCAAGGCCATGAGAAAGGCAAGAAGCACACCGTCATCACACAAGGGCACTAGTGATCCAACAAGAGCAACCACAAGAGGAACTGCAAGCGCAACCGCAAGTGCAACCGCAAGTCTACCACCATCGACCGCGGCACATACTTGACACAACGAGTGATGACTCCAATTTGGAGACTCAAGCTCGTCATCGACGTGAAGCTCTCCAAGATCCTCCTCCACATCTTCAACGTCATGAACGTCAACACCGACACCATGGTCATCATGCGGCGCCTCCTCCACATCAACAAAACTTGGAGCATCAAGTGATACAAGTTGAGCGACGCCCACCACGTCAAGAGGCTCGTGACCATGTTCTTCGCCGTGAGGCCCATGTGCCTAACCAACAGCACCAACCGAGGAACGAGCCTCCTCTTCATCATCAACAGTGTCAAGAGGCTCCACACCCTCGCCACCATGAGGCTCAAGCGCCTCAACCACGTCAACAACCGCGCCAAGACCAAGAGCAAGCTCCTCCTCAACAACAATATCAAGAGCAAGCTCCACAACAAGGACGCGAGAACCAAGTTCCACCTCCCCAACTACAAGATCATCAACAAGGTCACCAAGCTCGTTGTAATGACCGCAACGATGAAGAAACTTTTGGCAAGCTCAAGTTCACGATGCCCAAGTTCACCGGATCCAATGACCCCGAAGAATACCTCTCGTGGGCACTCAAAGTCGACAAGATCTTCCGCATGCACAACTATAGCAACGAGAAGATGGTCGCCATGGCTTTGCTAGAGTTTGATGATTACGCCAACCTTTGGTGGGAACAAGTTCAAGTTGCTCGTGATGCAAGACAAGAGCCGCCAATCACAACTTGGCATGACATGAAGGCTCACATGAGATCTCGGTTTGTCCCCGCGCACTACATGCATGATCTCTTCAACAACCTTCAAGCTCTTCGTCAAGGGACAAAGACCGTGGAAGAATACTTCAAGGAAATGGAACTCAACTTGATTCGCGCCAACATTGATGAGCGCATGGAGCAAACAATGGCACGTTTCCTTATTGGCTTGAATCACCCAATCAAGCGAATCGTCGAGTTCCAAACATACAACACCATGGTTGAGCTTGTGCACATCGCAACAAAGGCTGAACGTCAAGTGCAAGAGGACATCAAGTACAACAAGCCCAAGACGTACTTCACCTACAAGCAAGCTTCAATCCCTACACCAACAACTTTCAATGGTAGCTCCTCAAGTACCTCCAAGCCTTCCTTCAAGCCCACACTTCCTCAAGGAAAACTGCCTCCAAGTCGCAAGCAAGCAAAGAGTGATACACCTTTCAACGGTGAATGCTACAACCTTGCTAGCACCAAGTTGTGTGAGAAGCTCAACCTCACCCTCCATCCACACAAGCACCCCTACCACGTGCAATGGCTAAGTGACCAAGGGTCCGTGAAGATCAAGCATACCCTATTGGTCGCCTTCGCCATTGGTCCTTACAAAGATATGGTGGAGTGTGATATGGTTCCTATGACAGTTTGCCACATGCTTCTTGGTCGACCATGGCAATTTGACAAGGCTGCTCAACGTGATGGTCGCACCAATATATACACCTTCAAATGGCTCAACAAAACATGTGTTTTGCAACCGATGACTCCTAGCCAAATAATTGCGGACAATGCAAAGGCTTTAGCGAGGGCGCAAAGCATAACACCTACTTGTGAGAAGAGCGGTGAGAGAGAGAACCACCTCATAGTGAGTGAGAGACACAATCCAAATTCGAGTGGAAAAACTAAGAGTGTTCTCCTTGCCACCAAAAGTGAGATGAGAGATGTTCGGAACAACCCATCCATATTGCACTACGTCCTCCTTTGCAAGGGACTAGCGCAAGGAACTAATGAATTAACCAATGTTCCTCCATCTTTGATGAATGTTTTGCAGGAATTCAAGGATGTGTTTCCCGAAGAGCTTCCACATGGACTACCTCCTCTTCGCGGCATCGAACATCGAATTGACCTCATCCCCGATGCACCACTTCCCAACCGCGCCGCTTACCGCACGAACCCGGAGGAGACGAAGGTGATCGAACGTCAAATCAACCAACTCGTCTCCAAAGGTTTGATCTAAGTTAGCACTAGTCCAAGTGCCGTACCCGTGATTCTTCTTCCAAAGACGGATGATACGTTACGGTTATGCATGGACCGCCGTCCAATCAATGCTATCACCGTGCGTTATCGACATCCCATACCACGTCTCGATGACATGCTTGATGAGTTGTGTGGAGCCACTATTTTTTGAAAATTGATCTTCGTAGTGGTTACCGTCAAATACGCATGGCTGAAGGTGATGAGTGGAAAACCGCCTTCAAGACCAAACTTGGCCTCTATGAATGGTTGGTTATGCCTTTTGGTTTATCAAATGCCCCATCCACCTTCATGCGCCTTATGAATCACATCTTGCGCTCCCTCATTGGAAAAAGTGTTGTTGTCTATTTCGATGATATTCTTGTTTATAGCAAATCACTTGAGGACCATGTAACACATGTCCAGGAAGTTTTGCAAATCCTTCGACATGAAAAGCTTTATGCTAATCTTCCCAAGTGCACTTTTGCTAAAGACAAGTTGATTTTTCTTGGATTTGTCGTTTCTTCGAAGGGAATTGAAGTTGATGTTTCCAAGGTAAAGGACATAGGAGATTGGCCCATACCAACAAATGTGAGTGAACTCCCAAGTTTTCATGGGTTGGCCGGTTTCTATCGTCGCTTTGTGAAAGACTTTTCAACCATTGCTTGTCCCCTTAATGAATTGACCAAAAATAATGTCACCTTCGTGTGGGGCAAAGCTCAACAAAAAGATTTTGATGAACTTAAAAAGAGGCTCACCGAAGCACCTCTTCTTGCTTTACCGGATTTCACAAAAACTTTTGAGATAGAGTGTGATGCTAGTGGTATTGGCATTGGAGGAGTCCTTATGCAAAACGGACGTCGTATAGCCTACCATAGCGAGAAACTTGATGGTGCTCACCTTAACTATACGATTTATGACAAAGAGCTTTTTTCCTTAGTTCGTGTCCTTCAAGTTTGGCACACTACCTTTGGCCCAAGGAATTTATCATACATTCCGACCACGAGTCGTTGAAATATCTCAAAGGCCAAGCTAACTTGAGCAAGAGACATGCTAAGTGGGTTGAGTTCATGGAGTCTTTTCCGTATATTGTCAAGTATAAGAAGGGCAAAGATAATGTAGTTGCGGATGCATTGTCTCGCAAACATACAAGCCTGCTTACGAGACATGAAATCAACGGGTTGGGTCTTGAGGAAATAAAATCTTTGTATGCTTCCGATCCGTTCTTTGAACCAATTTTCGCAAAGTGCTCCAATGACAAAGGAGTTGATGATTTCTATTTGCATAAGGGCTTTCTATTTAAACAAAACAAGCTATGCATCCCGAAGTCGTCGCTTCAACTTTTGCTTCTCGAAGAATCTCATGGTGGAGGCCTTATGGGTCACTTTGGTCGCGACAAGACATTGGACATGCTCTCCAATCACTACTTTTGGCCCAAGATGAAGTGTGACGTGGAGCGCTACGTTCAACGACGCACGGCATGTGTTCAAGCTAAGTCGCAAGCTAATCCCTATGGTCTTTATATGCCATTGCCTATTCCTCATACACCTTGGTCCGACATTAGCATGGATTTCGTGTTAGGATTGCCTAGATCTAAGCATGGTCATGATTCTATATTTGTTGTTGTGGATCGTTTTTCAAGAATGGCACACTTCATACCGTGCCATAAGACCGACGATGCTTCACATGTTGCAAATCTGTTTTTCAGGAAAATCGTCCGTCTTCACGGTGTGCCAAGGACAATCGTCTCCGACCGCGACGTCAAATTCATGAGCTACTTGTGGAAGACCCTCATGGCCAAGCTCGACGTCAAGATCCTCTTCTCATCCGCATTACATCCTCAAACTGATGGCCAAACCGAAGTTGTCAACCGAAGCCTCGGAACTCTCGTTCGTGTGTTGATCAAGAAAAATCTGAAGGATTGTGAGGAATGCATTCCACACACCGAGTTCGCCTACAATCGAACCAAGCACTCAACAACCAAGATGAGTCCATTCATGATAGTCTAGGGTTTCAAGCCCCTCACCGCGCTCGACATCCTACCTCTACTTCTCCATGAGCGCACGAACATGGACGTCGAGAAGCGCACACAAGCTATGAAGAAGCTCCATGAAGAAACAAGAGCTACTATCGAACAACAAGTCCTTCGCCAAGCTTCAAGGTTAAACAAGGACAAGAAGGAGATGATATTTGAAGAAGGTGACCTTGTGTGGATACACCCAAGCAAGGACCGCTTCCCCAAGGAACGTGACTCCAAGCTCAAGCCAAGAGGAGATGGTCCCTACAAGGTCCTCAAAAGAATCAACAACAACGCCTACATCATCGACATACCGACCTCCAAGCAATACATTGAATATCAAGGATCTCTCACCCTACCATCGAGATGTTCAAGATGATATCCATGAAGAGTCGAGGACGACTCTTTCCCAAGGGGGGGGGAGCTGATGCAGCCCGTCCTACGGACGCTTCTACATCTACAACAACAAGCCCCCAAGTGGACCCATGACTCGTGCCCGAGCCAAACTCCTCCAAGCTAAGGTGAACTCGCTCCTCTCTTCGTGCCAATTTGATACCTCCTTGGATGGCGTGCTACTTCATACCACTACTTTGTGCATCATCAGGTACGAGCCCCCGCCGCGTCGACCCACGAGCCTTGAAGCTGCACCTGAGCTGAAGCTGCCAGAGCCGGAGTGTCCGCCCGACTCCAGCCAGAGTGTCCAACGCGACTCAGCTGGAGTGATCGGCCTACCCCCGCCCCGTCTGGACTTGGACATTCTGTGTTCTAGTTCGGACACTGCCCCGACACTGCCCGGAGTGTCCGGCCACCCCGGACTGTCCGACCTTAAGATGGGCATGCGAGCCTAGCTGGGCCCTATGGCCCATGTACCCCTCTACTTCGCCCAGAACTCTACTTTAATGCCTGAATTACCCCTGAACTTGTGGTTGCCCTATATATAGCCCCCCACCTCCATTGTAAACCCTAGGCTTGATATTGGAATTAGTGGAAACCCGTTTGTGGATCTATCTAATTCTTGCCTCATGCTCCTTGACTAAGGAGCTCCAATATCCCAAAACCTCGTTGGAGTTTGCATCGTGCCTCCGCATTGTACAAGGCCTAGGCATCGGTGTCCCTTTGCCTAGATGTCAAGATCTCACCGAGTCTCCCATCTCGCCGTGCCGGTTCGAGAGAGAGTCCTCCGCCCGACGCCGATCCTAGGGATTGCGCCGGACCGGTCACCGCCGACGTGAGCTATTGGTGTTCATAGTGGTTTTGCGTGTGTGTGTTCATCGTGTTCTTCGTGTGTGTGTTCGTCGTGTTCATCCTTCCCTCCTTCCCCCGCACTCCACCCTCGATTTGAAAGGGAATCGTGAAAGATCGGGCCACCCTAGAGGTTTGGCCTCAACACTTTACTTTCTTGCACTTAATAAACTTGAACCATTGTGTCCAACTATGTTGCTTATATGCTTGTGCTTTATAAGTTGTAAATTAGCAGAACCATGTACCATGGGGAACGCTTTCAACATTGCACTTATTATTTAGTTGATATCATGTTCTTTTGTTTATGGATCCCGATGGTGTGAAATAAAAGGGGAGCTTGTAAGCTCATGGAGTTTGTATGTGTTTTAGAGAAATGCCTGGGCGGCTAGACTAAGCCATGCCTAATCATGGTGGAAACTTGCAGCATAACCATAGTGAGCATTCTGTGAAGCATCCTCAATAAAAACCTATGAAAGTAGCAAATAAAAAGATCGCTAAGATGTTCATTGTCTATTGCCTTGCCATTTTGATATGGGATAGCTCCTGTGTCATGGGGCAATGGGTACCCTGTTGGCGGTTCTCGATGATACACATGTACTTACAATGACAAGAACTTACTCATGACTAAAGTTGAGTAGCATGAGGTTCGGTACTCGTAAGAAAGGGACATGATATTTTCAACTTATAACTTGTCAAGCATATCCTCATATTTGTGTCACTTTAACCTTAATCACCTCAAGATGCTTATGATAGGGGTAATGAGAGCTGAAAACTAATAAGTACCATAATTTTTGGAAGCTCTTTATGAAACTTGAAATCCCTGCTTCCCTTTATGAAGGGCCTTTTTCTTTTACTTTTATGTTGAGTCTTCATCTTCTATCTTTATGAACCAGCTAAGAGAGCATAGTTGTCATTCTGAGTGTCATGTGCATAGTCCCAAAATTATTATTGATTGACTCATGATTGTGTTATTACTTGCTCTAGTCATCCTTTAAACTTAAAAAGGGGCTTTGCATTTATTATTTGTTGTTCCATGAGGACAAGATGAATACCACTTTATTATGTTTTACTATGCTCTAAACAAACTAATGTCTTTCAATGAATCATTACTCATGATATTTTGTTTGTGTTACTTTTCATGATTGCAACATGGTTGCTAAGTTATAAAATTATATATATCATGTTTTAAGTCCTTTGATCCCAGCTACAATGCTTTTACAATAATGATGATCAAGATTGTGTTAGCTACATGTCACCTCAAAAATTATATTGTTTTTATCGTTTACCTACTCGAGGACGAGCAGGAACTAAGCTTGGGAATGTTGATACATCCATAACGTATCTATAATTTTTGATGGTTTTATGCTAATATTATGCTTTTGACACTTCTTTTTATATAAAGTTTATAATTTATTTGGACTAACCTACTAATAGTTGTAGAAGTGTACAATGTTCTTGTTTTACACTTTGATGTGTAGGAATTACCAAGAATACAAGTGGAAACCTTGTTGGAGTCAAATTGGGATTTTTCAGAAATCTGTCTCAGAACTCTTTTTGAAGATGGTAATGTTTTTGGTCGAAGAAGGCTTCAAACGGAAAACTCTTCAACTACAAAGTTGTTGCCCGATTTACTGCATCCCAAGATGGGGTGACGGGAATCCGAGAAGCTATATAAAGGAGGAAACCTAATTCGTGGAGGACACCTCCACCCACGAATTTGCAGCCAACAAAGCCACGTTTTTGCCTCCTCCATGGATCCCATCTCCATGGGGGAGGGCTTCTAAGAAGCCATGAAGGAAGGGAGCTAAGGGCGGTGCTCCCCCATGATACCGGTGGTGGGGAAGGAGTCCCCCGTGCCGCCGCCGGTGCCGCCTCCGCCCTCTTCACCATCTTCACCGCCATCTCCATCACCTAATTATCCTAGTATGCAGTGGTTCATCCTCCCACACACCTCTGTACCATCCTATGTAAACATGGTGTTTGATGCTATAAGTTATAATCCTATGATCTATGTCATGTTTGTGTAGTTTCTTTGTTTTAGATTGAATGGTTGAACGTCTTTGGTTCATTAGAGTTGTATGTTGATATGGTACAGTCCTTTGGTGTCCATTATATTTGTGCACACATGGATTAAACATCATAGGGTTTGTAGTATGTGTAATAGGAAGGGGGAAGTTCTGCCAGAGTGACAGAAACCTAAGGACGCAAACCGGAACGTTGCACATATGGGAGTAAGAGGACCATTAAACTTAAGGCTATGGTTGGGGAAACCTTAATGAATTGTTAGTAGTTACGGATGTTTGCTAAAAATCAAATCATATAGTACATGTAATTCCAAGTAGTGAAGCGCATGTATATTTAGCCTCTCCCACATAGAAAACTACATTGAAGACAATAAACCCGATTTATTCGCTAATTAAACTTGGACAAAGCCACCACAATTACCACCACTATTCCACACTCATGGTTCTGTTAGTTTAAAGTATTTTATTGCTGCAACAACTAACTTTACTTTCTTGCTATTTATTATCATGCAAAGCTATCTCTAGTACTCGTATTGTTGCTTTAGTTTTATTTCCTAAATAATGCAAAAGTTTAGTGTGCGTAGAGTTGTATCAGTTGTTGATAGAACTTGAGAGAACATTTATCCTACCTTTAGCTCCTCGTTGGTTTCGATACTCTTACTTATCAAAAAGGCTACACATGATCCCCTATACTTGTGGGATATCAGTAATCGATGTCAACAACACTACAAGGTGATGTTTTCTCTACATGAGCTTTGAAACTATACAACATGTGAAAATTGTCATTCCACTTGCCTTGAATGAAGTCTAGAGCCATCTCCTTCCCATCAAAGACTCTGGGGTAAGGAATCAGAATGTTAAACTTTTTGCTAATCTTTGCTCTGAGTTCAGCAGGTCCAATGTTATGATCCTGCCTCACCCAGTCAAGTACAGTAGCAGCAATCCACTTGGTAGTCGTCGGTCTAATTTTATCACTTAAAGAAGTATTATGGCAGTTGTGTTTCTTTGTGTTTACTTTGATCTGCATTCGATAAGAATCCAACTAAACCAGAGCTAATTATCAGCAGAATAAATATGAGAAAGACTGAAACTAAATGTAGCTAATGCAACCTGAAATGGGTGTCCACCCCGCATTGGAGATGCATGTAATCTCCATTTACACACATTACTTTCCCTACAATGCACCCTAAATCTCTTTTGGTCGCTCTTTTCAATGATAAATTAGAACCCAACTCTAATTGCATAGGTCGCGACTGCATATCTGCAGTCCTCCACATTCTGAAAGACAGTCCCCTCATCAATTGTAGGATTGTCCCTGTCAAAGTGTACCACTGGCCTATCCTCGTCTTTGTCGTCGTATCTACATCCCATTTCCACATCTTCACATTCCTCTTCCTCATCAGTCCCATAGTCAGGCTTAAAGTTCAAATCAACCAAATATTCCCTACTCTCCATCCTATCAGGGTCAGCATCCATGTCTGTATATGCTTTCTCATCATCATCCACACCGCCACACATTTCGGTGCCTTCATGCTCGCTTGACAAAGCATCATGATCAAGGACAAGCTGTATAGACGTCATGCGGTTACCAACACATATCCTTGCCATCACCACGGGACTAGAAACGCTAAATTGGGGTATGCAGAAAAGGAATCACAATTCTTACCCTTCAATGGGGACGTACGGCACCTTCTTCGGGCTCCATACCTCCAAAGCTCTGCTTCCCTCTTCCTCTTCCCATAGTTTATTCTCCTCTGTGCTCTCCAGACTTGAAGGAGATTCCGTGCTCTCTAGGCACGCAGGACCCATCTCCGTGTTCTCAAGCCTCGCAGGATCCATCTTTGAGCGGGATCTGGATCACCAGCGTTGTTGGGCGCCTAACCCAACTGCCGACTCTCGGTTATCGTTTCCAGACACGCCTGGGCGGTGGACGGCGGCAAGGAGACGGGGCATGGAGGGGAGGGGACATGAGGGGATGGCAGGAAGGGGAGGGCGGGAGGATGATGGCCCAAGGGAAGGACAAGAGCGGTGCACGACTGAACAGAGTAGCGGCAGCAGTAGTAGAGGAGCGGAGCAGAGCTGGTTCCGACAAAACATGGAAAATTGCACAATAATGTGTTGGTGGGCGACACTAGTCCTCGAACCTGGGATGCACACCGTCGAAGGTGGAGGAGGCGGGCCCGCCAGTCAGAAAATATGCCATGTCGTCATCCCCGGTTTCTGATGCCCTTTAAAAAAAGAAAACATGCCATGTCGTCATCCCCTGTTTCTGATGGTGTTGCTACAATTCGGCGGTACACAGTGGCATAGAAATAATATCGTATAAACATAAGGGCACAGTCGTCAACATTTTCTAAAATGGAACCTGGTCTCCTACCTGTCCTGGTACATTGCCCGATGAGGTGGATATCCATGACCGATCTTTTTAATATGTTCGCACTCTTATGCTGAGAAGGAAAATAAAGATTGAGTGGTTAATACAACGAGTGTCGAATTATTACCCTCTCAGGAAATGGAAGACAATTATTTTCACGTGTGCCCGTAGTACAAACCTACTGTCAGTCTGTCACTCCCCTTCTTCGACAAACCACAGTTCACCTTGCACAACTCTGCCACGCCGCACCACCTAGGGTAACATGGCCCCGCCTAAGCAGCCGCCGCCGCGACAGCCACCGAAACTGGGGTATTTAGCCCCTCTAAGGAAGGCCATGAAGCTCTACTTCAAGGCCGGTCTCCCATTGCCTTGCTAGGCGGATGATTTTGCCGAATGTGCCGAATCAGCTGCAGCGGCGGCGCCGGCATCATCGGTGTCGAATGCGGCGAGTAGGGCCAAGAGAGCGCTGTGGAGAAATCACCCGGTAGCATTACGGCGTGCCCTAGGAAGGGGGAACAAGGTACGTATCAAATCGTTCATGAGAGCATGCCGCCGAGGGTACACACCCTCGAATAGGGCAGCGCCAAGGTCTAGGAACTCTCGCATCCATGCTTCGGCGCGGGCTACCTTACCACAGTGGGGGAGGCTGGGAACACGCCGTCTGTGGCAAAGACACTCGATCCAACGCATCGTCGGAGGCCGTACCACGGCGGCGACCAAGCGTCTACACTCAGCATGTTGGATTGTTCGACAGCTGGAGTCGGCGGCAGGCATCAGCTCAGCGCCAGAATTCAGGTTCCAGTTCACACAGACCTACAATCCCAAAAATAAGATGCCGGATTTCAGTTTCGAAGAAATCGTTGCGGCGGCACGAACGGTCCTACTGAACCGGGACTGGTGCATGCATGAATGATTTAGATTTCTTGTCGTTTGGCGGGAAGGCAATAGATCAGTTTGGGTTAAATGATCAAAGAACTTACGCCCTCTCAAGGCAATTGGCCAGCCAACTTTTTTGGTGGAGATCTATAGTTTATTCAGTGTAGAATTGTTAAGTTCAGACTAAAGAATGACTTTTGCAGATGAAATGCGGATGCATTGTTCTATAAACTAGTAGGAAGTTTAGCCCACTTTTGTGCAGATATAAGACCCTTTTGTATGGAAGTACTACTGTTGTGAACAAATACTATCAAGTATCTATTTCCTTCAATTACTACTCGTGGTTAAATCTAGTTAACTGCCACTTTTTATCCCAGACAGATAAAATTCAGACGACAGTTTATGTATAGATTTTGCGTTTGCTGTCTGTGTTGTAAACCATTTTTCATTTGTCTTGTGCTATCTGCAAAATGTCCTGCAGTTCAACATGTTACAAAACTAGTAGATAGTGTTAAAGGATCATCAGGTAATCTTTGTTTGAAACAAGAATCATTTATTGTCTTCCGGATCGCTCACCATTTGGCACAATAATCTAGCTACCTTGTACTTGAAGAGGAGATGGACTACATTTTCATGGCATCCACAGAATTGACATTGCTCATTGCCAGTTCACCCTCTTTTCATGAGGTTGTCCTTGGTTATTCACACAAATTATAAATCACGATGTTGAACACAGATGCATTAGACACACATACTTCAAATTCATTACCCACACATACTCCATCGATTCAAACAATTACACATTTTTAGTCAATGCTAACTTCCTGCTACGCTCTCCATACTACAAATTATACTACAAAAATTCACTAGAGCTTTGTCTTCACTCGAGGGAAATCAGAACCACCGGCTTTTCCAAGCCTAGTTCCCCCACCGAAACTATGTGCAACGTCGCGAAACGGTGGTGGTCCTGTTCCATCGATCCTTCTAGGACAACACTGCAGGCAACAAGGACGCTTTCTGGCCACCTGTTCGAGGTCCTGAATGTCGTGTACCGATTCTAGAACCTCCTCTAGGTGGATAATGACCGAGTGCTTCAAGCAAAGCTGTCGCCCTGCCCTTCTTGGAATCTGCACCTCGTACATCTTAGGAATGGTGTCAGGATCTTTCAGCCACACCTTTACCTCGATGACCCATCCGTCGCTCGGTGGCATGATCTCCACCAGCTTGCTGCCAAGGCTACTGATGACATGCTTGAGGGCCTCCGGCTCCCAAGCATCCAATAGGAGGCCGTCAAAGCCAAGTTTGGAGAAGAAACGAAGCTTCCCCAAGCGATCATCCCACCCACAGGAGCGATGCCAACGCATGAAGCTCATTTTCTCCCTGCAGCACTCGAAAGAACTGGAAAAATGTAGAACACGCTCGGTGTCTGAGTTGTGCTCGAACCGAACGAAAAAATCGAAAGGCAGCGCGCATACCTCAATCTTGACCTCATTTCGTCTGATCCCAAAACAAGACCTGAAAGCCAAGAGAAACTCTGACAGTGATACGGCAGGACAGACCCCCAGCACAGTGGCCATGAGAGCGTGGTTGTCGAACTGCTGTGCTAGGGCTACCATGCCTAGGGTGCGCGGCAGCACGCAACTTCCCGAGGCTGGTCGCTGGCCAGGATCGCCCGACAGGACACGCTCCGCCGTGCGAGAAGGACTAGCCAGAGGTGAGATATTAGTCTGGGGACGCGAAGCTCTGATGTAGCATCCCATCTGTCTAACATCTGTAATGCTACATGGTCTAATCATAAAATGCTACTTACTACATATAATTGTTGCATCATAATTATATCATGCTCATGTCATCATGCCACCTTGCTTTTGAGCATCATATAAAACCCTTTTCTTTTGGATCTTGTCGCATATGCATTTATCAATTGTATTGGTTCTTAATAAATTGTAGTTGGTTCTTGATAAATGCTTGGTGCCCAAGTTGAGTTGGGGGCATATCTTTGATTTAACTCCACCACCTTTTCTTTGTCACCACCTTATATTCCACCATCCCAAAATACTTGTGGGCTTTTGCATCTTCTCTTTTGGGTATTGTCTATCTCACATATATAAAGATGGGTCCCCTTCTATACCACATGCCCCAATGGTGTTTACTATTGTTTTCACAATATAAATGATGTGGGTCTACATGTGGGAATACTTCTACTTTTTCATATGGTTTACTTCTAAATGAGTGGTCATATCTAAATATAATTGGGACCATATAATTATCTAGTGGCATACACACACTAGCATATCCATTATATTTATCCATGCTTATTTCATCAATTCTTGGACATATGGGGTTAATTCCAACCATGTGTTAATCCCTTGTACATGTATGCTATGTGTGGTACCATGATTTCATGTCACATGAAATAGAAGCCCCACATCCCCATCTTATTCTAGATCTTCTCTTTGATGTTTTTATTTAACCTCTTCAAACCTTTTGCTTGGGCTTGATTCAAATTGAGTGCATGGGTCTAAATGGGGCCATGTGAAATTGTCTTTGTTTTCACATATATAATGTGGCCTATCTAAGGATCATGCATGGCCCATGCAAGGCCTCTCTCTCTTGTTCTTCTATTTTGGTATCTTTTGGGATGTTTGGATGGAGTTGTTTGAAACCATTTGAAACAATGAGCCTAAATAAATGCTTAACCCATTTTTCTTCCACCTTGCAACTCTTTTAGTGGAATTTTTCTCTTTGTGAAGCATACATGGGATATATATCTAGTTTTCACCAAATATTATCATGTGCATGAGAGAATGCCACATGCAAGATCATCTTTTCTCCCACCTCTCTCTCTCCTTTGGTCCTTTTGGTTCTTCCTTGGGCTTAATTCAAACTTCTTGGTATTTCATATCCACTCCAAGAACCCTAGCTTCCCCATCTATCCATCCTAACCTTGTCCATCATATACACATGCATGTGTGCATACATGTGACATCCTTTACTCCCTCACCTCTTTCTTTTTCTAGCTACACCTAGCTATTTCTCTCTCTGTCTCTCTACACCTAACTAAAACCCCAACTCTCACCCCTTTTTCCTTCCTATCCTTGGCTAAGCCTCATCTAACCTTTTGCTAACCTAGACCATCACCACCTGGTCCGGCTCCCCCTTGCAACCTGGGTTTGACCCACTCCCCTTGCTCGACCCAGCCGTAGACATCGAGCCGCCACGCCCTGTTTCTCTTCCTCCCTCTCCATCACGTGCGCGTACACCTGCCCATGCTTTCCTTCTTGGCCACACAAAACCAGCAGTAGAGATGTCCTTCCTCCTCCCCAAGCACTCCCCCATCTCCCTCCCAGATCCAACCCATCGCCCTTCTTCCCCAAGTCCGAGGCAAAACCCTAGCCCCGCCATGCCACCATCCTCCTTGTACCGTCGTTGATCTCCTAGCCTCAAGGCCAAGCGTCCGTGTGCTGGAGCTGCATCGGACGCCGTAGAACTCGCGCGGCCACTTGGACATGAAGGAGCACTCGCAGGACCTCGACACCCTTGCCGTGTACCTCGCCGCCGCCCTGTCCCGTAGGTCACCACCTGTCCTCGTCAAGCCACCGCTCCCGACTCCATCTAGCTCGGCTAGCAGCGTGAGTCCTCGGTGAGAATCTCCTCCCTCCCTTCCTCTTGTCGCCAACTTTCGCTTGCCTCACGCCCTTGCATGAAGCCGCCACGCACATGCCCGCCTCACACTGGCGGGCTTGCCGCCCGCAGCACGCTCGAACAGTAGTAGCAGAAACCCCACATACCCTCTGTTTTCGCCTAGTTTTCGTCGAATCCGAGCCACCTAGGGCTAACCCCAGCATGCGTTGTTGAAGAGGGTATCTCCAGCAACCTCGGGTTTCCAACGATGCCCAAATCCGTCCACCAATGAGCTCGCAATCTTCTGCGGAAATCTGTCAGTTTTCATGTTCATCTTCGGTCAGTAACACTCAGTTTTACAACAGTTTTTCACCTCTGTTCCTGTCATTGCCCCGACGTTCCTGTTGAGCCTTTGTGAGATCCTTCTGAACGAAATTTATAGATCAAGGATCCCTCTTTGTTTTTCATTTTTGCGCCATCCCCAAATTCTGTCCAGATCTTTCTTTTTCTTCTTCTAATCACCAAGTTAGCCAGCCACATTTGGGTGTAATATTAAGTTTCGTCAGACCCACCACCTCCAGAAACTTTTGCTAAAAGTCCCCTGTGATTTTGGAATCCTCACCCCGCCGCCCCTCCACTCCGCCACGTGTAGGACCCCGGCTGGCGCGCCCACGTAGTGGCCCCGCGATACGTTGGCCCACCCGTCCGTCTCTGCGGTTGGGTGAACCCGCGGTGAGAAAAGCCTCGCGTAGAGCCGCTGCCCAACATGCCGTTGAGTCAGCGTGGGACCCTGTGCATCAGTGACTCGGGCTAGTCCCACCTGAGTACAAAAAGTTTCTGTGGGCCTTTCCAAAATAAAAATAATTCCAGAAAAGTGCATATTTGTTTTAATATCCAGAAATTAATAACTTTTAATTAATAAATCGAAATAATACAAATGATATATGTTTTTGAATCAGAAAAATGTGAGGATTTCAAATATGCCATTCAAAATAATGTTTGAATTATTTAAATTTTCGAAAATGTTTAATTGCAATAAAATGCCTTTTCTCAATTAATTAATAACTTTAATTCTATAACTCCAAATTTGACAAATAATATGTCTAAATCGATCAGCGCGACGAGCCTGTTCTGTTTATGCATTCCATGTTCTGAATTGCAGCATGCATCATATATCTATATTAAAAATCAGAACTGTTTATGGTAATAAAACTTGACCAAATAAACAATGAAATGATTAATTCTTGTCCCCACCCCTCACCTTGCCATGCTACATTATTCCCATGTAAATTGTGCATCATTCATCATGGCATTCTTGGTTGCTTGTCGCACTTTATTTATATGCTTGTGCACTTTATTTATGTTGGCCATTGTTTGTTTGGTTCTTTTATTCGAATAGACGCCGAGCAGGGGAATTATCAGAAATCCCAGGAGTACTCCCCAGATCCATCTCTCGCTTCAACTGAGCTGCCAGACAAGCACTACCACATGCTTGCATACATATAGTACCTATTGCTTCTATCTTATTCTTGCATCATTGAGTCGTGATTGCATTAAATTGAATCCCAAGTACTGCATAGCCTTTACTTTTAAACCCCACCGAAGCTTGTTCCTCCATCCTATGAGCCATTACTATAGGAGTTGTTTGAGCCATGTGAGTCGTAGAAACAGAATGTGTAGGGTATGTGGGTGTCTGATGGATAACGAGGTACCTAAACAACTTAACCTGAGTAGTAATGGGATAACTAATGAAAGAGGCACCGGTGAGCAATATCTGTTGTTTGGTTTTCATGCTCACTTGTGTCCCGTAGGACCCCGAGTACTTGATACCTGTTCCTTGAATATTCACACTATCAACATACGGGAGACTCTATGAATCCCCCTTTGCAAGAGCTTGATTTGCACTTTATTTCTTGGGGCCACAAAGTAGTTTGGGGCTTTATTACTATTATGTACTTATGCCATGTTTACCGCTTTATTTATGAATGTGCATGGAGCATCTGTACTGTTTAAGAATGCGGAATGTTTTCGTGGTATCGACAAGCCCAGTCACATTTTCGGGTTCCCAGTCATTTACATCCATTGTCGCAAACCCTGGATCCGTCTCGGAGACGGCCAACTTCGTTGCGGGTAGCTTATTAGGGTGGCCCCCTAAAATGAATTATGAATCATGTGATTGCTTTGTCGTGAAAGCCTCGTTGGGTTTTGATTTGGTTTTTCCAAGGCCGATCGTGTGTGTGTGTTGCTATTTGTGCACCCCTGCAGGGTAAATCTTTCTGAAAGCCGTGTCCACGGTTATGGACGACTTGGAGCACAGTTTCTCGATCATAGACAAGTATAACTAAAGTACCGCTTTTAATTTGACTAAATATCTATCTAGTAACTAGTGCAATACTCATGGAATGGTTAATAAAACTGCCAACGGATGGGTTGTTCGTCCGCTTTCTCGTTGGTAAGAGAGAAGGGGGATGGATTTGTTACTCCATACTATTGTAACTGCTGTTTCTAATTGACGAACATCCGCCTATCTTTGGTTGGGCGGATGGTCAGCGAGTATCTATAGACTTGTTAGTTATTATCTTTTGCTGCAATTGTGTCACCCCAGGTATATGTCCCCTTTAGAGGCATAAAGACTTGCTGAGTACACCTAGGGTCTCACACGATAAATTGTTTGATTCAGATGAACAGGTGTATTCGCAAGATAGATACTAGGTGGAGGAGACAGATGATGTTGGCAACGATCACTCGGTGTAGAGATTTCGGAGATGGGGATCCGTGAGATCTGTGGGCGGGATGTGCTTATTTATGTGGCATCTTATGCCGATTTGCTTCTTGTCCATACTCGGATCTTGTTTCCCACTTCCGCTTGATACTCTGTTGATTGATGTATGAGGAGCTATCCTACACTACTATATCTCTCTAGGATATTTGGATCTTGCCGTATGGCGTTGCAATATTTCTATTTCTTTTAGATGGTATGGCTCCGAGAACTATTGTAAGGTAGCTTGCATACATACTCACTTGTGTATGTATTTGATCTCTTCGCCTGTTGCCTACGTCGCTCGCTCTGGTCCCGATGTTCTTGGAAGTGGTTAGGACGGTCGACGGGCCTACACGTGGGTGGCCCTGGCCCCCCGCTGTAAAACCCTTAACCACTTTTGGTTCATCCAGGCTTGAACTTAGAGCGTAGGGTCCGAGGTTGTTACAATTGGTATCAGAGCCATCCCGCCCTTCAGGGTCTCAGCCAAATGGTCGTTGTCAGTCTAGCAAATATTTTGGTAGCTATGTATACTAGGGAAAAACAAAACATGAGAGTAGGACTGCTTCCATTTTTCTTCTTACACACCCACCCACCCTTTTCTGGTAAGGAAGTGTAACGTTTTCAATCCTCTTCTAAAATTCAAACTAGGATTCACGTGTTCTGGGTTCCGTAGTACCATAGGTTGTGTGAGTGTGTGTGTGTAATTCCTTGTCTATCTGTTGCATCCAACTTGTTATCGCTATCTGCCTTTTGGTTATCAACTGTTGGTACATTCCATACCGACAGGTTTTTGTAAACCGACGCGATCTATCTGATTCGTTGTATACCGACGCGATCTGTCTTACTCTTTGTTATCCGACGCTATCTTGTTAGGGGTGTTTGTTTTCCGTAGTTGCTAATCTTTAGGTTCATCTTAAGAAGGAAGGAAGTTGGGATATGTGTTTTACTTATTCATGTGCGGAGTAATGATTTGAGTGCGGGATGGAGTCGCGACCATACCACTACTTTTATCATTCGCTCTTGTATATTGAATTGGTAGAGTTACTAATCTTGATTCGTTAAGTGGTTTTGTGCATATAGTGGTATTTTAATGCCGAAATTTGCGAATTTTTTCTTTGATAGCTTTGTGTACCACACTCCTTGTTCAGTCGTGTGCGATATGCTTAATATCTTCTAGGTGCTTTGAACTTTGTTGATATTTTAATATCATCTTAGTAATCTGTATCCTTTAATCTTGGTTAATTCCATTTTGGTACTATTGTGGATTATTATTATTCTCCATTATAGTACTGACTTGAGTTTTATATCAATCACAGGATGGCACCACCACGCCGTACTGAGGAGGACATACCACCTGAACTGGGGGCTGTGTTGGCAAGTATTGCTAATGCCTTGGGAACAATGCAACAGAACCAGCAAAGCTTTGAAGAAAGTGTCAGGAGGAATGAGTTTGTTCCGCTACCTCCACCTCCCAAGCAAGGAGACATCAAGGGCTTTCTGAAGTTTAACCCGTGCCACTTTGAGGTGTCGGATCAGCCACTGGATGCTGGTGATTTGCTTCATGAGATGTCAAGGTTGCTGATGACTGCTGATGTTCCTGAGCAAGAATGGGTAAAACGTGCCACTCACCTTCTGAAGGGAGACACAGCTCTATGGTGGGAGAATTACCTGAAGGCAAACCACTCTAGTTTTCAGCCTACTTGGGAGCAGTTCACTGGGGCTTTCAAAGAGCAATACCTGTCAGAAATTGTCATGGAAAGGATGAAGGAAGTTTTTCTCAACCTCAAGCAGGGCAATGACAATATCAATACCTATATCAGAAACTTCATGAATCTTTCTCGGTATGGTGGCGATGAGATCTCTGATGACAAGAAGAAGCAAAAGAGGTTCAGGCAAGGGCTCAATGCATCTATCAAATATGCAATCACTCATGCAAGGCCGGGGTCTTTTGTAGAACTCCAACATACAGCTCTATAGGAAGAAGCCAGTAGGCAAGTGTTCGAGGAGTCCAAGAAACACAGCCGTGAAGCAGCAAGCTCTTCAGCTATGACAACTCCTTCTAAGCACCGTGTGTGGGTTCCTAACACCCCACCGCCGCTCCTGGCTCCACCAAGACCTCCAAGCTACGCGGCAAGGCCACCAAACTCCTTCACTGCTGCTCCTAGGGCTACAACCACAACTACCCTAGAGCGCCTGGCGGAGTCCCTGGCTACACTGCTCCACGTCCACCTGGTGCTTGTTACACTTGTGGGAACACTGGGCATCAACACTGGAGTTGTCCCATGAACAACAAAGCTCTTCCTCCACCACCTCCAAGACCTGTAGCAAGTTCTTCTATGGTTCGTGCTCCTCCACCTCGGGCTCTCAACATCAACACCAAGACCGGGTCCACTGTTGCTCGTGCCAACTGTGTCAACGTCGCTCAAGCCGAGCATGCACCTAGAGTTGTGCTAGGTACGCTTTCTGTTAACTCAGTCCATGCACGAGTTTTATTTGATTCTGGAGCATCCCATTCATTTGTATCCTTCAAGTTTGCTCAAGAGAATGTGTTGTCATCTGATTCATTGCCTAAAAAGCCGATGGTCCTTTCTCCTGGGGCAAGGATGTTAACTTCCAAGATCAGTTATGACAATCAGGTTCAAATTGGGGATTCTTTCTTTCCGGCCTCTTTGATTATTCTGGGCAACTTGGATATTGATATCATTTTAGGCATGGATTGGCTAGCTGCAAATAAAGCTGTGATTGATTGTGCTGAACATTCGGTTTCTCTGAAAATTCCTGAAGGCCATATAGTCTATTCTCCAAGTCTGACTCCTGCAATTCAGCTCTTCTCTTTGTCTGCTCTGAATGATGATGCTATGGATGCTATTCAGAGTGTTCCGGTGGTCTGTGAGTTCCCAGATGTTTTTCCTGAAGAGTTACCAGGTATGCCTCCTGACCGAGAGGTCGAGTTTGTGATTGAGCTTGAACCTGGAACCGCTCCTATCTCCAAGCGGCCTTATAAAATGGGTCCTGCTGAGTTGGCTGAACTCAAACATCAGCTTGATGAACAAGAGAAGTTGGGTTTCATTCAGCATAGCACTTCCTCGTGGGGCAGCCCAACAATCTTTGTGAAGAAGCGAGACCGGACTGATAGACTTTGTGTTGACTATCGGGCTCTCAATGCTAAAACCATCAAGAATAAATATCCCCTTCCGCGGATTAATGATCTCTTCGATCAGCTAGTTGGAGCTGTGGTATTCTCTAAGCTTGACTTGAGAAGTGGATACCATCAAATCAAGATTCTTAAGGAAGATGTTCCCAAAACAGCTTTCACCACCCGCTATGGCATGTATGAGTACACGGTCATGTCCTTCGGTCTCACCAACGCACCTGCCACCTTCTCGAGGCTTATGAACTCGGTTTTCATGGAGTATCTTGATAAGTTCATCGTGGTCTATCTGGATGATATTCTAGTCTATTCTAAGTCAAAGGAAGAACATGAAGAACACCTTCGGTATGTCCTAAACAAGCTTCGTGAGAACCGCCTGTATGCAAAGTTCTCCAAGTGTGAATTCTGGCTGCCTGAAGTCACCTATCTGGGTCACATCATCTCTGCTAAGGGCATTGTCGTCAACCTAGAAACTGTTCGGACAATTGTTGAGTGGCTTCCACCCAAAAATGTCAAAGAAGTCCGGAGTTTCCTTGGTTTGGCTAGTTATTGCCGTCGTTTCGTTCAGAACTTCTCGAAGATTGCGAAGCCTCTTACCGATCTCCTCGAGAAAGGCAAGAAATACCTTTGGTCTCCTGCATGTCAAGCAAGCTTTGAAACCCTCAAAGAGAAGCTCACTTCCACTCCAGTCTTGATTCCTCCAGATACATCAAAGCCTTTCCAGATATTCTGTGACGCCTCTTTGCAAGGATTGGGTGCGGTCCTTATGCAAGAAAAACAAGTTGTTGCTTATGCCTCTCGACAGTTGAAGACGCATGAGATCAACTATCCTACACATGACCTCGAACTCGTAGCAGTTGTCTTTGCTTTGAAAGTATGGAGGCACTACTTGCTTGGCAACCGTTGTGAGATCTTTTCTGACCACAAAAGCCTGGAGTATATCTTCACTCAGCCGGACCTCAACCTTCACCAAAGGAGATGGATTGAAAACATCAACGACTTTGATCTTTCCATCAACTACACTCCGGGCAAAGCTAATGTGCTGGCCGATGCTCTCATCCGAAAAGCTTATGTCAACAACCTCATGGTGGAAGAACAACAACCTCTCTTGTGCGAGGAATTCCGCCAGCTCAACCTTGAAATTGTGGATCAAGGGTATCTTCTGAATCTTCTGGTAACCCCTCTCTTGGAAGAAAAAGTTTGCTCCATTCAACTTGGTGACCCTTACACTAAAAACATCATCTCCAAGATTCAGCTTCTGAAGTATGAACCTTTCCACCTTGACGACCAAGGCACTTTATTCTTTAAGCACCGGATGTTCGTTCTGAAGTACCCAAGTTTGAGAGAGCAAGTTCTCAAAGAAGCTCATGATTCTGTTCTTTCTATCCACCCTGGCAGCACTAAGATGTACATGGACCTGAAAACACAGTATTGGTGGTCGGGGTTGAAACGATATTGTGCCAAGTATGTCTCGGAGTGTGATGTCTGCCATAGAGTTAAAGCTGTCCATCAGAAACCTTCCGGCCTTCTACAGCCATTGAAGCCTCCGGAATGGAAATGGGAGAAAGTAGAGATGGACTTCATAACTGGTTTCCCAAGGTCGCAGAAAGGCAACAATGCAATCTTTGTTGTCATCGAGAGGCTTTCTAAAGTGGCTCACTTCTTTCCCGTCAAGGAAACAATTTCTGCAATTCATTTGGCTGAGCTCTATATCAACAGAATTGTCTCTCTGTATGGGGTTCCTCATGATATCAGCTCAGACCGTGGGAGCATCTTCACTTCCAAGTTCTGGGGAAGTTTCCAAAATGCTTTGGGAACAAAGTTGAACTTCAGCACTGCCTATCACCCTTAGTTGCATGGACAAGTTGAAAGGATCAATCAGATTCTGGAAGATATGCTCCGTGCTTGCGTCATCTCTTTCAGCATGAAGTGGGAAGAATGTCTTCCTTATGCTGAGTTCTCTTACAACAATAGCTTCCAGAAGAGTCTAAAGATGGCACCATTTGAGGTTCTCTTTGGCCGCAAATGCAAAACTCCGATTGGTTGGTCGGGCGCAGGTGAAAGAACATTTTTCGGCCCCGACATTGTAACTCAAGCGGAGGAGAAGGTTCACATCATTCTTGAAAACCTGAAGGTTGCTCAAAGTCGCCAGAAGAGCAACTATGACAGAAAGCACACGGACATGGAGTATGTCCCTGGTGATCTCGTTTACCTTCGTGTCACTCCCATGAGAGGCACGCACCGGTTTGGTATCAAAGGGAAGCTGGCTTCTAGATACATCGGTCCTTTCAAAATTCGTGGAAGAAGAGGAGAAGTTTCTTATGCTCTTGACCTCCCTAAAAAACTCAAGGTCCATGATGTTTTCCATATCTCTCAACTCAAGAAGTGCTTCAAGGATCCCGGTAGGACCTTGGACCATGAACTCATCAATCTCCAAGAAGATCTATCTTATCAAGAACACCCTACAAAAATCCTAGAAGTTGCAGAAAGAAAGACTCGCAACAAGTCTATCAAGTTCTGCAAGGTGCAGTGGTCGCACCATTCCGTTGATGAAGCCACTTGGGAACGCGAGGATGAGCTCCGTGCCAAGTATCATACCCTCTTCGTGTCTTCTTCTTCTTCCTAGAATCTCGGGGTGAGATTCCTATTTAGTGGGGGAGAGTTGTAGCATCCCATCTGTCTAACATCTGTAATGCTACATGGTTTAATAATAAAATGCTACTTACTACATATAATTGTTGCATCATAATTATATCATGCTCATGTCATCATGCCACCTTGCTTTTGAGCATCATATTAAACCCTTTTCTTTTGGATCTTGTCTCATATGCATTTATCAATTGTATTGGTTCTTAATAAATTGTAGTTAGTTCTTGATAAATGCTTGGTTCCCAAGTTGAGTTGGGGGCATATCTTTGATTTAACTCCACCACCTTTTCTTTGTCACCACCTTATATTCCACCATCCCAAAATACTTGTGGGCTTTTGCATCTTCTCTTTTGGGTATTGTCTATCTCACATATATAAAGATGGGTCCCCTTCTATACCACATGCCCCAATGGTGTTTACTATTGTTTTCACAATATAAATGATGTGGGTCTACATGTGGGAATACTTCTACTTTTTCATATGGTTTACTTCTAAATGAGTGGGCATATCTAAATATAATTGGGACCATATAATTATCTAGTGGCATACACACACTAGCATATCCATTATATTTATTCATGCTTATTTCATGAATTCTTGGACATATGGGGTTAATTCCAACCATGTGTTAATCCCTTGTACATGTATGCTATGTGTGGTACCATGATTTCATGTCGCATGAAATAGAAGCCCCACATCCCCATCTTATTCTAGATCTTCTATTTGATGTTTTTATTTAACCTCTTCAAACCTTTTGCTTGGGCTTGATTCAAATTGAGTGCATGGGTCTAAATGGGGCCATGTGAGATTGTCTTTGTTTTCACGAATATAATGTGGCCTATCTAAGGATCATGCATGGCCCATGCAAGGCCTCTCTCTCTTGTTCTTCAATTTTGGTATCTTTTGGGATGTTTGGATGGAGTTGTTTGAAACCATTTGAAACAATGAGCCCAAATAAATGCTTAACCCATTTTTCTTCCACCTTGCAACTCTTTTAGTGGAATTTATCTTTGTCAAGCATACATGGGATATATATCTAGTTTTCACCAAATATTCTCATGTGCATGAGAGAACGCCACATGCAAGATCATCTTTTCTCCCACCTCTCTCTCTCCTTTGGTCCTTTTGATTCTTCCTTGGGCTTAATTCAAACTTCTTGGTATTTCATATCCACTCCAAGAACCCTAGCTTCCCCATCTATCCATCCTAACCTTGTCCATCATATACACATGCATGTGTGCATACATCTGACATCCTTTACTCCCTCACCTCTTTCCTTTTCTAGCTACACCTAGCTATTTCTCTCTCTCTACACCTAACTAAAACCCCAACTCTCACCCCTTTTTCCTTCCTAGCCTCGGCTAAGCCTCATCTAACCTTTTGCTAACCTAGACCATCACCACCTGGTCCGGCTCCCCCTTGCAACCTGGGTTTGACCCACTCCCCTTGCTCGACCCAGCCGTAGACATCGAGCCGCCATGCCCTATTTCTCTTCCTCCCTCTCCATCACGTGCGCGTACACCTGCCCATGCTTTCCTTCTTGGCCACACAAAACCAGTAGTAGAGATGTCCTTCCTCCTCCCCAAGCACTCCCCCATCTCCCTCCCAGATCCAACCCATCGCCCTTCTTCCCCAAGTCCGAGGCAAAACCCTAGCCCCGCCATGCCACCATCCTCCTTGTACCGCCGTTGATCTCCTAGCCTCAAGGCCAAGAGTCCGTGTGCTGGAGCTGCACCGGACGCCGTAGAACTCACGCAGCCACCTGGACACGAAGGAGCACTCGCAGGACCTCGACACCCTTGCCGTGTACCTCGCCGCCGCCCTGTCCCGCAGGTCACCGCCCATCCTCGTCAAACCAGCGCTCCCGACTCCATCTAGCTCGGCTAGCAGCGTGAGTCCTCGGTGAGAATCTCCTCCCTCCCTTCCTCTTGTCGCCAACTTTCGCTTGCCTCACGCCCTTGCACGAAGCCACCGCGCACATGCCCGCCTCACACCGGCGGACTTGCCACCCGCAGCACGCTCAAACAGTAGTAGCAGAAACCCCACATACCCTCTGTTTTCGCCTAGTTTTCATCGAATCCGAGCCACCTAGGGCTAACCCCAGCACGCGCCGTTGAAGAGGGTATCTCCAGCAACCTTCTGCGGAAATCTGTCAGTTTTCATGTTCATCTTCGGTCAGTAACACTCAGTTTTACAACAGTTTTTCACCTCTGTTCCTGTCGTTGCCCCGGCATTCCTGTTGACCCTTTGTGAGATCCTTCTGAACGAAATTTATAGATCAAGGATCCCTCTTTGTTTTTCATTTTTGCGCCATCCCCAAATTCTGTCCAGATCTTTCTTTTTCTTCTTCTAATCACCAAGTTAGCCAGCCACATTTGGGTGTAATATTCAGTTTCGTCAGACCCACCACCTCTAGAAACTTTTGCTAAAAGGCCCCTGTGATTTCGGAATCCTCACCCCGCCGCCCCTCCACTCCGCCACGTGTCCGAGCCCGGCTGGCGCGCCCGCGCAGTGGCCCCGCGATACGCTGGCCCCCCCGTCCGTCTGTGCGGCTGGGTGAACCCGCGGTGAGAAAAGCCCCGCGTAGAGACGCTGCCCCACCTGCCGCTGAGTCAGCGTGGGACCCTGCGCGTCAGTGACTCGGGCTAGTCCCACCTGAGTACAAAAAGTTTCTGTGAGCCTTTCCAAAATAAAAATAATTCCAGAAAAGTGCATATTTGTTTTAATATCCAGAAATTAATAACTTTTAATTAATAAATCGAAATAATACAAATGATATATGTTTTGAATCAGAAAAATGTGAGGATTTCAAATATGCCATTCAAAATAATGTTTGACTAATTTAAATTTTCGAAAATGTTTAATTGCAATAAAATGCCTTTTCTCAATTAATTAATAACTTTAATTCTATAACTCCAAATTTGACAAATAATATGTCTAAATCGATCAGCGCGACGAGCCTGTTCTTTTTATGCATTCCATGTTCTGAATTGCAGCATGCATCATATATCTATATTAAAAATCAGAACTGTTTATGGTAATAAAACTTGACCAAATAAACAATGAAATGATTAATTCTTGTCCCCACCCCTCACCTTGCCTGCTACATTATTCCCATGTAAATTGTGCATCATTCATCATGACATGCTTGGTTGCTTGTCGCACTTTATTTATATGCTTGTGCACTTTAGTTATGTTGGCCCTTGTTTGTTTGGTTCTTTTATTCGAATAGACGCCGAGCAGGGGAATTATCAGGAATCCCAAGAGTACTGTCCAGATCCATCTCTCGCTTCAACTGAGCTGCCAGGCAAGCACTACCACATGCTTGCATACATATAGTACCTATTGCTTCTATCTTATTCTTGCATCATTGAGTCGCGATTGCATTAAATTGAATCCCAAGTACTGCATAGCCTTTACTTTTAAACCCCACCGAAGCTTGTTCCTCCATCCTATGAGCCATTACTATAGGAGTTGTTTGAGCCATGTGAGTCGTAGAAACAGAATGTGTAGGGTATGTGGGTGTCTGATGGATAACGAGGTACCTAAACAACTTAACCTGAGTAGTAATGGGATAACTAATGAAAGAGGCACCGGTGAGCAATATCTGTTGTTTGGTTTTCATGCTCACTTGTGTCCCGTAGGACCCCGAGTACTTGATACCTGTTCCTTGAATATTCGCACTATCCACATACAGGAGACTCTATGAATCCCCCTTTGCAAGAGCTTGATTTGCACTTTATTTCTTGGGGCCACAAAGTAGTTTGGGGCTTTATTACTATTATGTACTTATGCCATGTTTACCGCTTTATTTATGATTGTGCATGGAGCATCTGTACTATTTAAGAATGCGGAATGTTTTCACGGTATCGACAAGCCTAGTCATATTTTTCGGTTCCCAGTCGTTTACAGCCATTGTCGCAAACCCTGGGTCCATCTCGGAGCTGGCCAGCTTCGTTGCGGGTAGCTTATTGGGGTGGCCCCCTAAAATGAATTATGAATCCTGTGATTGCTTTGTCGTGAAAGCCTCGTTGGGTTTTGATTCGGTTTTTTTGAGGTCGATCGTGTATGTGTTGCTATCTGTGCACCCCTGCAGGGTAAATCTTTCTGAAAGCCGTGTCCGTGGTTATGGACGACTTGGAGCACAGTTTCTCGATCATAGACAAGTATAACTAAAGTACCGCTTTTCATTTGACTAAATATCTGTCTAGTAACTAGTGCAAAACTCATGGAATGGTTAATAAAACTGCCAACGGATGGGTTGTTCGTCCGCTTTCTCGTTGGTAAGCGAGAAGGAGGATGGATCTGTTACTCCATACTGTTATAACTGTTGTTTCTAATTGACGGACATCCGCCTATCTTTGGTTGGGTGGATAGTCAGCGAGTATCTATAGACTTGTTAGTTATTATCTTTTGCTGCAATTGCGTCACCCCAGGTATATGTCCCCTTTAGAGGCATAAAGACTTGGTGACTACCCCTAGGGTCTCACATGATAAATTGTTTGATTTAGATGAACAGGTGTATTCGCAAGATGGATACTGGGTGGAGGAGACAGATGATGTTCGCAACGATCACTCGGTGTAGAGATTCTGGGGATGGGGATCCGTGAGATCTGTGGGCAGGATGTGCTTATTTATGTAGCATCTTATGCCGATTTCCTTCTTGTCCGTACTCGGATCTTGTTTCCCGCCTCCGCTTGATACTCTGCTGATTGATGTATGAGGAGCTATCCTACACTACTATATCTATCTAGGATATTTGGATCTTGCCGTATGGCGTTGCAATATTTCTATTTGTTTTAGATGGTTTGGCTTTGAGAACTGTTGTAAGGTAGCTTGCATACATACTCACTTGTGTATGTATTTGATCTCTTCGCATGTTGCCTACGTCACTCGCTCTGGTCCTGATGTTCTTGGAAGTGGTTAGGACGGTCGACGGGCCTACACGTGGGTGGCCCTGGTTCATCTAGGCTTGAACTTAGAGCGTAGGGTCCGAGGTTGTTACATCTGATACGGCAGACGATGCAACGACGACGGCTGAGAGCTTCGATTAGGGGCGTGGGAGGTTGACCGGACATGGTGGGGAGGCAAATTAGAGCAAGTGTAAGCTCCGATCTGAGACGAGCAGCCAAAGTTGAGCAAAGGTTATGGGGAGGGGAGCAGGGGAGAAGAGCATAGCAGAGCAAAGAAATAGATTTGGTCCACGTAGGGGTAAACTAGTCCATGACCGCAAAAGATAACGGGGAATACTGATAGGGCGGGCCGAGAAGAGTTGAACTAACAGCAGTATTTGAGTTAACCATTTTTCGTCTGGTTAAAATGACCATTTGGCTGTTAGATTTGTATTCACCCCCATTTGGCCTTTTCTGGAGAATTGGCGATTCTACTACAGCCCCTCCGCGAGATTGAAGCCAACTCGGGTATCGGGATGCACTCGCCCGGGAACTTTCGGGCCCCAAACCAACAAGCCCGTGAGGATAACTCTTCTTTAGGCAAGCTGCTGCCTGACAAGGAAACTTTGGAGCACGACGAGGAAACTGTGGATCCTGACAAGGCAACTTGTGCCCGACTGAGCAACTTTGGTGCCCGATGAGAAAAATTTGGAGCTCGGCGAGGCAACTTTGCTAGGTCATTTGGACGGCGCTGCCTAAAAGTTTCCATTAGATCTGGATGGATCTGACAATATCGGACATGTTTTTGTTTAACGTTTTTCCGACATTCTGGCTGGCATATAAGCATAGGAACGCCATCTATATTAGATTAGACCACGCTTAAGATAAACCCTAGTTCTTGGAGTTGCTAAGTGCAAACCATTAAATCCTACTACACCAATTCGTATCGATCTGGTGTATTTGCTACTATGAATCATGTGTGATTAGTTGATCCATTGAGATTTAGCCAATTGCATGTTTCATGTGATCTGTTGTTCCATTGGGAAATAGAATATTGCAAACCTCTTCATGGTAGGTGGCTATGTGCGCAAGTGTGTGAAGTTGCGAATATCTACAAGGGTTGAGAGATGTTGCATTGGCATCAGGGATGGATCGAGAGGTTTGTGGGCGGCATACAAGTTATCTCCACCCACTATCATCATGCATCCACCTTGCTTACTAAGAAGATCGGGCCACCCCTTATCAACCACATAATGGAGTAGTTTCTTCCAATCATGGGTAGAATTTGTTTGGTGGGGGGAATGCACAAAAAGGCCGAATTAAAAATATGTTTGGCTATTCTCCATGGGTTATGCTACATGACTATTCTCCATGGGTTATACTCCATGGGTTGCGGTCAGCAGTCCCCTGACACCGAAAAGGACGAGTTAATGTTTTGGGCTAAAGAGGGGTCGAATGGGCTAGCTTTCATCTCCTCGTTAGTAAAAATTGCATTGTACTAGTCCTCAAAAAACAATTGCATTGTACTATGATCGACCTGATTAAAAAAATATCCCGTGCCAAAACTAGAGGTGGAAAAAGCGATAATTATTTTGACAAATATTCATGCAAAAAGTTAAAAGAACCATGGACACACACTCCGCCCGTGCCAAAACTAGACTGATACCCTATGACTTCACTTGGTGAAATCATGTTGTATCTTTACCCCTAGCATATCTGTCCAAAACACATATAGTGGTTCCGATGACAGAAAGGAAAAAGTTCTAGTGAAAATAACAGGCATCAACGATAGAAAATTTTACAGATCCAGTAGCATTTGAAAGATTCAGTAGTACATAATAAGACTGGAAAAGTATCTGAAAGGTTCCCGGTTCACATTTAGTAGCACTTGATAGATTCAACAACAATTCAAAGTGATTGATTCAACGGTGGCAGGAAATGCCAAAAGAATTGATAGATTCAACAATGCAGACATTGAAATTCAATAGTGGTACAATAATGCAGCAAGTACAAGTTTCAAAAGGAAAGCGAGACCATGCATATTCTCCACTCGATCTGAACAAGTCCCAATACATTGCTTTTACTACAAAATAGATTAGAAGTAGCCACTACATGTCCCATCATACAAAAATACTCAGTAGGAATGTAGTACTACACTAAGCTAGGAACCACTACATGTCCCATCATATGTAGAAAACTAGAGAAGGCTTTAGCGTGTCCAAGTGCTGGCCGAGAAGCACGCTTGCTTTCCTGCTTAGGACACGTCTCTCATTTCATTGTCGCCTATCGGCCTCTATGTCATCAACGTACATGTAAAATTCATATGACAAATCAAGAAATTTGGGATCCTTAACTTCCGCAATTCCGATTATGAAGGGAATCTACCACCGGTACAACATTACATACATTCACATTAGGATCACAAAAGGATTAAGATGTGATATCTCACTCTTGAATCTTGTCTGCCGACAGGTTAGTAGTGTGCTAGTATAGCATTAGCCAGCGATGGCCTAATCGTTGTTTCGGATGACCCTGTTACTACAACCTGATTGAAACTAGGGAACAAGACCAATGACCAAAACCTCACCTCGTACCATGGCGATTCGCATGCCATCGACCTGACTGGCCTGACGGATAGGAGAAAGTCTGTGTTTTGCCCATCAATTTGGGCTACGAATAGCTTGCCCTCCTTCCTGATGCCGATGACCTTTACTCTCTACGAGCCCGGTGCAGGCACTGGCATAGACGGGTCCCATTTTTGGGGGTTGTATCTAGGCACCATCATCGAGTGGGCAGATATGAGGTTCTCAATGAACACCATATTAAAGCTAGTGAACTTGCATTATGGTTCTATGCAGACACATCAAAGGTAGTTGCATGCGATCTTGTGGTCATAGACGTCCTTGTCGGAGACGAAAGTCCAGCAGATGTCGTTCGGGTATCTACTACCTTTTTCACTGATGATTTGGCGGTACAGCTCCTTGGAGCATGAGAATAGCTGTATGGCGCTGGTAGTGTCCAGATGCAAAGCTATTTCATTGAAGACGTCTTCACCAACCTTCCTCTAGACGTCGTTTAGTCGGTTGTGCCTCGAACCCACCGACATCACGTCCATGTGGATTGGGGGCAAGGGTGGATCTATGTATGACTGTTGGGCGTATTGAAAGGAGAGGGGTGGCAGCCTAGAAGGAGCGATGTTGCGGATGACATGGCAAGAAAGTTGTGTGAAGTGCGCACTCGAGAAGATCCAAATGCAGCCTGGAGTAGTTAGGGATGGCTCTTTGAACGAGGGGTTTTGCCATCCTCCTTTGGCTGTCTTCAGCTGGGCATAATTACATCAAGGACGCTGACTAAATTTATGGAGTAGGGAGTACTATAGCTACTCCAGACTAGCACGCTGCCATAAGTGTTCTCTCATCACATCAGTTAGAACTGAGAGATGGTTTATTTACTGCTTCCATTTCTATACTACTCCCTCCAGTTCATATTTTCATGGCCTCAACTTTGTCTAGATTGATAGTATGTACTACGTACTCTATATCACATGGATTAGACATTGTAGTTACGTTTTTCCATACTTCATACCAAAATACCAAGATGCAAAACCTCATATGAACTTTCTACAAAGGTACACCTTTGCAAAGTTGGCAAGCCTATTAAAATTTCTGAAACTTCTAGAAAGGCAAGAACCCACGGCCTAAATTGCATCATGCTTGGTGAAATAACATATGTTCCCAGTTCATATTCAACTACATTTCAAAGTGACCAACTGAGCAATACAGACTCTAAAATTCAATAGTAGTACGACGAGAATCAATTCTTGTTTTAGACCTAAAATCCTTGGCACAGGATCAGTCCCTTTTCTACAAACACACTCGATTAAACTAACGATCATGTCTGCTTTTCTATGCATACCTGCTACTCACATCAATGCCTGTGTGACCCACATATGTAACCCAAAATGCCCCAAGCCTCATCTACATTGCAACAAGGCCATGTTTCAAAAGAAGAGCAAGACCATCTATTGACCTCTATCTAAACAAGTACCTGTACATCAGTATTAGTTCTACAAAATACTGATGTGGTAACGACCTACCAATATGTTGAGGGCAAACCTATAGTGTGGCCCGATATTTCACGAATCCCTTTCAAATCGAGGGTGGAGTGCGGGGGAAGGAGAGGCATATGAACTCGACGAACTCATGCACGAAGAACACACTGAACACACTCACGGAAAAGTACGATACACACCAATATCTCACGCCGACGGTGACCGGTCCGGTGCAATCCCTAGGATTGGCATTGGGCGGAGGACTCTATCTCGAACCGACACGGCGAGTAGGGAGACTCGGTGAGATCTTGACGTCTAGGCAAAGGGACTCCGATGCCTAGGCCTTGTACAACGCGGAGGCACGATGCAAACTCCAACGAGGTTTGTGATATTTGGTGCTCCTTTGTCAAAGGAACATGAGGCAAGGACTAGCTAGATCCACAAGGGGTTTCCACTAATTCCAAATATCATGCATCGGGTTTATAATAGAGGTGGGGGCTATATATATGCCAGCCACTAAGTCAGGGGTACTTTAGGGATAAAAGGTAAGTTCTGGGCGGACTAAGGGGTACATGGGCCGAAGGCCCAATGACTTTTACATGCCTGGCGACGCTCAGCCCGGAGATTCTAGTGTGGTGGACCAAAGACTCCGGTGTCTTCAACCGGAGACTTTGGCGGGACCGGAGACTCTGGTGTACGCAGGCTGGAGACTCCGGTCTGAGCAGCTCCTTCTTCTTGACCTGGTCCTTGCACTTCATCCATAGGATCTTGGTGATGTGTCGGGGCTTCATACCTAAGATTCCATAGTGTATTTGCATAAAGTCACAAGATGAGAGGAGCGAGTTCACCTTAGCTTGGAGTAGCTTTGCTCGTGCAGGAGTCATGGGTCCAATTGGGGGGCTTGGTGGTGTAGATGTAGGAGAGTCCATAGGACGGGCTGCATCAGCTCCCCCCTTGGGAAAGAGTCGTCCTCGACTCTTCATGGTTATCATACTGAACATCTCCATCCTTGACATTGAATGCATTGCTTGCAAGGTACTTGCAGGTCGGAATGTCGATGATGTAGGAATTGTTGTTGATTCTCTTTAGGAAATTGAAGGGACCATCTCCTCAAGGCTTGAGCTTGGAGTCGCGTTCTTTGGGGAAATGGTCCTTTCTTAGGTGTATCCACACGAGGTCACCTTCTTCAAAGATCATCTCCCTCTTGTCCTTGTTTAACCTTGAAGCTTGGCGAAGGACTTGTTTCTTTGTGAAGCTTCTTCATAGCTTGGGAACGCTTGTCAACGTCCATATTGGTGCGCTCATGAAGAGGTAGCAGTAGGATGTCAAGCGTGGTGAGGGGCTCGAAACCATAGATGATCATGAAGGGAATCATCTTGGTTGTTGAGTGCTTGGCACGATTGTAGGCGAACTCAGCATGTGGGATGCATTCCTCCTAATCCTTGAGGTTTTTCTTGATCAACACACGAAGTAGAGTCCTGAGGCTTCGGTTGACAACTTCGGTTTGGCCTGCAGTTTGAGGATTCGATGCGGATGAAAAGAGGAGCTTGACGCCGAGCTTGTCCATGAGGGTCTTCCATAAGTAGGTCATGAATTTGATGTCACGGTCGGAGACGATTGTTCTTGGCACATCGTGGAGACGGACTATTTCCCTGAAAAACAAATTTGCAACATGTGAAGCATCGTCGTCTTATGGCACAGTATGAAGTGTGCCATTTTGGAAAAGCGATCCACGACAACAAATATAGAATCATTCCGATGCTTAGACCTAGGCAATCCTAACACAAAAACCATGTTAATCCTAACACAAAAACCATCTTATGGGGGGTGTCTCTAAGACTCAAGGACATCCATGCAATATGCTATGAAGATCGTGAAACTGACGTCTGGCCTCCTTGCTCTATGGTTGTCCCGCCTTCTCTCCTAAAAAGTGCTTCCTGTCCCTATCCATCTCGAAGCCCACCAGCTCCGAATCACGTCGTCCGTTGCAGCCATCGGGATGCAGGGGAGGTTCGAGGCGCAGGTTCAGAGCAGCCGCCCCCCGCTATCGTGTTTTTTCCATGGAATATTGAATTCAGAAGGTAAATTCTCATCTGAACCTCTAATGGTTCCATTTTGTATAGGGCCTCATATCGTGCTCGGTGAATGTCAGCCTAGATAGTCGGTGTATGTGAGATCCAGGCACATGGCTTAATAGGATTGATAGGATACCCATATCAACAAGTTGCAACTTCTTTTCTGAAAGCTCATTCGAAAAAAACTCTAAGGTTAAGCGTGCTTGGCCTAGAGCAATTCTAGCATGGGTGACCGACCGGGAAGTGGGTAACCGGGTGCGCACGAGTGAGGACAAAGTGCGTAGAAAAGACTAGTGTTGGTCTGTGGGGCCAGTCTAGATATCCTATTAAGCTACCAGGAGTGACACCCCCCGGGCCCAGGAGTGGACGGGGTGTTACAGTGTATCACAAGCTAGGATTGATATTAATTTGAAGCTCTGCCTCTGATTGTTTTGGAGCAACTTCAGCCATTATGGTACCAATTCTCTACCATTCTCCTCCCACTAATGAAGGTTTGTTGTTCCTATGGAAATATGGTCGAACAATCCATACTTGTAGCCACTACTAAGTTGTAGAACTGTGTCAGTAATTGACCAAGTATATGTTTGTAAATTGTTGAGGGCTAACCTCGGGGGTGCCCGATCTTTCACGAATCCCTTTCAAATCGAGGGTGAAGTGCGAGTAAAGGAGAGAGGGGATGAACACGACGAACTCACACACGGAGAACACGATGAACACACATACAAAACCACGATACAAGCCAATAGTTCACGCCAGCGGTGACCGGTTCGGCGCAATCCCTACGATCGGCGTCGGGCGGAGTGCTCTCTCTCAAACCGGCACAGCTAGTAGGGAGTCTCGGTGAGATCTTGACGTCATAGCAAAGGGACTCCGATGTCAAGGCCTTGTACAACGAGAGAGGCAAAATGCAAACTCCAACGAGATTTGTGATATTTGGTGCTCCTCTATCAAAGGAGCATGAGGCAGGAACTAGATAGATCCACAAGGGATGTCTACTAATTCCAAATATTAAGCCTAGGGTCTACAATAGAGGTGGGGGACTATATATAGGCCAGCCACTAACTCAGGGGTACTTTGGGGATAGAAGATAAGTTTTGGGCGGACTAAGGGGTACATGGGCTGAAGGCCCAAAGGCTTTTACATGCCTGGCGACGCTCGGTCCGGAGACTCCGCTATAACAGTCCGGAGACTGCGGTCCAGGCCTGAAATTCCGATCGGTCTCCGGTCGGTCTCCGAAGGGGGTATCAGACTGTCCCCGGGGTCGGTCTGGAGGTTGGTCCAGAGACGGGCCGGAGACTCCAGTGTCTCAGTCCGGAGACTCCAGTGTCTCAGTCCGGAGACTCCAGTCTACTAGGCCGGAGACTCTAGTCTGTTTAGTGCCAGCAGCTTCTTCTTCATGCCCTACTCCTTGTACTCCATCCATGGGGGCTTGGTGATGTGTTAGGGCTTCAAAGCTGAGAATACATAGTGTATTTGCATAAAGTAGCAAGCCATCCAAGGATGTATCAAAGTCACATGAGGAGAGGAGCGAATTCACCTTAGCTTTGAGGAGCTTGGCTCGGGCACGAGTCATGGGTTCACTTGGGGCACTTGGTGGTGTAGATGTAGGAGCATCCGGAGGACGGGCTGCATCAGCTCCCCCCCTTGGGAAAGAGTCATCCTCGACTCTTCATGGTTATCATCTTGAACATCTCCATGGTACGGTGAGAGGTCCTTGACATTGAATGTATTGCTCACAAGGTACTTGGAGTTTTGAATGTCGATGATGTAGACGTTGCTGTTGATTCTCTTGAGGACCTTGAAGGGACCATCTCCTCTTGGTTTGAGCTTGGAATCACGTTCCTTGGGGAAGCGGTCCTTGCTCAAGTGTATCCACACAAGGTCACCTTCTTAAAATATCATCTCCTTCTTGTCCTTGTTTAACCTTGAAGCTTGGCGAAGGACTTGTTGTTCAATCATAGCTCTTGTTACTTCATGAAGCTTCTTCATATCTTAGGCGCGCTTTTCAACGTCCATGTTGGTGCGCTCGTGGATAGGTAGTGGTAGGATGTCGAGTGCGGTGGGGGGTTCGAAGCCATAGACAATCATGAAGGAACTCATATTGGTTGTCGAGTGCTTGGCTCGATTGTAGGCGAACTTGGCATGGGGAATGGATTCCTCCCAATCCTTCCAGTTCTTCTTGATCAACACATGAAGGATAGTCACGAGGCATCTGTTGACGACCTCGGTTTGGCCATCGGTTTGCGGGTGCGATGTGGAAGAGAAGAGTATCTTGACCCCAAGCTTGGCCATGAGGGTCTTCCACAAGTAGCTCATGAATTTGATGTCACGGTTGGATACAATCATTCTTGGCACACCGTGAAGACGGACAATTTCCCTGAAAAATAAATTGGCAATATGTGAAGCATCGTCGGTCTTATGACATGGTATGAAGTGTGCCATTTTTGATAATTGATCCACGACAACAAATATAGAATCATGACCATCCTTAGACGTAGACACTCCTAACATGAAATCCATGCTAATATCTGACCATGGTGCATGAGGAATAGGCAATGGCATATAAAGACCATAAGCGTTAGCTTGCGACTTAGCTTTAACACATGTCGTGCATCATTGAACGTAGCGCTCCACGTCTCGCTTCATCATGGGCAAATAGTAATGAGTGGTGAGCATGTCCAATGTCTTGTCATAGACAAAGTGACCCATGAAGCCTCCACCATGTGATTCTTGGAGAAGCAAAAGTTGATAAGATCACTTCGGAATGCAAAGCTTGTTTTGTTTAAATAGAAAGCCCTTATGCAAATAGAAATCATCAATTCTTTGTCAATGGAGCACTTTGTGAACATTGGTCCAAAGAATGGGTCAGAAGCATATAGAGTTTTGATTTCATCGAGACCCAACATGTTTACTTCAAGACGAGTAAGAAGGCTTGTGTGCTTGCGAGACAAAGCGTCTGCAACTACATTATCTTTGCCCTTCTTATACATGACAAATAAGGAAAAGACTCCACGAACTCAACCAACTTAGCATGTCGCTTACTCTAGTTGGCTTGGCCTTTGAGATATTTCAACGACTCGTGGTCAGAATGTATGATAAATTCCTTAGGACAAAGGTAGTGTTGCCAAACTTGAAGAACACGAACTAAGGCAAAAAGCTCTTTTTCATAAATTGGATAGTTAAGGCAAGCACCATCAAGTTTCTTGCTATGATAGGCAATAGGATGTCTATTTTGCATAAGGACTCCTCCAATACCAATACCACTAGCATCACACTCTATCTCGAAAGTTTTTGTAAAATCCGATAACACGAGAAGAGGTGCTTCGGTAAGCCTCTTTTTGAGTTCATCAAAAGCTCTTTGTTGTGCTTTACCCCACACGAAGGTGACATTCTTTTTGGTCAACTCGTTGAGAGGGCAAGCAATGGTAGAAAAGTCTTTCACAAAGTGACAATAGAAACCGACCAACCCATGAAAACTTCGGATTTCACTTACATTTGTGGGGATGGGCCAATATCGTATGTCCTTTACCTTGGAAACATCAACTTCAATGCCCTTAGAAGACACGACAAATCCAAGAGAAATCAACTTGTCTTTACCAAAAGTGCACTTGGGAAGATTAGCATATAGCTTTTCACATCGAAGGATTTGCAAAACCTCCTTGACATGTGTAACTTGTTCCTCAAGTGACTTGCTATAAACAAGTATATCATCGAAATAGACAATGACACTCTTGCCAATGAGAGAACGCAAAATATGATTCATAAGACGCATGAAGGTTGATGGGGCATTAGTGTTGAGGGCAAACCTCTAGGGTGGCCTGATCTTTCAAGAATCCCTTTCAAATCGAGTGTGGGAAAAGGAGAGGAGGATGAACACGACGAACTCACGCACGAAGAACATGATGAACACACTAACACAAAACCACGATACACACCAATAGCTCACGCCGGCGGTGACTGGTCCGGCGCAATCCCTAGGATAGGCGTCGGGCGGAGGACTCTCTCTCAAACCGGCATGGCGAGTAGAGAGACTCAGTGAGATCTTGACATCTAGGCAAAGGAACTCCGATGCCTAAGCCTTGTACAAAGCGGAGGCACGATGCAAACTCCAACGAGGTTTGTGATATTTGGTGCTCCTTTGTCAAAAGAGCATGATGCAAGAACTAGATAGATCCACAAGGGGTTTCCACTAATTCCAAATATCATGCCTAGGGTTTACAATAGAGGTTGTGGGCCATATATAGGCCAACCACTAAGTTAGTGGTACTTTTGGGATAAAAGGTAAGTTCTGGGCGAACTAAGGGGTACATGGGCCGAAGGCCAAAGGCTTTTACATGCCTATCAACGCTCGGTCCGGAGACTCCGGTGTGGTGGACCGGAGACTCCGGTCTAGGCCGGAGATTCCGGCCGGTCTCCGGTCCATCTCCGGAGTGGCCATCCAAGTGTCCTTGAGCTCGATCTGGCGATCAATCCGGAGATGGGTTGGAGACTCCAGTGTCTTCAGGTCGGAGACTTTGGCGGGACCGGAGACTCCGGTGTGCGTAGGCCGAAGACTCCGGTCTAAGCAGTTCCAACAGCTTCTTCTTCTTGACGTTCTCCTTGCACTTCATCCATAGGAGCTTGGTGATGTGTCAGGGCTTCATAGCTGAGAATGCATAGTGTATTTGCATGAAGTAGCAAGCCATCCATGGATGTGTTCAAGTCACAAGATGAGACGAGCGAGTTCACCTTAGCTTGGAGTAGCTTGGCTTGGGCATGAGTCATGGGTCCACTTCGGGGGGCTTAGTGGTGTAGATGTAGGAGCGTCCATAGGATGGGCTACATCAGCTCCCCCCTTGGGAAAGAGTCGTCCTCGACTCTTTATGGTTATCATCTTGAACATCTCCATGGTAATGTATTGCTTGCAAGGAACTTGGAGGTCGGAATGTCGATGATGTAGGTGTTGTTGTTGATTCACTTTAGGACCTTGAAGGGACCATCTCCTCAAGTCCTGAGCTTGGAGTCGCGCTCTTTGGGGAAACGGTCCTTACTTAGGTGTATCCACACGAGGTCACCTTATTCAAAGATCATCTCCCTCTTGTCCTTGTTTAACCTTGAATCTTCGCAAAGGACTTGTTGCTCGATTGTAGCTCTTGTTTCTTTGTGATGCTTCTTCATAGCTTGGGCGCGCTTGTCAACGTCCATATTGGTGCGCTCATGAAGAGGTAGCAGTAGGATGTCAAGCGTGGTGAGGCGCTCGAAACGATAGATGATCATGAAGGGCCTCATCTTGGTTGTTGAGTGCTTGGCACGGTTGTAGGGGAACTCAGCGTGTGGGATGCATTCCTCCCAATCCTTGAGGTTTTTCTTGATCAACACACGAAGTAGAGTCCCGAGGCTTCGGTTGACAACTTTGGTTTGGCCATCGGTTTGAGGATGCGATGCGGATGAAAAGAGGAGCTTGACGCCGAGCTTGCCATGGGGGTCTTCGATAAGTAGCTCATGAATTTGACATCGTAGTCGAAGACGATTGTTCTTGGCACACTGTGAAGATGGACTATTTCCCTAAAAACAAATTTGCAACATGTGAAGCATCGTCGGTCTTATGGAACAGTATGAAGTGTGCCATTTTGGAAAAGCAATCCACGACAACAAATATAGAATCGTGCCCGTGCTTAGACCTAGGAAATCCTAACACAAAATCCATGCTAATGTTGGACCAAGGTGTATGAGGAATAGGCAAAGGCATATAAAGACCATAAGGGTTAGCTTGCGACTTAGCTTGAACACATGTCGTGCATCATTGAACGTAGCGCTCCACGTCTCGTTTCATCTTGGGCTAATACTAATGAGTGGAGAGCATGTCCAATGTCTAGTCACAGCCAAAGTGACCCATGATGCCTCTGCTGTGAGATTCTTGGAGAAGCAAAAGTTGGAGAGACGACTTCGGAATGCAAAGCTTGTTTTTTTTAAATAGAAAGCCTTATGCAAATAGAAATCATCAACTCCTTTGTCAATGGAGCACTTTGTGAAAATTGGTTCAAAGAAAGGGTCAGAAGCATACAAAGTTTTTATTTCATCAAGACCCAACACCTTGATTTCATGTCTAGTAAGAAGGCTTGTGTGCTTGTGAGACAAAGTGCCCGCAACTACGTTACTTTGCCCTTGTTGTACTTGACAATGTAAGGAAAAGACTTCATAAACTCAACCCACTTAGCGTGTCTCTTGCTCAAGTTTTCTTGGCCTTTGAGATATTTTAACGACTCATGGTCGGAATGTATGATAAATTCTTTAGGCCAGATAGTGTTGCCAAACTTGAAGAACACAAACTAAGGAAAAAAGCTCTTTGTCATAAATTGGATAGTTAAGGTGAGCACCATTAAGTTTGTCGCTATGGTAGGCTATAGGATGTCCGTTTTGCATAAGGACTCCTCCAATGCCAATACTGCTAG
Source organism: Avena eriantha (assembly GCA_910589775.1). Taxonomy (NCBI): domain Eukaryota; kingdom Viridiplantae; phylum Streptophyta; class Magnoliopsida; order Poales; family Poaceae; genus Avena; species Avena eriantha. The sequence goes on along the minus strand of OU342745.1, from coordinate 173,922,073 downwards.
CGTCACACTCTATCTAAATAGTTTTTATGAAATTCGGTAACGCAAGAAGAGGTGCTTCGGTGAGCCTCTTTTTAACTTCATCAAAAGCTTTTTGTTGTGTGTTGCCCCAAACGAAGGTGACATTCTTTTTGGTCAATTCATTTAGAGGACACGCAATGGTTGAAAAGTTTTTCACAAAGCGACGATAGAAACCGGCCAACCCATGAAAACTTCGGAGTTCACTCACCTTTGTTGGTATGGCCAATCTCGTATGTTCTTTACTTTGGAAACATCAACTTCAATGCCCTTCGAAGAAATGACAAATCCAAGAAAAATTAACTTGTCTTTAGCAAAAGTGCACTTGGGAAGATTAGCATATAGCTTTTCATGTCGAAGGATTTGGAAGACTTCCTTGACATGTGTAACATCATCCTCAAGCGACTTTCTATAAACAAGTATATCATAGAAATAGACAACGACACTCTTGCCAATGAGAGAATGCAAAATGTGATTCATAAGGCGCATGAAAGTGTATGGGGCATAGATACGCCAAAGGGCATAACCAACCATTCATAGAGATCAAGTTTGGTCTTGAAGGCAGTTTTCTACTCATCACCTTTCGCCATGCGTATTTGATGGTAACCACTACGGAGATCAATTTTCGAGAAAATAGTGGCTCCACACAACTCGTCAAGCATGTCATCAAGACGTGGTATAGTATGTCGATAACACACGGTGATAGCATTGATTGGACGGTAGTCCATGCATAACCGCAACGTATCATCCATTTTTGGAACAAGAATCACGGGTACCACACTTGGACTAGTGCTAACTTGGATCAAACCTTTGGAGACGAGTTGGTTGATTTGACATTCAATCTCCTTTGTCTCCTCCGAGTTCATGCGGTAAGCGGCGCGGTTTGGAAGTGGTGCACCGGGAATGAGATCAATGCGATGTTCGATGCCGTGAAGAGGAGGTAGTCCATGTGGGATATCTTCGGGGAAAACATCCTTGAATTCCTACAACACAATCATCAAAGATGGAGGAACATTGGTTAATTCATTAGTTCCTTGCGCTAGTCCTTTGCAAATGAGGACATAGTGCAAGATGGATGGGTTGTTCCGCAAATCTCTCATCTCACTTTTGGTGGCAAGGAGAACACTCTTAGTTTTTCCACTCGAGTTTGGCGTGTGGCTCTCACTCACTATGAGGTGGTTCTCTCGCTCACCGCTCTTCTCACAAGGAGGTGTTGTGTTTTTCACCCTCGTTAAAGCCTTTGCATTGTCCGCAATTATTTGGCTAGGAGTTATTGGTAGAAAAACTCATGTCTTGTTGAGCCATTTAAAGGTGTACATGTTGGTTCAACCATCATGTAAAGCAGCCTTGTCGAATTTCCATGGTCGACCAAGCAGCATATGGCAAACCGTCATGGGAACAACATCGCACTCCACCGTGTCTTTGTAAGGACCAATGGCGAAGGTTACGGGCACGGTATGTTTAATCTTCACGGACCCTTGGTCACTTAGCCATTGCACATGGTAGGGGTGCTTGTGCGGATGGAGGGTGAGGTTGAGCTTCTCACACAACTCGGTGCTAGCAAGGTTCTGCCAACTCCCTCCATCGATGATCACTTTGATAGATTTGCCATTGATGCCAGCTCGTGTTTGGAAGATGTTTGATCATTGGTCTTCATGATCTTGTGCTTGAGTGGTCAAGATCCTTGTGACGACAAGCGATGGACTTGTGTCATGTTCACACATGAGGAGTTCTTCGTAATCTTCCACTCGTTGCCTTGCCATCGCTTCCTTGACACGGGCATCAAATTCATCTTCACTCAAGTTCTCTTCCTTGCCATTGTCATGGATAAACAATAATTTCTTGTTTCCACACTCGGCCAACTTGTGTCCTTTGCCTCCACACTTGTAGCATTCACCCTTGAAAGGTGTATCACTCTTTGCTTGTTTGCCACTTGGGGGAGTTTTCCTTGAGGAAGTGTGGGCTTGAAGGAAGGCTTGGATGTACTTTAGGATCTTCCATTAAAGGTTGTTGGCGTAGCGGTTGAAGCTTGCTTGTAGGTGAAATACATCTTGGGCTTGTTGTACTTGATGTTCTCTTGCACTTGACGTTTGACCTTTGTTGCGATGTGCACAAGCTCAACCATGTTGGTGTATGTGATGGATCCCAACATATGGAAACCACCTTTGGTCCACATCATCCCATGATAATCATCACTCCAAAGGTGAACTCCTTCCATGCTTTGCCTTTCGTTGGTTATTATGAGAATGGAATCCTACTTGAGACAAATGCCCATGATGTGACTAGGTCCATGATCATGATGCCAAGAAGATGCAGCAAGGATGGCTCTAGAGCCAAGACACCCAAGCAAGAGGCCTGGAAGAGGAGACGCAAGAAGCTGCTGAGGCAGGACCGGAGTCTCCGGACCAGCAGACCGGAGTCTCCGGTCTACCACACCGAAGTCTCCAGCCCGTCTCCGGACCGAGCCCCGAACCTACGCCTGGGACAGTCTGAGACCTCCTCTGGAGGCGACACCGGAGACAGACCGGAGTCTCCGGACCCCACACCAGTCTCCGGACCAAGCATCATGGTCCTACGCACCTTAAGCTAGGTTTGGCCCATGTAACGCCCCAAACTTCCTGCTTATGCCTATTTTACCCCTAGCTCGTGGCTGGCCTATATATATGCCCCCACCCCCTCCTTGAAACCCTAGAGAGATGATGATGAATTGAGGCATGTGCCAAACCCTAGATGGGAACCCCCTCTCAATAGTAAATCTATGAGTTGTACAAGGCCTTGGAGTCGGTGCCCTTCTCCAAGTTGTCAAGACCCTCCTCAAGTGTTTGGTCTCTCCCTACCAAGGATTCTAGTAGTGCTTGGTCTCTCCCCTTTGGGATTCTACTTGGTTCCTACCCTCTCCTTGATTTGGATTCTACCGTCCGCTTGCTGATCTCTCCTTTGGTGATTCTACCGCAAGGTCTCTCGCCGAGGATTCTATTGGATTGGTTATTCGAACTAACGGGAGCAAATCGAATTGGGTGTGATTTGGCATGTGTTTGTATCTTTACCTTGCATTAGAGTTGTGTTCATCGTGTTTTCTCTCACTTCCGCCTCAAATCCGTGAAGATCGGGCCACTCCAAGGGTAAATCCACAAGGAGACCCATAACAACTGGTATCAGCAGCTTTTGGTTGCCACGGATTTGACTTCGCCCTTTGATTTCCACCATAAACTGAAAAATACCAAAAATATAGCCCCAAATTGCTTTTGGATCGATCTCTTATTCTGGTGAGTTGATTGTGCTTTTAGTCCAATAGAAACTTGTCTTTGGAGTTGGTCTACTTGTGCCTTGCGTTTCCCAGCCCAATTTGGTCAAATTTTTTTGGATTTGAGGGTTCAAGGGCCGAATTTCCGCTGAAGAACACGAGCTATTCGTCGTGCAGACTCTAGACCGGAGTCTCCGGACCGGCAGACCTATAACACCCTCGAATCGGCCCTATGCAAGTTTTAGCCCTTCCCGCCAAACCCGCATAGAAACGATTCAAGGACGCCCACCAGGCATTTTCGTGCGGGTGGAAAACGAAGTAATACCATTACACATTAGTCCTCGATGGGACCCACAGAACAGATATATATACAACAGCGACTCAGTGAGTCAAGCATACAGATATACAAATACGAAGATCCAAATCACCTTGAAAACGATACAGCGTCCGAGTACGGACAAGATGCAAATCGGGCCAAGAGCCCTGAAGAATAACCAATGGCGTCCATAACCTTGCCCAGGCCAAGCCGGAAGGGTAACCCTCCTAACGACGTCGGTCTCAAACCTGCTAAAACAAAAGGGGTGCCGACAAAGGGCAAAGGAAAAAGAGGAGCGTCAGTACTAAGGCCAGTACACAGCGAGGCTAGAATTCGGTGGCTCTCGCCTACATAGGTATGGTGGACTGAAGCGGCAACGCGGCAGCACTAAACAACCTATAGAGACTCAGTAAAACTGGTGGCTATTAGAGAGGGGTAAGAAAGACCTATCCGGATCCTACCTGATACTAACACCAAACATACCCATCCTGGTATTTCCCCCTCGAGACCAAACGAGGAAGTCAGACCAAGGAACTCACACAGTTGGCACTTTTACTCATTCCATTATAGTTGCAACATTTACTAGTCAGATCTAATTGTCCTGAGGAATCCCAAAACCCAGCAGTTGTTGGCACTTTTATCACATTCCATTGGAGTTGCAATACTTACTAGGCAGATATAGTATGACACAGATCACCACAGATCCACCAGTTGTTGGCATTTTTAATATCCATTCCGTTATACTTGAGCTTATTACTAGTCACATATTAGGTCAAGTTTATGGCACTAATTTAGTTATGCTTGTCTATGATCGAGATATTGTGCTCCAAGTCGTCCATAACCGCTGACATGGCTTTCAGAAAGTTTTACCCTGCAGGGGTGCACAAATAGCAACACACACTCGATCAACCTCGGAAAAACCAACTCAAAACCCAACGAGGCATTCACGACAAAGCGATCACAGGATTCATAAAATATTTCAGGGGGCCACCCCACTAAGCTACCCACAACGAAGTTGGCCGGCTCTGGAACGGACCCAGGGTTTGCGACGACGGCTGTAAACGACTAGGAACCCAAAAGTATGACTAGGCTTGTCGATACCGCAAAAACATGGCGCGATCCAAAACAGTACAGGTGCTCCACGCACAATCTTAAATAAAGCAGTAACATGGCATAAGTACATGATAGTAATAAAACCCTAAACTAGTTGTGGCCCCAAGAAATAGAAATGAATGAAGCTCTGGCTCAGGGGGGTCCATAAGGCCTCCCGGATGTGGATAGTGCGAATAGTCAAGGAACAGCTATCAAGTACTAGGGGTCCTACGGGACACAAGTTAGCGTTGAAGAACCAAATAACATCTATTGCCCACTGATGCCTCTGCATTAGTTATATCTAGCATTTTAATAGTTGTATTTAAAGTCATGATCCTCTCCACCATAAACATCTGCTAGCATTCCATCAACTGTGGTATTTGACGACACGAGATCACTCCTGAGCAAGCAACTACGACTCGCACGGCCAGCTATCTACCAAGCATAGGTAATAGGAGGTGTCCAAGGTAATATAGAGGCTGCACGGGATATAACTGGTGCACGGAAACTATAGCATCGCGATACGGATAGCAATAGATCAACAGGAGGAAATAAAGACTATAAATGCAAAATAGGTAGAAGGGAGAGAGATGCTCGCCTGGGAAACACTGCCGAAGGTTCATATCCGGAGAACTTGTCAACACTCGCATCAAATCATCGGCCTAATCCGCGAAGAAGAAAACACTAGAAGAAACACCGGATGCAATATTTAATACTACAGCAGAAGATCCAGCATGATTATGATATGATGTAGATGCGGTGCAATTAGGCAGTATTAAGCGGAACCGGGGTCCCGACAATTAATTAAATGGTTCAAGTTATTTAGATACCCCGCAATTTAAATGTTGACTTAACAAGACAAAACATGGCATTGGTTCGCTACACAAATTTAAATGGAGACAATATAAGACTAGAATCGCCCGCATATGGTCTCCATATTTAATTTAGATGAATCGACTATTTAACCCCAAAGCACATGATATGCATGCGAGATGAACAATTAATATGCACCAAGTTTTATATATAGCATTTATCAAATAGGGGCTCGGGAAAAGGTTCACACATCGAGGTTCGGAAGATCTTAGGTTCCGGGGGTTCGGGGTTTCGGCAGGGATTGGTCTTCGGACAACGGAAGGAGAGCTTGGCGTCCCGGGAAGGACTTGGTTTGGCATCGGGGGCACATCGGATCAGCCCCGGGTCGGTGTCGATCTTGTCATCGTGAAGATCTTGTCGGGTTCGCGTCTCGGTCGGTCTTGGCGTCTGGGGTGAAGTACTTGTCGTTCCTGAGGAGGAGACCTTGTCGCATCCGATGGATCGGTCCTCGGGGTCGAAGAACTTGGCGCACCCGGGGGTCGACGAGGTTCGGGCTTGACTGGATCGGTCTTCAGTTCCCGTGAAGGAGAGCAATAGGCTTCGATTGTCGGTGGCGACCTTGTGGTTCCTACTTCCGTTGTTTGTGTCTGTCATAGCTGAGATAACCGAACACAAATACCATTGTACCATCTTCACATCGACACACACAGTACCACACTCCCATATCACACCGCCACTTCACTATGTGCACCAACGGGAGCATCTGCCACCAAACATTCAAAGAGATGGACAGGAACGGCGAGCGTGCGTGGGCGGTGGCATCCGAGGCAGAGGACGGCTTCACGGGCAGACGGTGCAGGACCAGCGACGGGGCAGCGGACCGGCAGCGGGGCGCGCTAGGGTCCGGTGAGGAGGCGTAGAAGACCACGGCGATGAAGGAGCGGCCGAGGCGATGGACGGAGGCTCGGTGGCGAGATCGGGCAGAGGGGTGGGTGCGGTCGCTGTCGGCGGACGTGGATGGCGACGCGGCGAGCTCTACGGCCAGCGGACACGGCAGGTCTGGGCGAGGAAGCCTCGGCCCGAGGTCGAGCGGCGGCAGGACAGCGGCGGCCGGAGACAGCGTGAGGAGCGGCGGGGAGCCCCTGCAGGTGGCGGCTCGCGAAGGGGAGGACGGGGACGGCCGGGCGACGGGAGCTCGCGAGGTTGAGAGGAAGTGGTGGGCGCAGTGGTGTGCTCGCTTGAAGAGGAGGGTCGGCGGCGAGCAGGGCGCCATGGCAGAGGGGACGAGGAGGAGGGAGACCGGCTGCAGCGTGAGGAAGGGGGCTCGGGGTCGCGCCGCTGAATGCGCTCGGCCCTGCGGACGGAGCTGCGGTTGATGGCGAGCTTGGCGGTGCTCGCTTGCGAGGCAAGGAGGAGGAGGCAGACGAGGGCGAGAGGTGGGGGTCGCGTGCGGGGTGGGGAGCCTAGGAGGAGACACGGGGGTTGGTGGGGATAGGACCGAGGAGGACGGTCGTGGTGGGGCCAGGCGGGCGGGTCGGGTAAGTGGCGGTCTAGGGAGTGGACCAGGTGGGCGGGGTGAGCGGTGTGTCTGGTGGAGGTGGTGCGTGCGTGGCGTGTGTGTGCGTGTTGTGTGTGTGGGAGGGTGAGCAGGGTGGAGACCAGGTGGGCTGGGGCGGGCCAGCGCGTGAGGCGCGTCGGGTGGGGATTGGGGCAGGTGAGAGTGGCGGGAAAATGAGGTGGGCCCGGGGGATGCGGTCAGGAGGCGAGTGGGGCCCAGGGCTGCAGGCGGTTGTCGGCAAGGCCAGGCGGGAGACGTGGTGGCGTGCAGACAAGGTGGAGGTGGACGGCGTGGCCAGGCAGGCGGTGGGGCCAGATGGGTGCTGTGTGCGGTGTGCGTGCATCTGCTGGCAGCGCGGGCTGGATCGGCCCAAGGAGCGGGCAGCAGGAGGCGGCTGGAAGATGGAGTTGGGTGGGGTTAGGGTAGGAAGAAAAGAGGGGAATATAGATATTTATCTAGTCCAAAGTAGACTATATGGGGCTAGATTTAGGCTAAAACTTTAGACATGCTTTTTATCTAACTTTTATTTTTAGTAAAATAAGAAAACCTTTATTGTCACCTAATGACCGGAAAACTATTGTTTTATTTTAAAACAACAAAGAGAGGTGACGGTTTAATATATATTAGACCGTACGGATATTTTAGAAAAACAAAATACGGTGTTTAATAAAAATACTTTTGCGTTTAGAAAAATGCAAGAAAAATATGCATGATGACATGAAGATGCTCAAATGCAATGTTGCATGATGACATGAGCATGCGGTCATGGTGATGCAATGCACAAAAACACCGCGATTTTCTAGTAGTGGTTTTAGCGGGGCGGCACAATTCGACACCACAAACAAAGGATCTCGCCCTCGAGATCCGCCTCATGATACCGGAAGGAAGGTCGGCGATCTGAATCTTCTCGCTTCGTGTAGATCCCCGCGACACCACTAACAAGGTTGTTGCTCCACCTTGAAATCGGCGACACCACCAACAAGGGGTCGTTGCTCGCATTCGTCGAGAGAACACTCCGTAGAAACAAAGGCGAAGAAAGAGGTCACGAGGCTACCTCAAACTTCAGTGGAAGGAGTACAATTGCTTGATCCATCGATTCAATGTACAAGAGCGAATGATAAGAGTAGTGGTATGGTAGCTACTCCATCCCGCACACAAAGCATTACTCCGTACATGAATAGAAGAATTGTGCAACCAAATCTCGGAATTCAGACTGAAGATCTCGACAAACGAGGTCCGGAACAAAGGAGTGATGCAGACTCTGCATCGGATCTAGCGTAGAGGATGTCATCGCGTTGAAAACCACCGGAATGCACAACAGGGAACAGAGAGAAGTCAAACAGATGAAAGATTCCTCAGAGAGCAAGAAGACCGGATGTAGAAGCACCGTTACCAAAGGAGGAAGCGAAACCCTGAAGGTACGACGGAAACCCAACCGCAAGAATTCCTGGACTCGAAGAAAAGATAAGAGAGCAGATTCAACACAGGCAGAGGTAAGAGGAGAACAGCAGAGGGGTAAGGAGTAAAAACAGACCTAATCAGATCTATCCAACCGATTTTCCAAAATAGTTTTGACACTCTACAACGTCCGTTAGCTAGGTTATCCTACAGGCTAGACCAGTGGGTATCGCAACTGCTGGGCTCTGATACCACTCTGTAACACCCTCAAATCGGCCCTATGCAAGTTTTAGCCCTTCCCGCCAAACCCGCATAGAAACGATTCAAGGACGCCCACCAGGCACTTTCGTGCGGGTAGAAAACGAAGTAATACCATTACACATCAGTCCTCGATGGGACCCACAGAACAAATATATATACAACAGCGACTCAGCGAGTCAAGCATACAAATATACAAATAAGAAGATCCAAATCACCTTGAAAACGATACAGCGTCCGAGTACGGACAAGATGCAAATCGGGCTAAGAGCCCTGAAGAATAACCAATGGCGTCCATAACCCTGCCCAGGCCAAGCCGAAAGGGTAACCCTGCTAACGATGTCGGTCTCAAACCTACTAAAACAAAAGGGGTGCCGACAAAGGGCAAAGGAAAAAGAGGAGCGTCAGTACTGAGGCCAGTACACGGCGAGGCTAGAATTTGGTGGCTCTCGCCTACATAGGTATGGTGGACTGAAGCGGCAGCACGGCAGCAATAAACAACCTGTAGAGACTCAGTAAAACTGGCGGCTATTAGAGAGGGGTAAGAAAGACCTATCCGGATCCTACCTGGTACTAACACCAAACATACCCATCCTGGTATTTCCCCCTCGAGACCAAACGAGGAAGTCGGACCAAGGAACTCACACAGTTGGCACTTTTACTCATTCCATTATAGTTGCAACATTTACTAGTCAGATCTAATTGTCCTGAGGAATCCCAAAACCCTGCAGTTGTTGGCACTTTTATCACATTCCATTGGAGTTGCAATACTTACTAGGCAGGTATAGTATGACACAGATCACCATAGATCCACCAGTTGTTGGCATTTTTAATATCCATTCCGTTATACTTGAGCTGATTACTAGTCACATATTAAGTCAAGTTTATAGCACTACTTTAGTTATGCTTGTCTATGATCGAGATACTGTGCTCCAAGTCGTCCATAACCGCGGACACGGCTTTCAGAAAGTTTTACCCTGCAGGGGTGCACAAATAGCAACACACACTCGATCAACCTTGGAAAAACCAACTCAAAACCCAACGAGGCATTCACGACAAAGCGATCACAGGATTCATAAAATATTTCAGGGTGCCACCCCACTAAGCTACCCGCAACAAAGTTGGCCAGCTCCGGAACGGACCCAGGGTTTGCGACGACGGCTGTAAACGACTGGGAACCCGAAAGTGTGACTGGGCTTGTCGATACCGCGAAAACATGGCGCGATCCAAAATAGTACAGGTGCTCCACGCACAATCTTAAATAAAGCAGTAACATGGCATAAGTACATGATAGTAATAAAACCACAAACTAGTTGTGGCCCCAATAAATAGAAATGAATCAAGCTCTGGCTCAGGGGGGTCCATAAGGCCTCCCGGATGTGTATAGTGCGAATAGTCAAGGAACAGGTACCAAGTACTCGGGTTCCTACGGGACACAAGTGAGCGTGGAAGAACCAAATAACATCTATTGTCCACCGATGCCTCTGCATTAGTTATATCTAGCATTTTAATAGTTGTATTTAAAGTCATGATCCTCTCCACCACAAACATCTGCCAACATTCCATCAACGGTGGTACTTGACGACACGAGATCGCTCCTGAGCAAGCAACTACGACTCGCAAGGCCGGCTATCTACCAAGCACAGGTAATAGGAGGTGTCCAAGGCAATATAGAGGCTGCACGGGATATAACTGGTGCACGGAAACTATAGCATCGCGACACGGATAGCAATAGATCAACAGGAGGAAATAAAGACTATAAATGCAAAATAGGTAGAAGGGGGAGAGATGCTTGCCTAGGAAACACTGCCGAAGGTTCATATCTGGAGAACTTGTCGACACTCGCATCAACTCATCGGCCTAATCCGCGAAGAAGCAAACACTAGAAGAAACACCGGATGCAATATTTAATACTACGGCAGAAGATCCGGCATGATTATGATATGATACAGATGCGGTGCAATTAGGCAGTATTAAGCGGAACCGGGGTCCCGACAATTAATTAAATGGTTCAAGTTATTTAGATACCCCACAATTTAAATGTTGACTTAACAAGACAAAACATGGCATTGGTTCGCTACACAAATTTAAATGGAGACAATATAAGACTAGAATCGCCCGCATATGGTCTCCATATTTAATTTAGATGAATCGACTATTTAACCCCAAACCACATGATATGCATGCGAGATGAACAATTAATATGCAACAAGTTTTATATATAGCATTTATAAAATAGGGGCTCAGGAAAAGGTTCACACATCGGGGTTCAGAAGATCTTGGGTTTCGGGGGTTCGGTGTTCGGCAGGGATCGGTCTTCGGACAACGGAAGGAGAGCTTGGCGTCCCGGGAAGTACTTGGTTTGGCATCGGGGGCGCATTGGATCCGCCCCAGGCCGGTGTCGATCTTGTCGTCGCGAAGATCTTGTCGGGTTCGCGTCTCCGTCGGTCTTGGCGTCTAGGGTGAAGTACTTGTCGTTCCTGAGGAGGAGGCCTTGTCGCATCCGATGGATCGGTCCTCGGGGTCGAAGAACTTGGCGCGCCCAGGGGTCGACGAGGTTCGGGCTCGAATGGATCTGTCTTCGGTTCCCGTGAAGGTGAGCAAAAGGCTTCGATTGTCGGTGGCGACCTTGTGGTTCCTACTTCCGTTGTTTGTGTCTGTCATAGCTGAGATAACCGAACACAAATACCATTGTACCATCTTCACATCGACACACACAGTACCACACTCCCATATCACACCGCCACTTCACTATGTGCACCAACGGGAGCATCTGCCACCAAACATTCAAAGAGATGGACAAGAACAGAGAGCGTGCGCGGGCGGTGGCATCTGAGGCAGAGGACGGCTTCACGCGCAGACGGTGCAGGACCAACGGCGGGGTAGCGGACCGGCAGCGGGGCGTGCTAGGGTTCGTTGAGGAGGCGTAGAAGACCACAACGACGAAGGAGCGGCTGAGGCGACGGACGCAGGCTCGGTGGCGAGATCGGGCAGAGGGGTGGGTGTGGTCGCTGTCGGCGGACGTGGATGGCGACGCGGCGAGCTCTGCGGCTGGCGGACGCGGGAGGTCTGGGCGAGGAAGCCTCGGCCCGAGGCCGAGCGGCGGCAGGACAGCGGCAGCCGGAGACAGCACGAGGAGCAGCGGGGAGCCACTGCAGGCGGCGGCTTGCGGAGGGGAGGACGGGGACGACCGGGCGATGGGAGCTCGCGAGGTTGAGAGGAAGCGGCGGGCGCGGTGGTGCGCTCGCTTGAAGAGGAGGGTCGGCGGCGAGCGGGGCGCCATGGCGGTGGGGACGAGGAGGAGGGAGACCGGCTGCAGCGCGAGGAAGGGGGCTCGAGGTCACGCCGCTGGATGCGCTCGGCTCGGCAGACGGAGCTGCGGTTGATGGCGAGCTTGGCGGCGCTCGCTCGCGAGGCAGGGAGGAGGAGGCAGATGAGGGCGAGAGGTGGGGGTCGCGTGCAGGGTGGGGAGCCTGGGAGGAGACGCGGGGGTTGGTGGGGATAGGATCGAGGGGGGCGGTCGTGGTGGGGCCAGGCGGGCGGGTCGGGTAGGTGGCAGTCTGGGGAGTGGACCAGGTGGGCGGGGTGAGCGGTGGGTCTGGTGGAGGTGGTGCGTGCGTGGCGTGTGTGTGCGTGTAGTGTGTGTGGGAGGGTGAGCAGGGTGGAGACCAGGTGGGGTGGGGCGGGCCAGCGCGTGAGGCCCGTCGGGTGGGGATTGGGGCAGGTGAGAGTGGCGAGAAAAGGAGGTGGGCCAGGGGGATGCGGTCAGGAGGGGAGTGGGGCCCGAGGCTGCAGGCGGTTGTCGACAAGGCCAGGCGGGAGACGTGGTGGCGTGCAGACAAGGTGGGGGTGGATGGTGGCCAGGCAGGCGGTGGGGCCGGATGGGCGCTGTGTGTGGTGTGCGTGAATCTGTTGGCCGCGCGGGCTGGATCGACACAAGGAGCGGGCAGTAGGAGGCGGCTGGAAGACAGAGTTGGGTGGGGTTAGGGTAGGAAGAAAAGAGGGGAAAATAGATATTTATCTAGTCCAAAGTAGACTAGATGGGGCTAGATTTAGGATAAAACTTTAGACATGCTTTTTATCTAACTTTATTTTTAGTAAAATAAGAAAACCTTTATTGTCACCTAATGACCGGAAAACTATTGTTTTATTTTAAAACAACAAAGAGAGGTGACGGTTTAATATATATTAGACCGTATGGATATTTTAGAAAAACAAAATACGGTATTTAATAAAAATACTTTTGCGTTTAGAAAAATGCAAGAAAAATATGCATGATGACATGACGATGCTCAAATACAATGTTGCATGATGACATGAGCATGCGGTCATGGTGATGCAATGCACAAAAACACCGCGATTTTCTAGTAGTGGTTTTAGCAGGGCGCCACAAGACCGGAGTCTCTGGCCAACACCGGAGTTTCTGGACCAAAAGACTGGAGTCTCCGGCCCACACCGGAGTGTCCGGACCATCAACACCGGAGTCTCTGGCCCTGACAAAATTTTGACCCCTTTTCCTTTTTCAACTGATTTCCTTTTGACGTTTGTGTTAAGTGTGCGTGTCTATCAACTAACAAAAGCTTCCACAACGCCTCGCACTCGACATCGACACCACGGAACTCGAACCATCATTCCACCAACGGTTGCAAGTGCGACATCACCACAAGGTATAACTTGCACCACCCTTGTGAACCCTTCTTCCTTTGTGTGTTACCTAACCTATCGAGAGTAGCTCATCTTGTGTTTGCTGAAGCATTGTGCGCTTGCTCTTGCATAAGTCATAGTGTAGAGGCAATAGCAAAAACTTGACTCCATAGCATAGCAAAAAAAAGCTTCTAAGCAAAAAGAAAAAGAGAAAGATATGAATACAAAAGAGAGTCCAAAGCTTCTAAGCAAGAGTGCGAGCAAGAGCAAGGAACGCGTACAAATCCGTTGCTTCTCCATCTTTTGGAAAACGGGTTACGGTCTCTCCTAGTGTTGGCACGACACCGAGCATTAGTCTTCGCTAGGACCAATTTTGTTCGTTGCTCATTTTCATAGTCGTGTTAGCCACATTAATCTCCATCGTGTGTGTATAGTCGTAGGTTCTCGTCACCCTTTTGACCTTTTCCTTTGACTTTGTTGTTGGTTGGATTTTACCCACTTTTGACAATAACCTTTTCATTTGGTTGTTCCATTTGCTATCCACCTTCCTACCCATCGACCATAGGCCTTTGTGTGTGTGTGTGTCTTGTGTATTCGCTTTTCTCTCGGCAAGAACAACCTTTCCAATTTTTGACTTGTGTATTCGCTTCGCTTTGCTCGTTTCACTTGTGGTCACATAAAATGTCTAGGGAAAGCGGAGAAAGTGGAGATGGCAACTTCAACAACCAAGATGGTTTTGCCACGTGCCACAACTTATGGGTGCAACGCCAAGAATTCAATGCCCAATTTGAGAGGCTTGAGAACCGGCTTGATGAAACTTTTCGAGAATTCGACTACCGTGACAAGCAACGCCAAGTGGAGCACAATGCTCAATTCCAAGCTCTTCACCCAGCTATTGCCAACCTTGGCAACCGTCATGGACACCATTCAAGCTCGTCAAGTTCGTCTCGCGCGTGCTCCTCAAGTCATCATGGCGACCCCTCGCGCTCCCATTCTCATCATGGAGAACCCCACCACCACAATGGGGAACATCAAGGTCGTCATCGCCATGAACAAGTGGTTGAGCCACAACATCAACAACCGCACCACGCAAGACGTCATCGACACCATGATGACCAAGCGCATCCACAACACCAAGAAGAACATGGTTACCCTCCACAACAAGCTATGGTACAAGCGCCACCACCACCCCAAGAGAAAGAATGCCATGGTGAACATAATCGCGTTGATAGGCGCCAACACCCGAACCATGACCATCGCCATCAAGAACAAGTTCATCGAGCACCACAATGGGATACGAGTGATGATGACGAGGATCCACACCGCGTGCGACACAACAACTGCTATGCTCAACCCCACCATCGTCATCAACAACCAATGAATGCAAATGATCCCGAGCAAAGGCGTAGAACAAACTTTGCGCATCAAGCTCCTCCTCAACCGTGTCCTCGAGATAATCAAGCTCCTCCTCCACCACCACATGCACCAAGTGAAGCAAGCATAAGGCAAGATCGCCGCAACTACCACCGTGAACATGAAGAGGGCAAGTTTGGGAAGCTCAAGTTCATTATGCCCAAGTTCAAGGGAGAAGAAGACGCCGATGCATATATTTATTCGGAGCTCAAAGTTGACAAGATCTTCCGAGTTCACAACTCCTCCGAAGAAAAGGAAGTTGCAATGGCATCCCTTGAGTTTGAGGACTATGCAAATGTTTGGTGGGAAGACTTAAAAAAGAACCGCGAGAAGAATGATGAACCTCCAATTGAAACTTGGACCGAGATGAAGGAAGTGATGTACACACGCTTTGTCCCCGAGGATTATCGCCAAGATCTCTTTGACAAGCTACAAAACTTGAAACAAGGCACCAAGTCAATTGAAGAGTTCTACAAGGAAATGGAGAAAACCATGATGCGAGCTGATGTGGGAGAACTCGAAGATGAAACCATAGCAAGGTTCCTCAATGGTTTGAGCCACCCAATAAGGAAGATTGTTGCCTTTCAACCGTACAAGAACCTCACCGAGCTACTCCATCAAGCTACCAAAGCTGAGCGGCACTTGCACAAGGAGAATGCATACAAGAGGCCCAAGCCATACTTTGCGTCCATCAATGAAAATGCTCCCGCAAAGCCAAATAACCAAGCAACGAGCTCATCCAAGCAAGCAAAGACCGTGCTAGCACCCTCCTCCAACACGACATTGGATAGTCAAGTCACTTGCTTCAAGTGTGGAGTGAAAGGGCACAAGTCATCTGAGTGCACCAACTCACGAGTGATGCTTACGGATGAGAATGGCCAACCTACTCCGTAAGTGAAGAGGAATATGAAGCTCTCACTCAACGAGCTATTGCAAGGACAGCCGCAATGGAAGAGGATGACACACTTGTATGCGAGCATGATCCGGGCCCCGCACTTGTCATAGCTCAAATCACGCCAACAAACTCCATCCCAAGAGAGGACCAACCCCTCAATATCTTCCAAACTCTTGCTGGAATTGATGGCAAGTCAATAAAAGTGATCATTGATGGAGGTAGTTACCAAAACCTCGCAAGTACGGAGCTTTCTGAGAAACTCAAGCTGCAATGCATAGAGCACCCTCACCCCTACCTTGTCCAATGGTTGGATGATAATGGAGCCCTCAAGATAACATCCAAGGTCCAAGTCTCCTTCAAGATTTGCCCATATGAAGACACCGTCGAGTGTGATGTCGTGCCAATGTCTGTGTGCCACATGCTACTTGGAAGGCCATGGCAATACGATAAATGACCAATGCATCATGGTTCCACCAACCAATACTCCTTCAAGTGGAATGACAAGAAATTGGTGCTCCAACCCATGACGCCAAGCCAAGTCATCGCATTCAACATGACACCCGTCAACAAGAAAAAGCAAGCTAAAGACCCTTGTGAGACGAGTGGTGAGAGAGTGAACCACCATCAAGAGAGTGAGTGCCACAAGCCAAAAATGAGTGGAAAAATCATGAGTGCCACCATGCAAGCCACAAAATGTGAGAAAGAGATACTTGAGTGTGACCCATACTAACAATCATTCATACAATTCTCTCCCTTTGTTGTCAGTTTTGCAAGGTACCCAAGATACACCACCAACTACAAGGATAAGGCTACAAGATCTCCAACCACAACATGATGGCAAGATGTACCACAAGCTCTTCAACAAGTTTAAGAATGGCTTCGACACCGGCGATCCGACCGTGTATAAGATCAAGGCCAAGGACACACCTCCTTCCTTGCATGATGAGCGAACATCGTCGAGGTCGACTCGTTTTCAAGCGGGGGGAGATGATGTAACCCAACATATGGAAACCACCATTGGTCCACATCATGCCATGCTAATCATCACTCCAAAGGTGAACTCCTTCCATGCGTTGCTTTTCGTTGGTTATTATGAGAATGGAATCCTACTTGAGACAAATGCCCATGATGTGACTAGGTCCATGATCATGATGCCAAGGAGATGCAGCAAGGATGGCTCTGGAGCCAAGACACCCAAGCAAGAGGCCTGGAAGAGGAGACGCAAGAAGCTGCTGAGGCAGGACCAGAGTTTCTGGACCAGAAGACCGGAGTCTCCGGTCTACCACACCGGAGTCTCCGGCCCGTCTCTGGACCAAGCTCCGAACCAGCGCCTGGGACAGTGTGATACCCACTCTAGAGGAAACACCGGAGACAGACCGGAGTCTCCGATCCACACTGGAGTCTCCAAACCAAGCATCGTGGGCCTACGCGCCTTAAGCTGGGCTTGGTCCATGTAACGCCCCAAACTTCCTGCTTATGCCTGTTTTACCCCTAGCTCGTGGCTGGCCTATATATATGCCCCCACCCCCTCCTTGAAACCCTAGAGAGATGATGATGAATTGAGGCATGTGCCAAACCCTAGATGGGAACCCCCTCTCAATAGTAAATCTATGAGTTGTACAAGGCCTTGGAGTCGGTGCCCTTCTCCAAGTTGTCAAGAACCTCCTCAAGTGTTTGGTCTCTCCCTATCAAGGATTCTAGTAGTGCTTGGTCTCTCCCCTTTGGGGATTCTACTTGGTTGCTACTCTCTCCTTGATTTGGATTCTATCGTCCGCTTGCCGATCTCTCCTTTGGTGATTCTACCACAAGGTCTCTCGCCGAGGAGTCTATTGGATTGGTTGTTCGAACCAACGGGAGAAAATCGAATTGGATGTGATTTGGCGTGTGTTTGTATCTTTACCTTGCATTAGAGTTGTGTTCATCGTGTTCATCATGTTTTCCCTCACTCCCGCCTCAAATCCGTGAAGATCGGGCCACTCCAAGGGTAAATCCACAAGGAGACCCATAACAGTATGTTTGGAACTCAACGATGCGCTTGATTGGGTGGTTCAAGACAATAAGGAAACGTGCCAAAGTTTGCTCCTTGCGCTCTTCAATGTTGGCGCAGATCATGTTGAGCTCCATTTCCTTGAAGTACTCTTCCACGATCTTTGTCCCTTGACGAAGCGATTGAAGGTTGTTGAAGAGGTCGCGTGTGTAGTGCGCCAGGACAAAGCGGGATCTCATATGAGCCTTCATGTCATGCCAAGTTGTGATTGGTGGCTCTTGTCTTGCGTTACGAGGAAATAGAACTTGTTCCCACCCAAGGTTGGCGTAATCATCAAACTCAAGTGAAGCCATCTCGACCATCTTCTTGTTGCTATAATTGTGCATGCATAAGATCTTGTCGACTTTGAGTGCCCATGAGAGGTATTCTTCGGGGTCATTGGATCCGGTAAACTTGGGCATTGTGAACTTGAGCTTGCCGAAGGTTTCTTCATCTTTGCAGTCATTATGACGAGGTTGGTGACCTTGATGATGTGCTTGCGGTTGAGGAGGTGGAACTTGATTCTCGCGACCTCGTTGAGGAGATTGCTCTTGATGTTTTTGTTGTGGAGGTTGCTCTTGCTCTTGGCATGGTTGTTGACGGGGTTGAGGCGCTTGGTCCACATAATGGTGTCGAGGATGTGGATCCTCATGATGTGGTTGATGACAAAGAGGAGGCTCGTTCCTCGGTTGGTGATGTGGATTAGGCGCATGGGCCGCATGGCGAAGACCATGGTCTTGAGCCTCTTGACGTGGTGGGCGTCGCTCAACTTGTACCACTTGACGCTCCATGTTTTTATGTGGTGGAGGAGGCGCCTCGTGATGGGGAATGTTCGTTTGCGGTACCAAACTTGGTGGGTGAGCGCACCGCGGTACCCGAGTTGCCATTAATCACGTAGAGGGGCCATAGTAGATTTGCCAATTGTCCAGAAGGGCCAAATGGGGGTGAATACAAATCTAACGGCCAAACGGTCGTTTGAACCAGACGAAAAACGGTTGAACTCAAATACCGCCGTTAGGTCAACTCTTCTTGGCCCGCCATGTCAGTATTCCCCATTATCTTTTGCAGTCGTGGACTAGCTTACCCCTGCGTGGACCAGATCCCTGAGTGGACCAGATCTATTTCTTTGCTCTGCTCTGGTCTTCTCCCTTGCTCCCCTCCCCATAACATTTGCTCAGCTCTGGCTGCTCGTCTCAGATCGGAGCTCGCACTTGCTCTAATTTGCGTCCCCACCATGTCCGGTCAACCTCCCACGCCTCTAATCGAAGCTCGCAGCCGTCGCTGTTGCATCGTCCGCCGTATTGGAGCTTCGCGTCCCCGGACTAATATCTCGCCTCTGGCTAGTCCTTCTCGCACGGTGGAGCGTGTCCCGTCGGGCGATCCAGGCCGGCGACCGGCCTCGGGAAGTTGCGTGTTGTCACGCACCCCAGGCATGGTAGCCCTAGCACAGTAGTTCGACGACCACGCTCTCGTGGCCACCGTGCTGGGCGTCCATCCCGCCGTGTCGCCGGCAGAGTTGCTGTCGGCTTTCAGGTCTCGTTTTGGGATCAGACGAAATGAGGTCAACATTGAGGTATGCGCGCCTCCATTCGATTTTTTCGTCCAGTTCGAGCACAGCTCAGACACCGAGCGTGTTCTGCATTCTTCCCGTTCTTTCGAGTGCTGCGGGAGAAAATTAGCTTCATGCGTTGCCATCACGCCTGTGGGTGGGACGATCGCTTGGGGCAGCTTCGTTTCTTCTCCAAACTCGGCTTTGACGGCCTCCCATTGGATGCTTGGGAGCCGTAGGCCCTCAAGCAGGTCGTCAGTAGCCTTGGCGGTGAGCTGGTGGAAATCGTGCCACCGAGCGACAGATGGGTCATCGAGGTAAAGGCGTGGCTGAAAGATCCTGACGCCATTCGTAAGAGGTACGAGGTGCAGATTCCAAGTAGGGCAGGGAAGCACCCGGTCATCATCCACCTGGAGGAGGTTCAGGGCCCTGAAGAGGCTGCCAAAAAGCTCCCTCGTCGCCTGCAGTGTTGGCCAGGAAGGATCGATGGCATAGGACCGCCATCGTTTTGCGACAGGGCACACAGTTTTGGTGGGGGGGGGCGGGCTTGGACGAGCTGGTGGTTCTGATTTCCCTCGAGTGAAGATAGATCTCTAGTGAATTGTCGTGGTATGTGTGGCTAATGAATTTGTAGTATGGAGAGCGTAGCAGGAAGTTAGCATCGACTAATAATGTGTAATAGTTTGAATCGATGTAGTACGTGTGTGTAATAGTTTGAAGTAGTATGTGTGTGTAATAGTTTGAATCGATGTAGTATGTGTGGGTAATGAATTTGATGTAGTGTGTGTGTAATTTGAATCGATGTAGTTGAACACCGTGCTTTATAATTTCTATGAATAACCAAGGACAACCTCATGAAAAGAGGGTGGTCTGGCAATGAGCAATGTCAATTTTGTGGATGCCAGGAAAATGTAGTCCATCTCCTCTTCAAGTACAAGGTAGCTACATTTGTAACATGTTGAACTGCAGGACCATTTTGCAGGCAACACAAGACAAAGGAAAAAATGGTTTACAGCACAGACAGCAGATGCAAAATCTGTAGTCTGGGATAAAAAGATGCTAGTTAACTGGATTGAACCATGACTAGTAATTGAAGGAAATAGGTACTTGATAGTATTTGCTTACAACAGTAGTACATCCATACAAAAGGGACTTATACCTGCACAAAAGTGGGCAAAACTTCCTACTAGTTTATAGAACAATTCGTCAGCATTTCATCTAGTTTATAGAGCAAAACTTAACTATTCTACACTGAAGAAACTACAGATCTCCACCAGAAAAGTTGGCTGGCCAATTGCCTTGAGAGGACATAAGTTCTTTGATCATTTAACCCAAACTGATCTATTGCCTTCCCGCCAAACTACAAGAAATCTGTATCGTTCATGCACGAGCGATTTGTGTGCGCCAGTCCCGGTTCAGTTGGACCATCCGCGCCGCCGCAATGATTTCTTCGAAACTGAAATTCGACATCTTCTTCTCGGGATCGTAGGTCCATGTGAACTCGAACCTGAATTCCGGGGCTGAGCTGATGCCCGCCGCCGGCTCCAGTTTTCAAACAATCCAGCATGCTGAGTGTAGACGCTTGGTTGCCGCCACAGTACGGCCTTTGACGATGCGTAGGATGGAGCGTCTTTGCCGCAGACGGCGTGCTCCCAGCCTACCCCACTGAGGTAAGGTAGTCCGCGCCGAAGCGTGGACGCGAGAGTTCCTAGACCTTGGCGATGCCCTGTTCGAGGGTGTGTACCCTCGGCGGCGGCATGCTCTCATGAACAATTTGATACGTACCTTGTTCCCACTACCTAGAGCATGCCGTAATGCTGCCACGCAATTTCTCCACATCGCTCTGTCGGCACTGCTTGCCGCATCTGGCACCGACGACGGTGCAGTCGCCGCCATGGCCGATTCGGCACATTCAGGGAAATCATCCGCCTGGCAGGGCAATGGGAGACCGGCCTTGAAGTAGAGCTTCATGGCCTGCCTTAGAGGGGCTAAATACCCCAGTTTCGGCGGCTGTCACGGCGGCGGCGGCGGCTTAGGCGGGGCCATGTTACCCTAGTTGGTGCGGCGTGGAGGAACTACGCAAGGTGAACTGTGGTTAGTCGAAGAAGGGGAGTGAAAGACTGACAGTAGGTTTGGACTACGGGCACGCGTGAAAATAACCATTTCCCATTTCCTTAGAGGGTAATAATTCGACACTCATTGCATTAACAGCTCAATCTTTATTTCCCTTCTCAGCATAAGAGTGCGAATGTATTAAAAAGATCGGTCATGGCTATCCACCTCATCAGGCAATGTACCATGACAGGTAGGAGATAGGACCGAGTTTCATTTTAGAAATGTTGACGACTGTGCCCTTATGTTTATACGATATTATTTATATGCCACCATGTACCGTCGAGTGTAGCAACACCATCAGAAACAGGGGATAACAACATGGCATGTTTTATTTTTTTAAAGGGCATCAGAAACAGGGGATGCCGATGTGGGATGTTTTCTGACTAGCGGGCCTGCCCCCTCCACCTTCGACGGCGCGCATCCCAGGTTCGAGGGGTGGTGCCGCCCACCAACACATTATTGTGCAATTTTCCATGTGGGAGCTGAATTCCGGCGCTGAGCTGATGCCCATGTCAAACACAGAGAATTCTAAAAGAAGCTACTAAAAATAAATACTTTGAATTCTGGAAGTACTAAATTTAAATACATTACAATTTTTTCTGAAAGTTAATACGCATACTGCTCATCGAAATAATATAAATACAGTACAAATTTACTTCGAAAAATAGACCTGAAAATGCTAACAAATAACCTAGGATGAATATAGGATTCATTCTCCCCTATATATTTCATCGTCGTCGGCTCCCGCATGCTGCAACACACATTCAGAGAACTCTCTCTGTCTGCAGTGTACAGCCAGTATCTCGTCCAGAGGGTAAGGCCTCGGTGTATGTTCCAGACTTAAGCCATACGTCATTGTTGGTTCCTCTTCCCAGGCTTGAACCTCATGATCGTACAGTCTGATATAATTCCTGTAGTATATGCAACCAGGTTTGACTATGGGGTGTAACCTGGTGTCAATGGAGATAGACCGACTGTAATCAACAAAGAGGGCACGACTTCCAATGTCATCGACGGCCTCGAGAGAGCGGTTCTCCGTGTCCACCCGGTACAAGACCGCTTGCCCTTTGGCGAAATCCCCGTTCAACACAAGAAGCAGATCACCATCTGACTCCACAAGGTAAAATTTGTAAGTTCCGCGTACCTATTCAAAGACTGGGGCCAAAATTATTTTGGCCATCGTGACAGTGCTCGCGCACTGCTCTAACTTGATGTTGGTCGACAAGATGTCTCCATTCTCAAGTAATGCATACACTTCCCCTGGAATGTCGTCATGCAGTCCAGAAACATAGCAGGAGGTGGCGAATACAATCCTTCTCCAAATGATTCTTTGATTTGCCGCGTTGGGGTGCTCTCATCGGCCCATGCAATACGATCCTTCTCCAAATGAACACCATCGTCGGGGACTTCGTCACGACGACAGATTGTAGAGGATCAGATGGTATGTGTGCTTGAAACTCAGTGTTAGACTTATGAGTGATTGGGTTCAGAAGCCGAATCTGGTACGGCTCCACCCTCTGAGCAAGCACGATGACGCCACGAGAAACACCGACTAGAATCTTTTGGAAGAAGAGGGCATCAGTTAGCACTAAGATGTTTACAATGGAAAATACCAATAAATATCGGATGTGAATGTGAACCTGCGATGGACGTCCATTAGATTTGTCCTGAAGCAACGACTAGTGGCAAGGTTGAGGAAGGTGAAGTCGCCAACGTCTGGAAGTGTGTGATCTATCATGATCCAGTTGTTGAGATGGAATTCGGGCACCATTAAAGTGCGGCGCTAATCGGTGCATACTTCCCGACAAGCATCATAGGTGTCGACGTACTCCTCTTTCTCCAGCAAATAGTCAGCGATCTTGCGAAGTGGGTCGGCCGGGAGATCAGCCCAGTTCCTCTTCATCCGGCTACTGCCCATGGCTTACGTGCGGGAATGTTTTGATCGAGGAAGAAAGAAGAACTACCACTGCGAGGAGAAGAAGAAGAGGATAACAGACAAGGGAGACGAAGCGGAAATGCCACTGCAAGGAGACGATGAGACGGGGGAGAAGAAGCGGAACTGCCAATTCAAGTTTGGATCAACGGCCTTTTTTCGGAACTAGCGCGTGAACCAGCCATGCACTGCATGCAAGTTTTGATCAAACAGACTGACATGTGGGACCTGCTAAAAAATTCCGTGAAGTGCTCCACGTGCATAGTGCGCTGACAGGTGGCATGTTTTCTGACAGGCGGGCCCGCCTCCTCCACCTACGATGGCACGTGTCCCAGGTTTGAGGGCTGGTGCCGCCCACCAACACATTATTGTGCAATTTTCCATGCTTTGTCACAACCAGCTCTGCTCCTCTCCTCTCCTCTACTCCTGCCGCCGCCACTCCGCTCAGTCGTGCACCGCTCTCGTCGTCCCCTTGGGCCGTCGTCGTCCTGCCCTCCCCTCCCTGCCATCCCCTCACGTCCCCTCCCCTCCCCTTCCTGTCCTGTCTCCTTGCCGCCGCCCACTGCCCAGGCGCGTCTGGAAACGAAAACCGAGAGTCGGCCATTGGGTTAGGGGCCCAACGACGCTGGTGATCCGGATCCCTCTCGGAGATGGATCCTGTGAGGCTTGAGAGCACAGATGTGGGTCCTGCGCGGCTGGAGAGCACTGAATCTCCTTCAAGTTTGGAGAGCACAGAGGACAACAAAACGGGGGGAGAGGAAGCGGGGTGCAAAGCTTTGGAGGTATGGAGCCCGGAGAAGGTGTCGTGCGTCCACATTGAAGGGTAAGAACTGTGATTCCTTATCTGCATACCCCAATTAGCGTTTCTAGTCCCGTGGTGATGGCAAGGATATGTGTTGGTAACCGCAGGACGTCTGTACAGCTTGTCCTTGAGCATGATGCTTTGTCAAGCGAGCATGAAGGCACTGGAACATGTGGCGGTGCGGATGATGATGAGAAAGCATATCCAGACGTGGCTGCTGACCCTGATAGGATGGAGAGTAGGGAATATTTGGTTGATTCGAACTTTGAGCCTGACTATGGGACAGATGAGGAAGAGGAATGTGAAGATGTGGAAATGGGATGTAGATACGACGACGAAGACGTAGACATGCCAGTGATACACTTTGACAGGGACAATCCTACAATTGATGAGGGGACTGTCTTTGATAATGTGGAGGACTGCAGATATGCAGTTGCAACCTATGCAATCATAGTTGGGTTCGAATTTATCATTGAAAAGAGCGGCCAAAAGAGATTTAGGGTGCACTGTAGGGAAAGTGATGTGTGTAAATGGAGATTACATGCATCTCCAATGCGGGGTGCACACCCATTTCAGGTTGCAATAGCTACATTTAGTTTCAGTCTGTCTCATATTTATTCTGCTGAGAACTAGCTCTGAATTATTTGGATTCTTATCGAATGCAGATCAAAGTAAACACGGAGAAACACAACTTCGCGAATACTTCTTTAAGTGGTAAAATTAGACCGGCGACTACCAAGTGGATTGCTGCTACTGTACTTGACTGGGTGAGGCAGGATCATAACATTGGACCTGCTGAACTCAGAGCAAAGATTAGCAAAAAGTTTAACGTTCTGATTCCTTATCACAGAGTCTTTGATGGGAAGGAGATGGCTCTAGACTTCATTCAAGGCAAGTGGAATGACAGTTTTCATATGTTGTATAGTTTCAAATCTCAGGTAGAGAAAACATCACCTAGTAGTGTTGTTGACATTGATTACGAGGTTGTGAAAGGGAGAGAAAAGGTCTCGAGGGGGGGCAGGTATAAGCAGGCAGATAAGATATGCTCCAGGAGATGTTTTGTCTGCCTGAAGGCATGCTGGAAGGGGTTCCTAGACGGCTGTAGGCCATACTTAGCAATAGGCGTAACTTCTTTAACAGGGAAGTTCAGGGGACACGTTGCTTCTGCTTGTGCTTTGGACGCGCATAATTGGCTTCTACCCGTAGCTTGTGCTGTTCTTGAGGGTGAATCAAATGAAAGTTGGACATGGTTCATGCAGAGACTACGGGAAGTAATTGGTCACCCTGAAGGCTTGGTGATACACACCGGTGCATCTGAGGGTCTTGAGAATGCTGTTGATGCTGTGTTTCCTGGGGTTGAGCATAGGGAATGCATGCGGCACCTCGCTACTAACTTCACGAAGAAGTTCAAAGGAAAGATCTTTGAAGAGGACTTGTGGCGATCAGCATACACATACATCCCAAGCACGCATGCTACTTACTTGCAGAACATGTATTAGTGCCAAAGGTGAAAAAATACCTTGAGGAACATCACACCAAGCTATGGGCCAGAAGCAAGTATGGTGAGTTAAGCAAGGTAGATTTTGTATGCAATAATTTGTCAGAGAGTTTCAATGATAAGATTTCGGGCATGAAGACACTTGGAATTGTTATTTTGTTGGATGCAATAAGACAATGCATAATGGTGAAGATAGATTTAAGGCAAAGAATTTGTGCAAGAAATTTTTTAGGCCATAAAATAGTTCCAAAGGTGGTTATGTTACTGAATGCAAGAACCAGGGCAATGAGAACGATAAAGATGAGGGTGGTCAGAAGTTCCAGAACATTGGCTGAGGTTTATGCAGAATACAAGCGTGGAAGTGAACGGAGGTACACTGTAGACATTGGAAACAAGACTTGTTCATGCAGGCAGTGGCAGATTACTGGTCTGCCATGTTGCCATGCAATTTACTTCGTCTTAAAGCTTAGAGGTAACGGAGCTGAAATAGAGAACTATGTCGACAACTATTTTTCCGTGGACAAGTTTGCTGCAACTTATGCAGAAAACGTACCACCTATGGCCGATGAAAATGATTGGGAGATTGTCGATCCAGGGTTCAAGCTTCAACCACCAGTTCTTAGGAGGCCACCTGGGAGGCCTAGAAAGCTAAGGATCGAAGCCTCCACCGATAAAGGTCCAAGGCTGGGAGCTAGGAAAAGGAAATGCGGACGTTGTGGCGGATTCGGCCATATCAAGAGGTTGTGCAAAAACCCAGTTACACATGCTATTGTCCCTATTCACACCCCGGTGGCAGAAAATGAGGCTTCTCAGCCAGAACTGGCGGAAGAGCAGAGCGAAGACGGTGATGAGCACTTGGAGGAAAACGTACGTAAGCAGCCAATTTATGAAGAGTTGGAGGTGCTGGCGAGAAAAGGGTGTGAAAAGAAACAAAAGGGTAAGCGGAACGGGGAGGAAAGGGCAAATAATGGAGGTGTATTAGAATATGAAGAAGTTGCAGGGGTGATTGAGGATGTTCTTGAGGATCTTTCGGCTAACTGCAGGAGAAATAATAAATCCCTGCCAATTTCATCTTTGTACGATTCTCCGGATGAAAGGTAAGCATTAAAATTGTTTTATTTTCCATTTTATCATTTTTTAATCCTCATCAACTGATGCTTAATGCAGCGTGGGCTAGCAGACTAATAAGAGGAGCAGGAAGATGCGGGCACAGTAACGTCGTATGTTGAATTATATCATTGAAACTAAACTAGCCGTGTCGTCTTTATTTATATCTGGCACATGCAACGTGTCTTTGATGGGGTCATGTGGACAAGATTGCATTTTCTTAAATATTATTACATTAATTTTTTACCTACGTTTGGACGCGGCTACTAGTTCCCATCTCCCTTGCATTCCCATCTCCTCTGGCGCACTCCAGAATTATGGCTGTGCCATCAAGTAGCAGAGTCAGCGTATTGTCTCATTAGGTGTGAACGCAATGACTTTGTTTGTTCAGAATTTGACGACTTTTGATTAGTTTGAAAGACAAAGAAACCTAAAACATGTATCTAGACATGTTTTGGGTATAGACACATTTATTAAATATCTAAAAAAACTAAGTCAGTTATATCTGGACAGGAGTAGTACACTATTACAACACGCTCGATCCCTTCTCCTTAGGCGCACTCCAAATTACGGTTGTGCCATCAAGTGCTGGGAGCAGAGTCAGCGTATTGTCCCATCAGATATGCCAGGGAACGCGCGAACTTATTTTCCGGATCAGACAAGTTTCGATCGACTAGTTTTAAAGACAAAGACAACTAAAACATGGCCAACATATATAGATTATGACGATAATCGACCATGACTTAGGTGACCCAGATCCAAAGAGTGCATTAAGATACCGTACACAGATTAAATTTATGCTTAAGTGGCCCTAATCGACTATGACGCTCCCACAGTCTAAATCATTGACGACGTTGTCCGCGTCACCTCCAGCCTCCTCCGCGGCGGAATCGATGCCGATGTTCCTGGCAGCATTCCTCCTCCTCATGGATTCTTCATGGCGCGGTGCATCGATAACGGTGGAGGTCGTATGCCCATGCACTTCCCAGAAGCGCTGCCTCCCTTCGGGGTTGCGCAGATCCGGGTGGATCTCCCGCCGGTGGGTTCCGCATAGCTCAATCAATGCAACCCGCTCTTTCTTGAACAACTTTCGCCAGTACGCACTCGTACGCGAGTACCGCGCCATTGCCCTCTTTCGCTCTGATAGCTGGTGGCGGCGCTCCTCGATCTTCCTCGCCAACGCGTTGTCGCGCAAGAGCGGCGCGACAGGAACCCCGGCGTAGCTGAGCTCGAAGTCGGTCGGAAGCCTCTCTAACAGCGGCGCGAGTATATCGTAGTGGGCGAACATCTGAGCCTCGTGCAAGCTGAGTTTAGGCCTCTCCCTCTCCATTGCGATGAAGGAACACGGTCTGATTTTCGGCCCCAAGGTTAAGGGGATAAGGGCAAGGACGTATGCCCAGCGTAGTTGCCACGGCCAATCAGTTCGCGGAACAGACTTCTCGTGGATCGCCCTCGCGAAGGACATCACTATCGTCGATGCACCCCGATCCAACGGCGAATAACAATCGCGGATCGGGTCTTCTAGAAGCCCAGAGCGGTTGTTGGTTAGTTCTGCGTCCCGATTGTTTGTGGCCAACAGTAGTAGTTGAAAATAATACACATTTCAATGATACTGGTGGATCCATGTGTGGTCTCTAAAGATAACACACATCGAATGACTTTGGTTGTTAGCAAAAAGAGCACATATGCAATGACACTGGCGGATCCATATGTGGTATGTGAAAAGAACACACATGCAATGACTCCAGTTGTTGTTAGTGAAAAGACCACACATGCAATGACACTGGTGGATCCCTGTGTGATCTCTAAAGACAACACACATTTCAATGACACTGTGGATCCATATGTGGTATGTGAAAAGAACAGTCATGAAATGACTCAGTTGTTGTTAGTAAAAAGAACACACATGCAATGACACTAATGGATCCATAGGTGGATTATGAAAAGAGCACACATGCAATGACACCGCTGAATCCATGTGTGGTCTCTAAAGAGAGCACACATTTCAATGACTCTGGTTTGTTGTTAGTAAAAAGAACACACATGCAATGACTCCAGTTGTTGTTCGTGAAAAGAACACACATGCAATGACTCCAGTTGTTGTTAGTGAAAAGAACATACATGTAATGACACCGGTGTATCCATGTGTGGTCTCTAAAGAGAGCACACATTTCAATGACTCTGGTTGTTGTTAGTAAAAAGAACACACATGCAATGACACTGGTGGATCCATGTGTAGTCACCGAAGAGAACACACATGCAATGACTCTGGTTGTTGTTACCAAAAGATCACACATGCAATGACACTGGTGGATCCATGTGTGGATTGTGAACAGAACACACATGCAATGACACTGGTGGATCCATAGGTGGTATGTGAGAAGAACAGCCAAGAAATGACTCTGGTTGTTGTTAGTAAAAAGAACACACATGCAATGACTCCAGTTGTTGTTAGTGAAAAGAACACACATGCAATGACTCCAGTTGTTGTTAGTGAAAAGAACATGCATGCAATGACACCGGTGGATCCATATGTGGTCACTAAAGAGAGCACACATTTCAATGACTCTGGTTGTTGTTAGTAAAAAGAACACACATGCAATGACACCGGTGGATCCATGTGTGGTCTCTGAAGAGAACACACATGCAATGACACTAGTTGTTGTTACTAAAAAGAACACACGTGCAATGACACTGGTGGATCCATGTGTGGATTGTGAAGAGAACACACATGCAACGACACTCGTGGATCCATAGGTAGTATGTGAGAACAACATCCATGAAATGACTCTAGTTGTTGTTAGTAAAAAGAACACACATGCAATGACTCCAGTTGTTGTTAGTGAAAAGAACACACATGCAATGACTTCAGTTGTTGTTAGTGAACAGAACATACATGCAATGACACCGGTGGATCCATGTGTTGTCTCTGAAGAGAGCACACATTTCAATGACTCTGGTTGTTGTTAGTAAAAAGATCACACATGCAATGACACTGGTGGATCCATGTGTGGTCTCTGAGGAGAACACACATGCAATGACACTGGTTGTTGTTACTAAAAAGAACACACATGCAATGACACTGGTGGATCAATGTGTGGATTGTGAAGAGAACACACATGCAATGACACCGGTGGATCCATAGGTGGTATGTGAGAAGAACAACCATGAAATGACTCTGGTTGTTGTTAGTAAAAAGACCACACATGCAATGACACTGGTGGATCCATAGGTGGTCTTTGAAGAGAGCACACATGCAATGACTCCAGTTGTTGTTAGTGAAAAGAACACACATGCAATGACACTGGTGGATCCATGTGTGGTCTGTGAAGAGAACACACATGCAATGACACTGGTTGTTGTTACTAAAAAGAACACACATGCAATGACACTGGTGGTTCCATGTGTGGATTGTGAAGAGCACACACATGCAATGACACTGGTGGATCCATAGGTGGTATGTGAGAAGAACAACCATGAAATGACTCTGGTTGTTGTTAGTAAAAAGAACACACATGCAATCACACTGGTGGATCCATAGGTGGTCTCTGAAGAGAGCACACATGCAATGGCTCCAGTTGTTGATAGTGAAAAGAACATACATGCGATGACACTGGTGGATCCTTGTGTGTTCTTTGAGAACACACATTTCAATGACACTAGTGGATCCATATGTGGATTGTGAAAAGAGCACACATGCAATGACTCTGGTTGTTGTTTGTGATAAGAACATACATGCAATGACACTGGTGGATCCATGTGTGGTCTCTATAGAGAACACGCATTTCAATGACGCTAGTGGATCCATGTGTGGTCTCTGAACAGAGCACACATTTCAATGACTCTCATTGTTGTTAGTGAAATGAAAACACATGCAATGACACTGGTGGATCCATAGGTGGTATGTGAGAAGAACACACATGCAATGACTCTGGTTGTTGTTATTGAAAAGAACACACATTCAATGACACTGGTGGATCCATGGGTGGATTGTGAAAAGAGCACACATGCAATGACACTGGTGGATCTAGTTGCTGTTAGTAAAAAGAACACACATGCAATGACTCCAGTTGTTGTTAGTGAAAAGAACATACATGCAATGACACCGGTGGATCCATGTGTGGTCTTTGAAGTGAGCACACATTTCAATGACTCTGGTTGTTGTTAGTAAAAAGAACACACATGCAATGACACTGGTGGATCCATGTGTGGTCTCTGAAGAGAACACACATTTCAATGACTCTAGTTGTTGTTAGTAAAAAGTACACACATGCAATGACACTGGTGGATCCATGTGTGGTCTCTAAAGAGAACACACATGCAATGACACTGGTTGTTGTTACTAAAAAGAACACACATGGAATGACACTGGTGGATCCATGTGTGGATTGTGAAGAGAACACGCATGCAATGACACTGGTGGATCCATATGTGGTATGTGAGAAGAACAGCCATGAAATGACTCTGGTTGTTGTTACTAAAAAGACCACACATGCAATGACACTGGTGGATCCATAGGTGATCTCTGAAGAGAGCACACATGCAATGACTCCAGTTGTTGTTAGTGAAAAGAACATACATGCTATGACACCGGTGGATCCATGTGTGGTGTCTGAAGAGAGCACACATTTCAATGACTCAGGTTGTTTTTAGTAAAAAGGACACACATGCAATGACACTGGTGGATCCATGTGTGGTCTCTGAAGAGAACACACATGCAATGACATTGGTTGTTGTTACTAAAAAGAACACACATGCAATGACACTGGTGGATCCATGTGTGGATTGTGAAGAGAACACACATCCAATGACAGTGGTGGATCCATAGGTGGTATGTGAGAAGAACAACCATGAAATGACTCTGGTTGTTGTTTGTAAAAAGAACACACATGCAATGACAGTGGTGGATCCATAGGTGGTCTCTGAAGAGAGCACACATGCAATGCGTCCAGTTGTTGTTAGTGAAAAGAACACACATGTAATGACACTGGTTGTTGTTACTAAAAAGAACACACATGCAATGACACTGGTGGATCCATACGTGGATCGTGAAAAGAGCACACATGCAATGACTCTAGTTGTTGTTAGTGAAAAGAACATATGATGAGGACATCCCTACAATTACACCTACCCCAATGACTACTGAAGATGCTACAACTGTTGCAAGAAAGGATCAGTCCAATGAGATTAGAATTGGACCTATTACAAGAGCTCGTGCTAAGCTACTAGAACAACAGGTGAATTTACTCCTAAATGAATCTGGTACTTTGATTGATGAGAACTTTATACTGCCTAAGTCTATGCATTTATGTATGATCAGGTTCGTTGGAGAAACAATCATGGCGCGAGGAGGAGAAGGGCTACAAGAGAAGCCCAACATGATGATCGCCCAAGGATGCGCAAGGGAGGAGTGGGAGGGAGGCGCAAGAGAAGATCATCAAGACGGAGGCAAGAAGATCTGCCATGACCGGAGTGTCCGGCCGGATCCACCGGGACTGTCCAGCCTGGTCGAGAGGCGAACTGGCATGGACAATCAGAATATCAAATCGGACACTGCCCGGACACCATCTGGAAACTTTGAAGTTTCCGGCCAGACCGGACTGTCTGGCACGCTCCACCCGGAGTGTCCGGCCTGACCGGACTGTCGGGCCGATTTCGACCGGAGTGTCCGCCCACCGACCAAATCTGATCCGAGTCGGTTTTTATCAGTTTGAGTCGTTTGCGTGTCGTTTCAGTTTCTGGTCGCCCCAACTGCCCTTATAAGCCCTGGGACGACCCCTAGTTAGGTTTTAGACCACGTTAAAATATTTTGGACTTGTTTCTTTCATAGAACCTCTGGAATTACCCTGTGTTCGAATCTACCAACTATAATTGAGTGTGATCTGTTGTTCCATTGGGAATTAGTAGATTGCATACTATCGTTCGTGGTCACGGCTGCGTGTGCAAGAGCGTGGTGTTGTGAATATCTTACAAGGTTCGAGAGCTGTTGCATTGGCATCAGGGATCGAGCGGGAGAGTTCATAGCTACAGGCTAGTTATCTATCATCCACCATCATCACCGCTATCCGCTTACTCAGAAGATTGGGCCACCCCATATCAACATACATGCAATGACACTGGTGGATCCATGTGTGGTCTTTGTAGAGAACACACATTTCAATGACACAGGCGGATCCATATGTTGTATGTGAAAAGAACACACATGCAATGACTCTGGTTGTTGTTAGTGAAATGAACACACATGCAATGACACTGGTGGATCCATAGGTGGTATGTGAGAAGAACACACATTTCAATGACTCTGGTTGTTGTTACTAAAAAGAACACACATGCAATGACACTGGTGGATCCATGGGTGGATTGTGAAAAGAACACACATGCAAAGACACTGGTTATTGTTACTAAAAAGAACACACATGCAATGACACTGGTGGATCCATGTGTGGATTGTGGAGAGAACAAACATGCAATGACACTAGTGGATCCATAGGTGGTATGTGAGAAGAACAGCCATTTCAATGACTCTGGTTGTTGTTAGTAAAAAGAACACACATCCAATGACACTGGTGGATCCATTGGTGGTCGCCGAAGAGAACACACATGCAATGACTCTGGTTGTTGTTACTAAAAGATCACACATGCAATGACACTGGTGGATCCATGTGTGGATTGTGAAGAGAACACACATGCAATGACACTGGTGGATCCATAGGTGGTATGTGAGAAGAACAACCAAGAAATGACTCTGGTTGTTGTTAGTAAAAAGAACACACATGCAATGACTCCAATTGTTGTTAGTGAAATGAACACACATGCAATGACTCCAGTTGTTGTTAGTGAAAATAACATGCATGCAATGACACCAGTGGATCCATATGTGGTCACTGAAGAGAGCACACATTTCAATAACTCTGGTTGTTGTTAGTAAAAAGAACACACATGCAATGACACCGGTGGATCCATGTGTGGTCTCTGAAGAGAACAAACAAGCAATGACACTGGTTGTTGTTACTAAAATGAACACAGTGCAATGACACTGGTGGATCCATGTGTGGATTGTGAAGAGAACACACATGCAATGACACTGGTGGATCCATAGGTGGTATGTGAGAAGAACAGCCATGAAATGACTCTGGTTGTTGTTAGTAAAAAGAACACACATGCAATGACTCGAGTTGTTGTTAGTGAAAAGAACACACATGCAATGACTCTAGTTGTTGTTAGTGAAAAGAACATACATGCAATGACACCGGTGGATCCATGTGTGGTCTGTGAAGAGAGCACACATTTCAATGACTCTGGTTGTTGTTAGTAAAAAGATCACACATGCAAAGACACTGGTGGATCCATGTGTGGTCTCTGAAGAGAACAACATGCAATGACACTAGTTGTTGTTACTAAAAAGAACACACATGCAATGACACTGGTGGACCAATGTGTGGATTGTGAAGAGAACATACATGCAATGACACTGGGGGATCCATAGGTGGTATGTGAGAAGAACAACCATGAAATAACTCTGGTTGTTGTTAGTAAAAAGAACACCAATGCAATGACACTGGTGGATCCATAAGTGGTCTCTTAAGAGAGCACACATGCAATGACTCCAGTTGTTGTTAGTGAAAAGAACACACATGCAATGACACTGGTTGTTGTTACTGAAAAGAGCACACATACAATGACACTGGTGGATCCATAGGTGGTATGTGAGAAGAACACAGATTTCAATGACTCTGGTTGTTGTTACTAAAAAGAACACACATGCAATGACACTGCTGGATCCATGTGTGGATTGTGAAGAGAACACACATGCAATGACACTGGTGGATCCATGTGTGGATTGTGAAGAGAACACACATGCAATGACACTGGTGGATCCATAGGTGGTATGTGAGAAGAACAGCCATGAAATGACTCCGGTTGTTGTTAGTAAAAAGAACACCCATGCAATGATTCCAGTTGTTGTTAGTGAAAAGAACAAACCTGCAATGACTCCAGTCAT